>CM042013.1:15864129-16101629 GCA_023525715.1 Cichorium intybus | reverse complement strand
CGCCACTCCGTTGTTCCTAGCAACGCCATTTATTTCCTTCTTCCGCCTCAATTGACTCCTTGTTATCCTTTGGCAATAAGAATCGGAATTAACATCTACACGTTTTTTCTTTTCATAAAATATAGCGTTCTTATCCGCTTTTTGCATTATATCACCACCTTCAAGTTTATCTTTTATCGGAGTATTGTTGTCAAGGAGCATTTTTAATCTCTCCGAGACTCCTTGTAGATTAGAATTAACGACATTCTCTTTAAGCTCTCTATTTTCCTTGGTGTCATACGATTTTTCGTCTTCCAATCTAGTATCACTTCGATTAACTTCAGGAGGAGTATAGTGTCTCGTGGGTTGGGCGATATCATTATTGGGCTCAGCACAATTAATGGTATGATTTAGCTCATTTGGACTTGAATTTTGGTTTTCAAGGGAAAGCCCATAATAAGATCTGCTTTGAAAATCACTTACCTCGAAACATCCACTTGCGCATGCCCCTGATCGGATTCCATTTTGAATTTCCTTTTGTTCCGACTTTTTTAGAGTATTGTGACCTCCACTTTCTTTTGTTTCTTTGACCTCATAAAGTGTCTCCAAGTTATATTATTGAAATTGAGAACATGAGAAAAAATATAAGCCACACAATTTTATATGAGGCCCTCATTCGCCCCCTTCAACCGCAACCACCACCAAACTTCTACGCCTCCACTACCACCCATCTCCACCACGTCCCCTATCCAGTGCCAATCCATCTTACCCGACCCACTCCCGCTCCACCTCACCCAACCCACCCTACCCCCTCCCCCCCTCGCGCCCAACAATTTTTTTTTTAATTTTTTACCAACCACTCCCGCTCCATCCCACCCATCGGCACCTACCCTACTCTACCCACCCCACGCCACGCCACCCCTACCCTACCACACCCTCCCCGTCCACCAAAAAAATTTTAATTTTTTTAACCACCCAGTTCCGTTACACCCCACCCACCAGCACCCACCCTACCCTACCCACCCCATACCGTCCTACCATACCCTACCCCGCAAAACAAATTTTTTTTTACCATCCACACCCGCTCCACCCCACCTATCCCACCCTACCCACCTACCCCGCCCACCAAAAAAAATTTTAATTTTTTTTTACCACCCACTCCCGCTCCACCCCACCCTCCAGCACCCACCATACCCTACCCCACCCCCCGCCCACCAATTTTTTTTATTTTTTTCACACTCCCGCTCCACCCTTCCCACCATCACCCACCCTACCTATCCACCACAGCCCACCATACCCTACCCCGTCCACCAAAAAAAATAATTTTTTTAATATTTTTACCACCCACTATCCCTCCACCCCACCCACCAACACCCACCCTACCTTACCCACCCCACGTCATCCTACCCTACCCCGCCCACCAAAAAAAATTTTAATTTTCACCACCCAATCCTGCTCCACCCCACCCACAAGCACCTACCCTACCCTACCCACCCCACCCTACCTTACCCACCTACCCCGCCCACCACAAAAAAATTATTTTTTACCACCAACTCCCGCTCCATCCAACCCACCAGCACCCACCCTACCCTACCCACCCCCCCATTTTTTTTCACTCACTCCTGCTCCACACCACCAACCAGCACCCACCCAACCTACCCACCACACCCCCGTAGCCTACCCCTACTACCCTCATCCCTACCGCACCATCACCCCGCCCACCATTTTTTTTTATTTTTTACCACTCACTGCCGATCCACCCCACGCTAACCCACCCACCCGACCAACTAGCACCCCACCCTACCTTACCCCTACCACCCCCACCCTTACCCTACCATCACCTCGCCCACCAAAAAAAATTTAATTTTTTACTACTCACTCCTGATCCACCCCACCCCACCATTCACATGTGCATATTCACAAGTGAATGATAGACTTTTAATTAGATATGAATAATAAGGTTTAATCACATGTGAATAGTTCAATCATATGTGAATAACAAATTTTAATCGAATGTGATTAAATACATATGATAGGAAAATTTATTTAAAATTTTCCTATCATATGTATCTAATCACATGTGAAAGGGAAGATATCACATGTGAATAACATGGTCTAATTACATGTGAGTAACATGTTTTAATCGTATGTGAATAAATTATTAAGAAATAAAAAAATTCGTTATGTGCATATTCACATATGAATACCGGGTTTTAATCACATGTGAATAACAGGGTTTTATCACATGTGAATAACTTAATCATATGTGATCAACAATGTTTAATCACATGTGATTAAATACATATAATAAGTAAAATTATTTAAAAATAAAAAATTTGTTATGTACATATTTACATATGCACATATTTACATATGCACAACATTGTTAATCACATGTGATTAACAATGTTTAATCACATGTGATTAAATACATATAATAAGAAAAAGTATTTAAAAATAAAATAAAAATCTATTTGAGCATATTAACATGCGAATAACAAATTCTAATCACATGTGATTAAATACATATAATATGAAAATTTATTTAAAAATAAAAAAATTCGTTTACGTACATATTTACATATGAATAACATGTTTTAATCACATCTGAATAGCTTAACCATATGTGAATAACAAGGTTTAATCACATCTGATTGAATACTTATAATAAAAAAAATTATTAAAAAATAAAAAAAATTCTATTTGAGTATATTCACATACGTATACCCGGTTTTAATCACATGTGAATAACAATGTTCTATCACATGTGAATAACTTAATCATATGTGATCAACAATGTTTAATCACATGTGATTAAATACATATAATAAGTAAAATTATTTAAAAATAAAAAATTTGTTATGTACATATTTACATATGCACAACATTGTTAATCACATGTAATTAACAATATTTAATTACATGTGATTAAATACATATAATAAGAAAAAGTATTTAAAAATAAAACAAAAATCTATTTGAGGATATTCATATGCGAATAACAAATTTTAATCACATGTGATTAAATACATATAATAAAAAATTTATTTAAAAATACTAAATTCGTTTATATACATATTTACATATGAATAACATGTTTTAATTACATGTGAATAGCTTAACCATATGTGAATAACAAGGTTTAATCACATGTGATTGAATACTTATAATAAGAAAAATTATTAAAAAAAATATTTTATTTGAGTATATTCACATACGTATAACAAGTTCTAATAACATGTGAATAGCATGTTCAAAGTAGATAGGGGTGAGCAAAAACCGAACCGAATTACCTAAATAACCGCAATTATCGAAACCGATTTAACAACCGCAACTGTGGTTTTAGAATCTCAAAACCCGAACTTATTCGGTACGGTACGGTTTTAGAGGTCTTTACCGCGCCGAAATTACCGCACCGCACCGCATTATTTTACATGTTAATAATTATTATATATATAATATAAATATAATATATTCTATAATTTGATACAAAGCGGCAAAGGGCTGAAGCGTGAAGTGGATCCAAGAACAAAATAAAGACGAAAAAATTGAAGTTTCTTTGCCAGTTTGCCCTAGTTGCTCGACGCTCGAGCGTTTCCTTGTCAAGTCGGCATCGCTTTGACACTCTCCCCTCTCAGCCTCACTCTGTCTGGTCCATTCAGACCTCTGTCCGGCGTCCACCTGCATCCCTCTGACTCATTCGAACGTTGTATGTTTGCTGCATTTTAGTTTGGTTTATTTCCTGTTTGAAAAGTGTTAATTTAATATTTATGTGTTTCAAGAAACCGCACCAATAGCATTATACGGTGATTATCGAAACCGTACCGAATTACCGCATTACCGAACCGCAATAATTAGTGCAGTTTGCGGTTTTACAAATCCAATTACCGCACTTTGCGGTAACGGTAACGGTATTTTACTAAAACTGAACCACGCTCACCCCTAAAAGTATATGTCATTAACGGGTTTTAATCATATGTGATTAAATATTGTTATTCACATATGATTAAACTATTCACATGTGATTTAAATAAATTTTCCTATTAATTTTTTTTGAAGCATTTCATCGAACACCTTTAGTGCGCTGCTTGTTTTGTTCATTTTATGACTTTCCCAAGATTATTTAAAGTACCATACCTGAACAAATAGCTTCATAACAGATACAGTCAATAATCACTTGATCATTTGCACTGTTGAAACCAGAAAATCATAACCATAATCAAACCGTGTGTATAAAATAAACATCTATTAAAGTCTTTAATACTCTAATATTAATTTATTTTATGGTTTAGTGCATGTCTGCGTGTCAAATCAATTCAAATATTAAATACAATAATTCCAAAAGAGTCCCAGAATGAATGCGAGAGAAATATGACCATGATTTGGGTTATCGGAAAATAAATACCTTAGGAGGAGACGATAGAGGAGGATTCCGGTCACCGAAGAGGTATATATACAATTATGCATCGCAGTCAACATCTAATTGTGGTTATTTGTTTGTTGATATCATCACAGTCAACATCTAAACGGTAGAGGAGGATTTCAGTTATTTGTTTGTTGATATCATCGAAATCGAAATCATTGAAGTTTATGGTTATTATGGTTTTGTGGATGACTTTGAGGCGTGTTTTTGGATAAAGTAGGACGATGAACGAAATTGATGGGGGAGATTAACGATGCGTCGGTGAGAGGGCGAGGACTGAGGGGGCGAATGGGGGGTTTTTTAAAATTGTGTGGTCCAAATTTGTTCTCACGTTCTCATATCAAAATTTGTTCTCATTTTAACCTTCCCATATATATATATATATATATATATATATATATATATATATATATATATATATATATATATATATATATATATATATATATATATATATATATATATATATATATATATATATATATATATATATATATATATATATATATATATATATATATATAGGACTATGATCAAATGTATCTTGACAAACATTTTGTATATATATATATATATATATATATATATATATATATATATATATATATATATATATATATATATATATATATATATATATATATATATATATATATATATATATATATATATATATATATATATATAGGACAATGATCAAATGTATCTTGATAAACATTTTGTTATCTTGTAACTAAATATGGACCAATCATTTTAAATCTGGATAGGGGTATAATAGTAATTGATATATAAATTAAATGGATTGATCTTCGATGGTCTTCATGAGTTGATGACTTGGCTTTTTATTGATTGTAATATTGAATTAGATTCTATTGGGTTGTTCACAATGTTTTAAAAACCGGGTTGACCCGGCCGGTTGAACCGGTTGGACCGTGAACCGGTGAAGAGAACGGGTCAATTATGACCGGTTTTTTGTTAATTTCCTACTCGGATTGAACCGGCCGGTTTTCTCAAAAAACCGGTTGAACCGGTGATCCGGAACCGGGTTGACCCGGTGGTTGAAAAAAAAAATAGAATTTGGACTTTAAAAACTTGGTTAAAGAGGTCAAGACTCAAACTTTTAAGATTAGTCCACTATTAGTTCATCAAATTTGATAAATTTTTTTTATACAAACTGGACAAAATATTTTTTTTTGAATCAAAAAGATTAAATTACATTGTTTATGTTTTATAAATATATAATTATGCTGAAAATATAAAATATATGAAAAATGTAAAAACCGGTTGAACCAGTTGGACCGGTTGACCCGTGACCCGATCACTGCACCGGGTCAACTAAAAAACCGGCAACTATATGAGAATCCCTTATATCTGTACTACAGTTCTAATGCTAGATAACAAATATTAAAAAATGGTGCGTATAGCACACACTCACACTAAGAGAAGCAAATTGCATCATAACTTTCTATTTTTATAGTAAAAGTACAAACTTTAATAACAAGAACAGCCTAAAGAAGGCAACTTTGTCTTCTCTGTATTATCAAAGTAGTATATTATATGAAAAAACAATGGAAAGGCCATGATTTCTTTTATTAAAAGAATCTGAATCGAATTTATATTTTACATGTGAAATTATCCAAAAAAAACTAAATGAAAAATATAGAAATAACTTAATCTCTCTCTTCTATTGTTTAATAATTAAAACATATAAGTTATTTTATTCTTTTATTCCCCTTTTAATTTGAAAATAGTGCTTGATTCTCTAGTCAAAACACATAACAATATGAAACTAAGTTTGTCATTTGTTACATACTCAAAACTCAAAACAATGGTCAAGCATAAATATATATTTAATTGGTTACGAGTCCAAGTATATCATATAAGAGCACGTAAGTGACAGAAAGTGTCACAAATTTCACCACTATTAAAAGAGAAGATTTCAGTTGGCAAACTTAACATGTCCTAAAGCATCCCATCCAACTTTGTGCTCATATCTTCCATCTCATCTTAGTTTTTACATCTAAGATCATCTATAAATATACAACTAATCCTATAATAACTAAAGAGTCATTAGTAAATGTCATTATTTAAAGAAATATAAAGAGTCATTTAGGTTTCAAACGAATATGATTTGAGATAACAACATATATCTAACCACATGAGTTTTGATGACCGCTAAATTTATATATATATATATATATATATATATATATATATATATATATATATATATATATATATATATATATATATATATATATATATATATATATATATACTTATAATAGAGGCCATCAAAATCATGTAGTTAGAGATAAGTTGATATCTCAAACCATATTGATTTGAAACCTACAAATTTTTCATATCCCCTAAATTGATGACAACTAATTTTATTTCATTCACTTTAAATTCCTTCAAAAACTCATTTTATAGTTTATAAAACATATGTTTATTCAAGCTTCAAAAGCTCTCATAATCCAATGTCATTTGATCCTAAAGTCGCCGAAGATTCCTTACGAGTTCCATGTCAATACACACGTAAGTATTCAGTTAACCAAATATTATATTATGTTTTTAATCAGTTTGGTTCAATCCAAAGTTCACATCGTATTCCCAATATTCTTCTTATTTTAGGATTAACTTAATCAATTTTTACTCTTAATATTCTCTTGGTAACAATACGCATTTTATTCTCGTTTTTTTTAGATTTTTATTTTCGAAATTGAAATAATGATGAGTTGTGTATCTTATTAGTTTCACTATCAATATGATAGAAAGTATGTATTATCTCTATTTCATCTTTCTTGATTCTTAATGTGATTGAGTTGGATTTTTATGTTTTTGAAATATTGCAACGGGTTGGTTTATTTAAACTAAGAATGGCATTAATACTTATTTTATTCTCGCTTTTTTATATATTTATTTTCGAGATTGAAATAATGATGGATTATATTTCTTATTAGTTTGACAATCAACTGATGAAAATGTATTATCACTATTTCATCTCTCTTGATTCTTAATATGATTGAGTTAAATTTTTAAGTTTTTGAAATTTTGCAACGAATTGGTTTATTTAAATGAAGAATGATGTTATTATCAATAGATTATCTATTGACTTGATTTGCCAACATCTGGTCAAATAATTATTAGCTTTGTTTGATATTTCTTTAGTTATGATTTTATATGTTTTCATTGTGATATTTCTTTGATTGATGTTTTTAGATTGTTTGACGTAGCATGGATAAGATTGTTGAACAAAAAAAGTACTAATTTAAAACATAGTAATAATATAATAGAAAAAACTACTAATCTAAATCTTAATAAAAACATAATAGAAAATTAATAAAACTTTATAAAACATGATATAAATATAATTATAGTTATTTTATGCACCGAATTCATTATAAAATGTTATCTAAAATAAATGACCAAAATCATCTAGCATCTATCATTTATCATCGTTATCATTATCATTACCATCACTATCATTATATCGTTGTCTTATTATTATCATTGTCATTATCATTATCATTATCATTATCATCATTAAAAATCATGTAATATAGGTATTCAAATATATATGGTTGAAGATATGAATCATAATTGCACCATATTTATTTGAAACTTCAAAAACTTTTCAGCTTTCCACTAATTAATTACAATCATTCAAGAGTTTTTGACTTGCATAATAATAATATTAAGTAGTCTATTTAAGGTGTTATAATTTATGGGTATGGTAGTTGAATAGGTTTTAAGTTTTTTAAATTAATAAATTAAGCACTTAATGAAATGTTTTTAATTGAAATATATTATATTGATTAAATTTTTTGACTTTTAAATAGTATATAGAAATAAAAGCATATGGTTTCATAAAAATAATTATATCTTATATATTAATTTTAAAACTTTTATTTAATTAAATTATTTATAATTGATTAAATCGTATCTTTCTTTATTTTTATATTTATCTTTATAATTATTATAATAAAATATCTTACAATTCAACGTGGTTCAAGATATGTCATCTATCTTGAACCATAAAACTACCAAACTATTCAACTTAGTCTAATTAATTTGTTAGTAATTTATATTGGTTAATCATAAATAAAAACCTTTCAATTCTCAACTAATTAATTACTATAACTTAATAGTTTTTCTAACTTATGATATTTAATCAGTGATTATGGTTAATATAGATGTATATATAGTTTATTGAGATAAATCAAGTTGAATGACTTAAAGAATGAGATGAAGGAAAATAAGACTTGAAACACATTTATATATATTTTGCTAACATCCATTGAGATTTCGTGCTTTAGTTTCATTATTTACTAACTTACCTTAATATTTCTTTTTTTTTTTCTAGGTATTTATGTGTTCATCGGATGAAAAAGAAAAATATAGAGACCTTTTTTTGCATGGTGTTATATGTATATCAAATTCATAAAAATTCATACTACGATACTATTCAAGAGAGAAAAGTGATTCTTTTTTCTTTAATTATCAATTAGAGTTAGTTATGTTTAAATAGAGTCTTTAAGTTTGATTTTGTGAAATTATCTAGAAGTCAAAGTATATTGTTAGCTTTTATAATAGATAGGGTAAACAATGAAATGTAAGGATTCGAATGTAACTAAATAATAAAATCTGCAAAAGTTTATATTCATTACATTTGAAGAAACTCATGAATAAAATTGTCATAATAATACAATTCTTTTTCAATGGTAACATTTGTAATATTATTACTATATTTATTTCTATTTTATTTTAGATGTTGAGCTAATTTATGTTAAGACATTTTCTTATGTTTTAATTACACTATACATATATAATACAAAATTACTATTGAATGTTTCATTAATGTTGGTTAAATTAACATGTTGATAACATTATAATTATATTAAATATATGATTATGATATTGTGTTTGAGTTTTGTGATGAAAATTTTATAATTGATACATGATATATATTGTGATGACATATTTATAATTAAACCTACGTCTTTATATTAGATCTAATGTTTTCAGATTCTTATATGATATGCCAATATCTTTTTCCAAATATATTTTATTCCTGCGCAACGCGCGGGGATACGCCTAGTAACTCTTATAATTGAGGTCATTCAAATGAATGTGATTCAATATAGCTCATATACTAGCATCACATTCATTTGAAACTCTCACTACAACTCAAGAGTTTTCTAACTTATGTATAGTTAATACTTACAATTTATGAGTTTTTAAGTTATGATTATTAATTAGTAATGACTTTTTATTTTCTTCATTTATGCACATTGAAACTTATATAGTAGAATATAGATAAGCTTTGCTCACAAAAATATACATGTATTTGAAGAGATTTGTGATTCAAATATGAAGAGTTGAAAAAGTTAGTTTGTGGCATCAATGGTTATTGAAATACATAGTGTTTCTATGTTTGAATATGTTGAATTGTGTATATTCTCTTTGTACGGATTGCAAGTGTTTAATAATTATATTTTTAATACAAATGTCAAAATAGATGTTTTAGTATTTTTATGTTGTTAAAATGATTTCAATGTTAGATAAATGACATTATTATTTGTGTATGCTTTTTTTCAAAATCTTAGAAGAACCTTTTTGTTCATACTCTTATGATTAATATTTTATTGTCAACATGTTTTGTCGTTCATGTTTCTATTTTCATTTTTTAGCACACAATGATGTTGTGTTTATTTATATTTTGAGACAATCCTATTTTAATTGTTTATTTTACTTTTAACATTACTTATTAAAAGTAATTGTTATATATATAGTTTTCATGGTTAAATAAATGTAATAAGAAGATTTTGTTGATAAATGGGTGACTAAACTTCATTAGTGTAAACCATTAATGAGAGTGTTTAAAAAATATATTATTTTACTCATGTTAAATTTTTATTTTAAATACTTTTTACTTTTAAATTGATTAATCTATAAGCTTAGTCATTAATTTAATGTCAAATAACATACTTATATTTTTTTTTTCATTTTCAAAAACTTAAAATCTTAATTACATGACCAAATCAAAGTATAACTCCTAAAAAGTTAAAATTAAACTAAAATCAAAACAAAAGATCAGCCACATAAAACTCTATGATTACATAAACTTTTTTCAATTAAAGTTTATATTTGCAATTTGAAATGATGATTAACATGTAATTAGTAAACAATTTAATCACAATTATTTAAAAAGAGGGATAAAAAGAAAAAAAATGAAAAATCATAAAATATTAAGTATCCTTACCATGATAAATATATTATACATAAGAATTATAGTCGTACACAAATCATTTTATATATATAATGCACACAAAATATTAGATATTTATAATTAAGTCTTTAATAGTATATATATATATATATATATATGTATATATATATATATATATATATATATATATATATATATATATATATATATATATATATATATATATATATATATATATATATATATATATATAATTGAATTCAAAAAGGTTATTATGTAACTTTTTTTTCGAGTTTTAGATGCAAATATTATTATTAATACATGATATATATTATGATAACCATTTATATTTAGTATCATATGTTTAAATTAGCTATAAAGTTTTAAAGTTCACGTGACCAACTAATACTTTTACTGTATAATTTTATTCCTGCGCAACGTGTGGGTATATGTATAGTAAATCTTATAAAAGAGGCCATTCAAATAAATATGGTTCAAGATAGGTCTCATTCTTGAACCATATTCATTTGAAACCTTCACAACCCTTCATCTTTCAATTAATTAATGGAAACAATTCAAGAGTTTTTTTAACGTATGCCTTCTAATTACCAAGTATTTAAATTAATATGAAAATAATTTATGAATATTAAATGAATTGTAGTTGAATATTTTTTTTATTTACTATAAAAGAGGTGAATTATTTGACTAACATAGAAATACAAATCATATATAAAGTGAAGAAAAACTTTTAGAAGGAAGAATACAAAAGTTTAAAGGTTTCTATGTTAGTTACTTAAGTAATGTAATTAAATGATTAATTTTTTTTGACTTTCCGCTATAAATTTTTGAATTATCATATATTTACATAAACTTTTCAATACTTCATAATCATGGTGTGATTATTGATTATTAAGTGATGAGTAGTTGAATAAATTCCCTAAAAAAATAAGTTAATCAATTAAGTAAGCTAATAAAAGTTGAAACTCATAATTAACTCTTAAAATTTCTATCTAAAACTATAAATAAATTATATATCATTTACCATATTCATTTGAATTTTTAATTTTTTTAATTATTAAAATCAATATTAACATTTTCAGTTACTTCATACTTATGGTGTGATTGTTAATTATGAAGTAATTGTAAGTTGAATAGTTTTTACAAAAAAATTGTTAATCAATTAAGTAGCTAATAAAAGTTGAAATTATTATAGTTTTTTATATTTGCTACGATTTTTATTATACAGTTTTAATATGTGCAACGCGCGGGCATTCGTCTAGTTCTATAATATAATAGAGGTCGTCCGAAATGATTTGGTTGAAGATAATTTGTTAAAATATAGGATTTTTAACGCACAAAAAAGTTTAATATAATGGATTTTAATTATCGAATGAAAATATGATGGATTTTTCTGAGATTAGAAAACTTAAATTAGATATTTCAGATAATATAGGGGTTTTCATGTACTAAAAATATTGGCTTTTTAAGAATTTGATGAAAATATGTTGGGTTTTTCTGAGATTTTTCCTACAAATTAATATAAAACTTTTCAATTACTTATAATTTATAGTATGATTATTGATTATTATGCAATGTGTATTTTAATAGCTCTAATAAAAGTTAATACATAACTCTTCAAGTTTCTACAAAATACTATAGCAAACTATTTTTATTGTTGTTCATAAATGTAATATTTTGATTAAATCAATTATCGCATAAGTTTATATTATTGATAAATTTTAAAGTATCACATTAAACAAACAATCTGTCATGTTGTCAAAGATAAAACTTCTTTTTGCTAGCCAAATAGCTCAATGTTATAGGTTATATTTTCGACTTATTTATAAAAAAATGTGTGAGATCATGTTTTCACAAGTAAAAATGGTTAAATGAAAAAAATAATATTTAAAGGGATACAATTGAATTAAAAAATGGATAAAAAATTATAATTGTTTACAAAGAATTACAATCTCTAAATCATTTATTATTATTAGATAAATATCGTATTTGAAATTTCACAATTTTCAAATATTTCCATTAGTAAGTTCTCTCACAACTATATATAATTTGAAAAAGACATTTTACATTTTAGTATTAATAATATTTTAATAATAATAAGTGGTTTTGAAAAGTCTTCTATAAATTTTAATAATAACGAGTAGTTTTAACATTAGTTAACAATAAAAGTAACTAATATTAACATAAAATTGTAAATTACATAACGTTATCTTAAAAAAGTGGTTGATATATTAAAGAATCATCGTGGTCGAAATTAAAATGTCATATAAGTAAATTCAAGTTAGCTATTTATAACAATAGATAAAAGCAACACTAATAGGAAATTATATTTAATTTTTTCATGCATAAGCCGCGAGTAGATGTTATTGGATAATATTGTTCAAAATAGTTACAATTTTATATATCAATTTAGTATAAAAATAGTATTTTATAGTTAATGTCATGACATAATCATTTTTATATTTGTTACAATTTTGATTATATATATTTAACCTATGCAATGCATGATTGCATAGATATTCGTCTAGTTATAATATTGAGTAAAAATATATTTGTAACCAACTAACAAATTTTAGTTGGTAAATAAAGGTTCAAATGAAAAAAAAATCAAATTATAAGTGATTTTTCTTTAATAGAAAAAATTATGCTTGTAAGGTAAAAAATTAAAAGGTAACAGCTTTTCATAAATTTGTCTAAAAATTATAGGAAAACTAGATTATTAACAAAGCTGGACCTAGGGATGTCAACGGGATTAAACGGGACGGAGATAGCTTCCCCCGCCCCCGCCCCCGAAATTCCCCCGTTCCCCCGTCCCCGCCCCCGCTCCCGAATCCCTTGGAAGTTTTGCCCCCGCCCCCGCCCCCGAATCCCTAGTCATTTCCCCGCCCCCGATTTTTAAACTAAAAAAATCTTTTTTTAGCTAAAAAAAATCAATTTTGGGTAGAAAATTTATTTTTTTGGGTTATATATATATATATATATATATATATATATATATATATATATATATATATATATATATATATATATATATATATATATATATATATCTTAACGGGGTACCCGCGGGGTTTCGGGACGGGGTTGCCCATCCCCGCCCCCGCCCCCGAAATCAAAACGGGGGTAATTTTGCCCCAGCGCCCGCCCCCACCCCCGAATTTTTCATAACCTTACCCCTTGTACGGGTTCGGGGTCCCACGGGAACGGGCCCCCACGGGGGTTTTTGCCATCCCTAGCTGGACCAAAAAAAACAACCTTATTATGCTTATGAAGATAATGGCTGAAATAAATGAGTACGAATGGATCGATGGTTGATGTTTTTCATGAGCTGATGACTTGACTTTTTATTGATTGTAATATTTTATTAGATTTTATTGGGTTGTTCATTTCCGCAAGATACTTCAATCCAAATATAGAAATATTACAACCGAATTATTATGAGAGTCCCCTATATCTGTACTACAATTCTAAAATTAGATAACAAATATTAAAAAAACGGTGTGTACAACACACACTTACGCAAAGAGAAGCAAATTGCAGCATAACTTTCTATTTTTATAGTAAAAGCACCAACTTTAACAACAAGAACAGCCTAAAGAAGGCCACCTCATCCTTTCTCTATAACCATAAATACGAAGGGGTATTCCGAAAGAACTACAACTTTATCACAACTAACATCTAACTTCAACACTACGACCCCTTCAACTCACTGCATGACCGAATGCCCGGTCTTACGTTTGTGACGGCTATAATCTGACACAAATCGAAACGTCTTTCCACATCCTTCCTCCGTACACTGATACGGGCGGGCCCCTGTGTGGACCCGATAATGTTCGGTCCGAGCCCAAGCCCATTTGAATGTCTTGGAGCAGCCGGCCCATTGGCATTTTAGTGGCCGTATGTTCGTATGCACACGCCTATGCTGCACCAAGTACTTGTGTGAAAACAATTTCTTCCCACATCCCTTCACCGGACACACGTTGCTTTTATGAACCATCAGATCTTGCTTACTGTGAAAACTCATGTTACAGCCATCCAAATCACACCCAAATTCCCTCTCATCTTCAGATTCTTCTTCCATGGTAGCGGCAGGTTTCTTTGCTTTTTTGTTTTTTGTGATCCCTCTTTTCGTTCTTCTTGTCGGCCGGTAATCGTCATCTGAATCCGTGTCGATTTCTCTTGGTGTTTTGTTAAGATTCGGGATCTTTGCCTTTCGCGTCTGCTTGTTCCGGTGGTTTGTCCTACGCGGCCGCCTGAAACCACCATTCAGCGGAGGATCATCCGCCGTCGCCGGTGGAGACGGCGGTGGTGGTGGGGATGGCTCCACTGTAACATTCTTCTTCCTCTTCCTTCTGTTCTCAGACTTTGTTTCAAGTTTCACATCAACCGTTGACAAAATGGAACCACTGATGTCGTTTTCTTCGAGATCCCTAACGACTAGCAGTGGATGAACTTGATTTGACATCCAAACTTTCCCGCACCATTTACCCGCCATGGTGATCTTCTTCTGCTTGCCGGATGTCTTCCATTTTGTTGAATCGTTGGACGGAGAAACATGTCCGATTGCGTTATATATAACCGAGTTGTACGGCATCTGTTTGGTATAAATCGGAGAACGGCTAAGACTGGCACTGTAGAATATATCCATCCCCAATCTTACGATCCAATCCTGGTAACCGTGTGCGGTTTCATCGTTATCTAGAGCCGATCGTATCTTCGCCTTGTCGTAATCGGTGATTTCTCGATATCCTAGATCGGTCCAGATTCGATCGGTTCCCAGTTCTTCCGCCATTAATCTTGCTTCATCATCTATCTCCGGATAATCTGCAACGATACGAAAATACGTTTATAATTCTGCAAATAAAAAAAAACAACCGGTTTTTTTATCATCGATTACCTTGATGACAGAGGAGCAGCATATGAACTCCGCCAACTGACCGGAGCCGTTGCTCGACTTCGCGAGCATGATGAAGACAGAAAACGTGCATTCTCGAAGAGTCATCATCGTGTGCTGGATTCATCGGAGATGAAGGTTTTGTATCATCATGTGGCGCTTCTATCTGATACTCGAATCTACCCATTGAACAATTGGATTCCATGAAATACTTGTTCGATTTAAAGTGAACGGAATCATGTGCTTCCTCGTGATCAGATGAATCACCATAAGCTAATGCCAAAAGCTTCAGAGCTGAATCCACATCCTGTCCCTGTGCTGTACCCGAGTTATCTTCTTCACATATGATCGGAACATCAAACAGCCCATCACGACCTTTCCATAAACAAAACAAATTAAAAAACGGGAATAAAAGCGGAAATCATAAGTCTCGACTGAACAATTGGAGGATAAATTAGCATACCTGAAGATGAAGATGATCCGAGACCCACCACGTTAGCATAATCAGTAGCAGCAACAAGATCAGTACCACCTCGACAATAAGCCGACATGAGGTAACGTGCAGCTTCTTTTGATGGCTGAACGATCGCAACACAAGAATAGCACAAAATTCCACAAGCTACACACGAAAATACACTTGCGGGATCAGGCTTCTCAATTTCTGTATTCTGTCTTGGTGAAGCAAAGCTATCAAATGAAGAGTTTCTTCTTCCTCCCCTTGAAGACGAACTTTCATCATTTTGGATGCATCGTGTTTTGTAGCAAGAATCTGATGATATCCAACTGCATAAAGCTTCTTCAGAAAGAACTACAACCGGAGACCCGTTCCCTAAAACATGAAGCAATTCGTTGTTTTGCATTATGTCTTGTAGAAAAAGTCGGTTTACCAAGGCTTCTCCTTCTGCCTTCAACTTATCTTTCAGTCTGGAACTTCGAGGTTCGGGCTTGTTGCTTGTTGGCCCACTGTAGAAGCCAATAAACACAAAACTTTTAGATTTTTTTTTCTTTTCAAATTAAGATCAAAATCAACAATTGTTGAAGAACAAATAACAAACTTTGCAGACAATGATAGTGCTAGATCATAAAGAAGTTGGGTGTGAGACACCATGGGAGCACAATTCATCGAAGCTCTCCGAATTGTAGCGTCCCGGGCAACAACCAGCCATCCTGGTGTTGCAATATTAGCCGCTTCAGCACAATTGAACCCTATATATAGAAATAGCGTAGTAATATGAGATGTAAATCAGATATACAACTAGTGGGCTGATACAAGAGCCCACTACCACTAGGGAGCCCAATTCATATCGAAATTGGTTTTTACTCGATGTTTCAATAGATGAATTTGTGTATCGTATACTTATTAATGTTACGGGTAATATAAAGATTCAACGGGCGTAACAAACATATTAATGTTACGGGTAATATAAAGATTTAACAAGCGTAAAGAACTCGAAAGTAAAGAAAAGTAATTGTATTTTACCATGACTAAAGCCCGAGTGATAAGCTCTAGGAAAAGTGACAACAAATTCTCCAGCATTTTGCACCAACCTGGTTAAAGAATGGTGAATCAAATGTAAACGTCTAAGAACTTAAAGAATTTGGTATTGGTATGCAAGAAAGAAACACATTTCTATAATATTACTCAAAAAACACGGCTAAATAAAAAATTAAATTATATATTTTAGCAACAAGAAAACAGGATCACCTGCAGCACGGAATTCCGGCCTTAATAAGTACTTCTGGTGACATAACTGTGGTCTTCTGTGCGAGGGTAGCAAAAGTCACTGAAAACAACACAAATAAACTCAGAATCAAGCAACAGAATAACGAACAGAGCACGGAATTTAGCAAAAAAAACATGGGAGATTGAGAAATTATGCATAATTTAAGACTCACCAACTGGATTAATCTCACCACCGTAACCATGTGCTCTGACCACATCCTCAAAGGCAACAGCAGCATCCATGGGTACGCCATACCAGGTTTTCGCAGCCCCCATATGCATATAATTCAAGCTATGGAAGTCGTGATCTTCGACATGCCAAGCAAACCAGCTAAAAAGCATGCCAAGGTAAACCATGGGTGAAGTGACACCCGGTATTTCCTCCTTGATGAACCTCAATGGAGACCCTTTTGCTCTTGAGACCCCTTGCATATTCCACCGAGTCTCCCCCACAGTCATGACGTCACCAATTTCCTTCTTCCCCTGTTTCGTCCCTTCACCCCCACCAACTGTTTGATCAAATGCCGAGCCGGACATGTCATTTGCGTATTCGATCGAAAATGACTTGCCCATGTGAGCCTTCCAGTAGAGAGTCTCCACTTCCAATGCTGTCAAACCCCTCTTCGGATTTGATCCCTTCTTCAAGTAATTCTTCTCGAAATTTTTGGCTTTGGCTTCAAATTGGGTGACAGTGTAGTACTCGCCGCTCTGCCAAACGGATTTCTGAACCGGTTGGAGGTGCTTACGTGGGCAAAAACCGATCTGCTGTACCCTGGTGGTGAATGTAGGTGACGAATCGGGGTTTCGGGAGGACAGAGAGCGGTTTAGGTTCGCAATTATGGTTTTCTTCGGTGATGGAGGGACAGGTGGGATGATTTTACAGATTCCATACTTGGAAGCTTCTTCCTCGATTTTGAAAATATATGAAATTGGATCCTGAAACTCGGTTAGGGTTGGGTGGTACTCTGGTGCTAAGGGCAGAGACTTCAACCATTGAAAAACCTCTTCCCCCATGAAATTAACAATCTCACCACTCAATCGCACACAATAGGTGTAAATTTAGGTATTACAAAGGTGTAAAAAGAGTTCCTAGAAGGTCAATGGAGGTTCAATGTAGAAATCGGAAACAGAGAGAAGAGCTAGCAATGGCCATCTGTATTGCTAAATTGCTCTCCACTCTGTTATCTTTCTCTCTGATTTCAACTGTACTGTGCCTCTGTTCTATTTGGGTGTGGAATTTATACAGGGGAATGGTGAAAAACAGGGGGCAGATGAAGGGGGGTTTAATGGTGGTTTTTTGGGAAAGAGATAGTGGTTTTTCACTTGATTTGTGTTTCTTCGGTTACAACTTTGAATGCTACGGATGGAATGGTGTCATCAAAGAGGAAATTTGGGTTATTTCGTAGTACGTGTCTTGCAATGGCACATTTGCAATGTTATTTTGCTTCCAAGTAGTCATTGAGAATCAAAGTTTCATAATTTCACGTTAAATGAGTCTATCTTTAGTTTGTTATGAGTTGGCGATCAATAAAGATAAGCAAGAGTCAGCGACCGATTGAATTTGTTAGGATAGATGTTATGGCTACAATGTAATTCTTGGAAAAGATAGAACTACTTAAAATGCCTATTCATATACTTTTGAAATAGTGGTTTTGATTTTGATTCTATGCAACACTAGACATGGAATATGAACACTTTCATCTTGTTGAATAAACAGAGTAACAAAGGAATATATGATAATACATTGTTATTCTAAAAGCAGTTAGCAATGTGATTCGCGCAAGCGCGGTAACAATGTGATTCGAAACGAACAAATTTTTAGAGAGATTTTCTTTATGCGCAAAGATATAGTTTGTTGTTGCCGAACATTTCCAAAACGCGGTAACGATCTGATTTGAAAACACATAGTTATTGTATAAGTATTATTAATGTTTTGCGATTGGTTACATAAACAGAGTCAAATGTTTGAAATTATAAAATTACTATAAAAGTCGTATTAACGTATTCAAGATTTTCGCGTTTTTGCGTAAACAGAGAACAATGTGATTCAAAATGAACAAATTACGAAGATATAGTTTACAAGGTGATTTGCGCAAGCGCGGTAACAATTTGATTTGAAATGAACAAAGTTTTAGAGAGATTTTCTTTATGTGCAAAGATATAGTTTGTTGTTGCGGAACGTTTCCAAAACGCGGTAACGATCTGATTTGAAAACACATAATTATTGTATAAGTATTATGAATGTTTTGCGATTGGTTACGTAAACAGAGTCAGCTGTTTGAAATTATACAGTTACTATAACGTATTCCAGATTTTTGCGTTTTTGTGTAAACAGAGAACAATGTGATCTGAAATGAACAAATCACGAAGATATAGTTTACAAGGTGATTTGCGCAAGCGCGGTAACAATGTGATTCGAAATGAACAAAGTTTTAGAGAGATTTTCTTTATGTTCAAATATATAGTTTGTTGTTGTTGAACGTTTCCAAAACACGGTAACAATGTGATTTGAAAATACATAGTTATTGTACAAGTATTATTAATGTTTTGCGATTGGTTACATAAACAGAGTAGCAGTCAGTAAGATGTTTGAAAGTATACAGTTACTATAAAAGTCGTATTAACGTATTCAAGATTTTCGTGTTTTAGTGTAAATAGAGAAACATTTAAGATTTGATTAGAAGCAGTAATTAATAAAAACCGTTATTGATGTTACACAACCAGAGTATCGTTATTCTAAAATAACTATAAACATTTATAATATTTTTGTTTTGTTTACTCCAAATATCAATAATGTGTTGCAAAATATGTTAAGATTATATATTTTTTGGTTAAATTTCGAGATTTAAATTTTTGTTCGTTGATCTAAAAATATGTCAATGTTATATTGTGTGTGTAAGGGTGCTAAATTGGAGAATAAGATGACTCGTGGTTGAGAAACTTTGGAATTGTTCATATGTAGTATATATAAACAATATGATTATTAGTTGTTAGCTGAAAAGCTAGCTGATAAAAAATAATATTTGATAAAAAGTTGCTGATAAGCTAGTTAACAAATTAAAATGGCATAAATGAGTATGTACAAAATTGAGTTTTTTATAATTAACTAAGGGTATTTTGAGAGAATTCTAAAAAAAAAGTTCTATAAGCTCGTAGAAACGTTAGTTTAAAGGGATGTTTGAGATTGTTTATTTAACTTAGGTGGTGACGAAATGAGTTTAAAAAAAATATTTGGATTAGCTTATTTGGTGGAAAAATGTTATAAGTTGATAAATCATTTTTTTAAAATAGTGTTTAGACTAGCTTATAAATATAAAATAACAAAAAATGACATGCTTACAAATAAAACGAGGGATACGCAAAGTAAGTTTAATTGAAGGGTAGTATGGTTTTTCTATTTCCATAATCTATAAGAAGTTTTAAGTAAGGGGTGTCACTTATGTTTTTTTTCATGAAAATAAGTTTTGAAAAGGGCTTATGACTTTGTCATACATACTTTTTGACTTATTGACTTTTTGAAATCAATAAGTTCCAAGCATCCCCTAAGGCTCTGGTTAATAGAAATAAGCTAGCTTATTGTAGTTTAGTGTTTGATAAGACCAACAAAATAGCTTATGAACTATTTTATAAGGTAGTTTTTGGATAAGTTACATTGTGATAGCTTATTGATAAGCAAGCTTATAAGCTAGAAACTAAGTTTTCACCTAACGTGTCAAACAGAGCTTAGGTAGCTTTTTAAAAAAGTTAGCTTGGAAGGTTTCTTTTAGTTTGTCAATTGTAACAACCTAAAAAGCTTCGAAAAATAAGCTAGTTTATCAACTAGCTTTAGCATGCTAAACATAGCCCAACACATTACGGGCTTAGTATGCTTATGCTTGATGTTTAATTTATTGCCAATGTAAATAAATATATAAACAAATAAAAGGGTGTTCAGATATGTATTAATAATAATTTGAGTATCTAAATATTGTAGTTTGAAGTCTCCATAGTTAAATCTTAAGTAGTCGATAAAATAAATATAACTTTGATTATCTATGGTATGTTTGACAAAAGTAAGTCGATATAATAAAAACGATTATGATTGTTTAGGCCTCTAGGGTATACTTGACAAAACTAAGTGATAGCTAGTAACCGTAAATTGTAGCCTTTTTTTTAAAAGTGTTCTTTATAAACTTTAAATATGTAAAATTACATAAAAATTAAAAATTAATTATTTCTTTTGTTTTAAATAAAAGATTAAGCTCGTATTCTGCATGACGTTTTTTAGTTCGAATCTATACATACTAATAAAGGAGGCATGTTTGTGCCACTTGACACTATTTTAAGCCCATTCAACCACTTGTCATTTTTATATGCATTCTCAATTAATAAATCAGCCAACAATATGAGATAAAATATTTAATTGAGATAAACATTTAAATATTAGACATCAATATGACTTTTTTAGATTATTTATTTACTAATTACTACAAATCAATATCCTTTTGAATCACATACTATCTAAACACTAAAATCGTTCGCAAACGAACTATTTTTTTTAAATATACCATTGATTTAAAAAATATCATAAAACTATAACTAATTATTTTATTTATAGAAATTATTTTGTTGCATTTATCTGTGTTTATCCATTTCTTCTGTTTTTTTTGGAACTAGAATGACGAAGGTTTGTTATGATTAGCTTTTGCTTTTAAATATATTTTTTTTGCTCTTTCTAATGTTATTTTATTGCATTTATCTATGTTTATCCATTTCTTCTATTTTTTTTTTTTTGGAACTACAACGACGAAAACCTATGAAGGGGTGAAATTGGAAATTTGAAATAAGGTATTATAATAATGGCATCAAAATAAAAACATATATATATATATATATATATATATATATATATATATATATTAAATGATTTAAAAATATTTTTCCTTGCTAATTATATAAAATCAAAAATTTTCTTATTATAATATTTTAATTAATCATCATCCGTGTGTTACACGGGCTTTAAACTAGTATTTTAATAAACTAAAAACTAAATGCTATTGAAAAAACTCTTAAAAGTTTCTTGTCCAGCAAACATAAAAATTATCTAAAGAAAATATAATTCATTGTTGCTTTATATCACATTTAAAAGATTTTCATACTTTCAAATTATTAATAATTCCATAAGGAAGAAATGATCGTTAGATGAGAAACTTTTTATAGAAAAAAAATAATTATTATTAATTGCTTACTTATTGAAAAATATAATTACAATTTATAACATAATATTATTATTCAAATTTAAATATTTTAACTATATATATCGACATCAACTTTAATCATTCTATTTATTGGTTCCTAAAACAATGTTGATCAGACACAAACAAAAAAAAAATTATCACGACAACGGTTAAATAATAAAAGCCTATTCAGACAATATCTTCTATAATATATGATTAAGTTATAAATATCACATAGCCAGTTTTAAAACTTGTACTCAACAACCCAGAGTCCAAAGAGTCAAAGACCCACTAAACCAAAAGATGTACGCTATTTCTTTTATTAGAACTTTCAAATAAATAAATCGTGCTTTTATTAAATAATACATCACGTGCATCTTTCCTTGAGGACCATGATCATAGTCTGTATCTAAATCTCTATTGGTTTTAGAAAAACATAAAAATTATATTATGTTTAACTTTACACTTTTGTAAAAAACACAAACACAAATATATAGACACAAAATTGTCAAATGAGTCATACGTGCCATATTCTATATTATTTGTGCTTTATGGCTAGCCATAAATTTCCAATTATAAATAAAATACCTATAAAATATCTTGAAAAGATATGAATACCTAAATATTTATTGCACTAATTTCATTTATTGTATAAACTAATTTCATTTATTGAAGAATACATTGTCAAAGATTTTCTAAATAAATGCCGACCAGAAGTAAATATGAGTATTAAATCGTTCACACTAAAGAATAAGTTTGACTCATACACCAAATTTAATGGATGATTGTATCTTGAATCATTTAAATATTTTAGGTTCTAAAAGTTTATACCAAAAACGAAATAAATTAATAAAGTAAATGAAAGAACTATATACCCTGCTTTATATCCGTGGATTGTTTGTGATCTATTGCTATTTGAGTGGCTTTTGTAGAAGTATACTATATTTGTTCCTCTTTTTAGTCATTTAAATATGTATTTTTTTTTTTATTATTATTATTTTTTTTTGCTTTCTATGTGTCTAATTGTAAATATGAGACCATATTGTCGAAAATACCCCTAAAAGCTTGAACAACCTCACTCAACCTGTTGCATATCTTCCATTGATGTATCGTCTAACAAAAGTAACTTAAGGAAACTTGTATGACGTTGACCTAAACTATATTTGAAAAGGCAATTTAAAAATACAGATGAAGTAATTATTATCGTCACCAAACAGTATATTTGTCAAACTTACATGTATGTTGTCTATATCATATTACTTATGGTAAATCATTTTTTTCAGGTAGTAAGTGTTTCTAACGGATTTTGATCAATGTATTTTTCTGAATTTCCTTACAAAGATAATTAGTTCTTTGTAGGTGTGACATACTACTCACACGATGCATGCACAAAAGCTTGTGAAGATTTAAATCAGCAATAGTTGATATTTAACTATAAAGTTAAGGGGTAGTTACATGCCATTGTTTATGTCTAATGACCGGTTAATTGATTTTTTGCTATAACTTGACATTAGTGGTTTTATAATTTGTTCCTGACACCACGAGCATATTTTTATTTCTGTCTATTCTCTTCTTCGCTCATTTCATTTTATAAAATCATTTGTAATGAAAGTAATTGTTCCTAAATTTGTTTGAGAGTATGATCATGATGCAGTTAGCTATTGCTTTTCATACTTTATTTTTTATAAAATTTTCTCTTTTTTAACAGGGTTCCTCAAAATCCTTTTTATGGTTTTGTTTGTTATTTGCCAACGGTGTTCAATATCTTTATTTTTGTTCAATCTAGGAGCCATGAATATAAATGTAAAGATACTGTAAGACCCGTATCCTGATTATAACATATACTTAAAATAAGAGTGTTAGGAATTATATGATTTTTGGTAGTTATAAAGCTAAGAAAAACTTTAGTTACAATTTCATATAAAATCAGCATTTTGTGTCGTTTTTAGAAAAATCATAATTAATTCTAGGAAAATTGTTTGGACCTCAAACCAATGCACAAAGTTTACAAATTGAGTCTAGTACAATTACCAAAAATAATAGTAACCTTGAAAATGAGATTATCTATGGTAAAAAATGCAATCTTTACTGATTAGTTCGGAATTGACAGATTAGATAATCTGTTTTCAAAAATTCATAATAAATCATAGAAAAATCGTATAAATACGTAAAATACATCCCTGGAAAGGTATTGAGATGAATTTTCTGAATATCAAATAAAAACGTGAATTTAATGGGTTTAAGATCGGCTAAACCAGTCTTGAACAGACTGATTCTAGAAGGACTTTAATTTCAACAAAATTATATTATTAAAATCTTTTGTCAAAAGTGTCATGTCATTTTTTATTCAAGAATTCAAGTATAAATACCCCCCAAAACATCTCATAAACCACACCAACAAATCTCAATCCAATATATAGAGGTTTCTAAGCACTAGAGTGTAAGAAGTGAGCGGAAGGAAGCTCAAAAGCCTAACGAAGGAGTTATAGATCTCGACGATTGGTCATAAGGTAACTACAAACCTTTCTATAGCTTAATTAGGTATTGTAAAATAGTTTTTGTTAAGAAGTAGAATATTTAATAAGTATAACATATGTTATATTATACTCATTTCTAACAATAGTAAACAAAAACCTTAAAATGTCGTTATTATAACAATTCGTAATTTCCGAAAATAATACCGATTGATTTACTTACGATGACGGTGACTAGGCCGATTACTTGGGATCTGGTTGTTGGATTTTCCGAAAGGCTAAAATGCTGAAAGGATCCTGCCACCCCATCTAATCTTCTACCTGGCCGTTCTTTACTTGATAAATCATGGAGTATCATATTGGAATTATTGAAGGGTTTAATGATGTGACTATAATATAGTTAAGGATTAAGAAATTATAGATTTCTTATTATGTTAACAGTTAAAGTTGAAGGAAATACAAAGCCGAGAAAGATAAACGATATAGTCAACTATAATCAGGTGAGTCTTCTCACTATACTATAGGTGATATTGCATGCGTAGGAAGGAAGATATGTTAGACTAAGGTGATCTTACCTGTTATGATAATTGTATGAATTATTGCTATGATAATGATTGTTTGTGGACGGAACGGGATAGCCCGCGAGCCAATAGGCGGAACGGGAATAGCCCGCGAGCCAATAGGCGGAACGGGAATAGCCTGCGAGTCATTAGACGGAACGGGAGAAGCCTACGAGCGATAAGACAAGAACGGGAATTGCCCGTGAGTCTTCAGCGGAACAGGGATAGCCCGCGAGTCTCACAGACATATGAATGGTTATGATGGGTTGTATGTTATATGTGATGGATCGTATTGTATTTTGAGGAACTCACTAAGCTCCGTGCTTACCCTTTCCCTATATAAACTACTGTTTCAGGTACATCAGGTACCATGGATGGCAAGGCGTGACGTGTATACACTGTGCTGCTTCATTGTAGGACTGTTTTTGAATGGATGTTCCGTTATGTTGTGATTTCATTAACTTTTGTTAATCCTGGGATGTTTTCATTAAACTTATAAGTTATGGAATTTTGTCAAAATTAATTAAGTGGCTTTTCTTATATTAAAGTGTTCGTTAAATTTTTTTTTTAATTTTACCTTAAAATTTTGGGATGTTACAGATACACATCGAAAATAGGCATCATTTCACAAAGAATAATGGGATTTCGCAATTGTATGAGGTACTTCTATTTGTTTATATGTTTGACACAAGTAATAGATCGACATTACAATGCAAACAAAACAAATATAAGAAGGGAAGAAAACACAAGAGGGTCGTAACACTACACATGTTCGTATTGTTAGGTGAATTGGTTGGTGAAGTTTTTGTCAAAGATAGGTGAGGTAAATGTCTTCACACCTAATTTCTATTACCATATTCACATTGTTAATAGTGCACCTCAAATGTATATAAATAGAGGTTCAAGTTGAAGAGTTAGATGCACCACAACACACAATACATGTAAAGGATTGAGTGTGTATCTCTTGTAATCTCCTCAGTCAAATAAAATCTAGTTGTTGCCCGTGGATGTAGGATTGACACCGAATCCGAAACACGTAAAATCTTTGTGTTATCTTTTGCTTTATTTTCGTGAGTTTGTGTGTGTGACAGTGTGTTTCCGCTGCATGTACCCGGTCCGATTCCTAACAACTGGTATCAGAGCTTCGGGTTTTTCGGAGGAGGTCTCGATTTTAGAAATTAGAGTATGCTCTGTGGTTGCAGTTTTGTCTGATCTTCCACATCAGAAACTAATTTCTATTAATTGTATTAAAGGTATCTCGGTACTTTGAAGGGTACTGTTCTGTCACACAAAAGTACTATAAAATATTTGTCTCTTGTTTGTCGTAATGGCTGAAGACAAGGTTGTAATCGAGAAGTTTAACGGTTCTGACTTTAGCTGGTGGAAAATGCAATTAGAAGAATTGCTATGTCAGAAAGATTTGGACGTGGTACTTGGAGACAAACCGGAGAAAATGGAAAAAGCTGCTGAAGATGCGTGGAACTCAAAGGACAAGAAAACTAAGGCGGTTATTACATTGTCGTTGGAAAGGAGCGTCGCTTTCAACATCATGAAGGAAACCACGGCGCGTGGTATGATGGATGCTCTGACGAACATGTATGAGAAACCGTCGGCGGCTAACAAGGTGTTCTTGATGAGGGAGCTGTTCACTACAAGGATGAATGAGGAAGGTTCAGTTACGGTTCACATTAACAATCTAAATTCAATTCTGTCCAGATTGTCATCTGTGGGAATTAAATTTGATAACGAGACTCAAGCTTCACTGCTACTAGCTTCACTACCTGATAGCTGGTCTGGAACAGTAACCGCTGTTACAAGTTCAGTGGGGACCAGTGGTATGACTTTTGATGGGGTTAGAGATTTGGTTCTTGGCGAGGATGTCAAACGCAAGAATCAAGGTGGATCTTCTTCTTCTGAGTTATTAAATATCGGAAGAGGTAGAGGGAATAGCAGGAATAGTGGGAGCAGTGGGAGTCGGGGAAGAAGTTCGTCTAGAACTTGGAAGAATGTGAAGTGTTGGAACTGTCAAGAGGTGGGACATGTTAAGAGTCAATGTCCAAAGAAAGAATTGAACATTGCTGGTGCTGAGGGTGTGTCTGAGGATGATGCACTGATACTAAGTATGGAAAGTTTTGTAGACTCTTGGGTCATGGATTCAGGGGCTTCGTTTCACGCCATGGACAACGGAGAAACGATGGTGAATCTAAAAGAAGGAGATTTTGGGAAGGTACGATTAGCAAATGACGAGATGCTTCAAGTAACGGGCATGGGAGATATTGATCTGGTTACTTCATTGGGAACTACATGGAACCTGAAAAATGTCAGGGTGATTCCGGAGCTGAAGAAGAAATTGATTTCTGTTGGTCAGCTGGATAAACAAGGACTGGAAGTAAGGTTTGGTGGTGGTAAATGGAGGGTGGTCAATGGTAATTCGGTGATTGCTCAAGGTATAAAGCGTGGGTCATTGTATATGGTTGAGGTACCTGCTGAGGGAAGTATGACCGTCCCCGTTAAGCATGACAAAATCTGGTTCGCTAAATCTAGTGCTAAGAGAGTTCATTTTGCAAACATGAATTCTGGAGCCAAGGGGATTTTAGCTGAACGAGTCGGAAAGTCTAAACCATTCAGGGGATTTTGTGACAGTGGGAGCACGAGGTGTGTTTCGGGTACAGTTACAAAGAGCCGTTTGGTTTTGAAGACTAAGACTGGAAAATTCTCTCCTGTTGGAAGTTTGCAAAGTTTGGAGAGTGTTAGTGGTCCTCGGTGTATCTCTAGATCCGGTGGAGTGTCCAAGCCGGTTGAGACAGGGGATGAGTCGGTGGCGGTATTGACCACAACTAAGTCGGTAGCGGGATTGGCTACGACTGAGTTGGAGCTTGTGGGAGCTTCAACTGGCCCTTCTAGTACTTGAAGATGAGGGGCAGCTACAACTAAGTGAATTTGACTGAGTCTTAGCTTGTTCTTGGGAACTGGAAGCTTGGAAGACTTGTTATGTTCGGAGATTAATGAGAGATGTTCAAAATCTTCAAGTGGGAGATTGTTAGGTGAATTGGTTGGTGAAGTTTTTGTCAAAGGTAGGTGAGGTAAATGTCTTCACACCTAATTTCTATTTCCATATTCACATTGTTAATAGTGCACCTCAAATGTATATAAATAGAGGTTCAAGTTGAAGAGTTAGATGCACCACAACACACAAATACATGTAAAGGATTGAGTGTGTATCTCTTGTAATCTCCTCAGTCAAATAAAATCTAGTTGTTGCCCGTGGATGTAGGATTGACACCGAATCCGAACCACGTAAAATCTTTGTGTTATCTTTTGCTTTATTTTCGTGAGTTTGTGTGTGTGACAGTGTGTTTCCGCTGCGTGTACCCGGTCCGATTTTTAACACCTATGCCCTAAATTTGATAATTACGAAACATTGAGTAATATTCAGTGATAAATATCGAAGAGATTGGCATAAGATTTATCTAGCTTACTGTTATGGATTGATATTTTTTAGAATGGAAGGCCTCAAAAAAGTTGAAGCATATAGAATTTGAACTCAGGACAACTTCTTTTGCTTTAGACAATTAATTGTTTGGGTCTTAATAAGGTGAACTTATGTAAAAGAAATCAAATATTTATAAAGATATAATAGAGTATCAATATATTTTTTCATACCAAAACAATTTCAAAAGTATCAAAATACTTACTTTTGTCAAATATCATTTAATAGTATCAAACTACTATACTTTTATAAAAAACCATTCAATAGTATCAAAATATTATATCTGCATTCAAAATCTTTTGATAATATTACAATACTATATTTTTATCCGATATCCGATACTTATTCAAAAGTATCAAAATATTTGTTTTGACCCAGGATTATTCCAATCGGTTGCTTAACTCGTTTGATAATAGCCAATTTGCTATAATACAAAATTTTGTGTCTTAGCCCAAAAAACTAATTGCACCAAATGTCTTGAAATTTTAAACCACGTAAAAAATATCTAGTTGACAAGCAGAAAAACATGTAACAAAGAGGTTGATTATGTGAAGATAAACTCAAATTTGTGAACTTATTCCGTCAAATGATCGTCTATCATAACTAAAAATAAATAAAAGAAATCAATTTATGGTTGATCCAAAAGCTAACCCTTTGAATCCAAACGCAATAAGTCATCTCCCGTTGAAATATCCATTTAATTTGTCTTCGAAACTACATTTACATAATATTAATTTCGTCATCACAAAAAGAAAATCACTTTTTTTATTAAAAGATAACGTATCGACATTTTTCTGTACTTGGGCTCTCGATGCACCTTTGTCAACTGGGTTGGGTAACAAGTAAACCATTCAATCCGTGAATATTACAAATAACCTTCACCCACAATTCCACAAAGCCCCTTTCTGATTATAAAATTTTCACCTCCATTTTTGCAACAAAACATGGTTTAAGGCTGTCAAACTTTCAATTCTCAACCCTCCCTAAGTGGTAAACAGACTTAAAACTTCTTAAAAAATAATGGTATACCATTCTGAACGTATTTTTAATCGACACTTTAATATAATTCAAACGTCATGTGACCTATTGTAAAAATCAAAACACCATTAATTATACCACACATCTATTAAAAAGATTATTAAGAGCATAATTTGGAGACATGATTAAATACACAGGTCGATAACTTGGTGAACATGTCAAGATTTACTCTCGTCAAAACGAGTCATGGCACAAACCATTTTTTCCTTCCTTTGAAGTTTATAAATAATTTATAACTAATATGTTGAATACCTTCGTATCATCAATCTTATAATAATAATAATAATAATAATTTTTTTAATAAATCAAATTCAGAATTTTGTGCCGTTGAATACATTTTAAACAAACGTTCGACTAATTTGACAGCTCCCATATTAGCTAAAAAAATTAATTGCATCCGAACAGTTCAAAACGATACATCCAAAAAACTAATCGAGTCCAAAGTCCAAATCTAAACTCTAAAATAACATTTTCACCTAAGTTAATCCGAGTAGTTATAGACTTATCCAAATAATCTATTAATTAGATATTAAATTCGAACAAGGTTAATTTTCAAATCTCATTGTTTGATATTACCCGATAAAATACCAAAAATGCATCAACAAACAAAATTTAAGCAGATACAATTTCCAGCAAAATACGATCTTTGCATTTTAAAAGTACAAAAGAGGAAACAATCCTCCCTCTTTGCAATTGAAGGTGCCCTTTTACAGTGACTGAATAACACTGTACCTCTTTCTAATCAAAGATAAATTACAAAAGGGCCACACCTTCCTAAAAACCCCTAAAAAAAACCCTAAAACCCTACAACCACCTTGTTAATAAACAAAAACAACACCTTAATTTTTAATTTTTAACCTCTCACATGTTAACATTACATTCCCTAAACACCTTTTTACTTACCTCACTTCTTCACCGAATGCCCGGTCTTCCTTTTATGCCGACTAAAATCAGACACGAACCTAAACGTCTGACCGCACCCATCCTCGGTGCACACATACGGTCGAGCCCCGGTGTGGACCCGGATATGTTCGGTCCGGGCCCACGCCCATTTAAATGTCATTTTGCATCCTTTCCAAGGACATTGGAGGGGGCGGTCGTCCATGTGTACACGCCTATGTTGCACCAAATACTTATGTGAAAAGAATTTTTTACCGCATCCTTTTACGGGACACACGTTCCTTTTATGAACAATAAGTTCTTGTTTACTATCGAAACTCATATTACACCCTTCCATATCACAAGCGAATTCCCCGTCTTCTTCTCTCGCTTCCATCATCGGTTGACCTTTTTTCACTTTTTTTGTCCCGCTATTTTTCTTCATCTCTTTTTCCGGTTCGGGAGACGGCGGCGGTTTCATGATCCGTTTTCTTAACCGCCTGCTCGGACCACCGTCATCACCGCCGGATTCTTCGCCAGAATCCATGTGAAACACGGATGCAATGTTTCTAGACAAAAGCGTTGTGGTGGTTGTTTTCTTCCGAAGGTTCGTTCTCGGTTGCCGCCGGAAACCACCACTTGCCGCCACCCGCCGCCGCCTCGACTTTCGGATACTTACTTTTTAGACTCGTTCGCGTATTTTCTATACTACTCTTCTTCCTCTTTCTTGAATTCCTTCTAAATTCGGCGATTTCGAATCGTTTTTCGATTTTTACATTCGATAGAACCGACCCACCGCCACCACCGGTCTCGTCTTCTTCGGGGTCTCGTTCCGTTAACAACGGGTGGGCTTGATTTGACATCCATACTTTGCCACACCATTTTCCGGCCACCACGATCTTTTTCTGCCTTCCGGAAGGTTTTGATTGTATCGGGCTAATAGAAGTGGAATGTCCAAATGCGTTGTAAATTACTAAATTGTAGGGCATTTGTTTGGAGTAAAGAGGTGAGCGGGAAAGGCTGGCACTGTAAAAAAGATTAATCCCTAATTTTACGGCCCAGTCGCGGTTTCCGTGAGTGGCTTCTGAGCTGTCGAGAGCTGATTGTATCCACTCTTTGTCTTCTTTGTTACTTTCTCTAAATCCAATATCTGTCCAGCTGTCATCCGTCCCCAATTCTGTTGCAACTAATTTTGCTTCGGAATCTAAAGAGGGATAATCTGAAAGTTGTGTACAAGAAATTAAAATAATGAGTAAATTACAGTTTTGGTCCTTGAGTATAGCTGATTTTTGCAATTTTGGTCCGAAAAAGTTCTCTGGCAATTTTGGTCTTAACTTGCGGTTATTGTAATGGTTTTCGACCCTGTTCAAAGTGAAATGACTATTTTTGGTCCCTAGGCATGGCTATTTTTTGCAATTTTGGTCCTTGTTTCAGGTTCTATCAACGTTTTTTGACCTTGTTCCGAAGAAAAATGACTATTATTTCCCAAAAATTTCTCTCTTGCAAATTTGGTCTTCATTTGAGGTTCTTGTAACATTTTTTGTCCTAGTTCCAAGTGAAATGACTATTTTTGGTCCCTAATTAAAGCTGACTTTTGCAATATTGATCCTTTTTTGAGGTTCTTGTAATGTTTTTTGTCCCAGTTCCGAGTATAATGACTATTTTTGGTCCCTGAATAAAGCTGATTTTAGCAAATTTGGTCCCAAAAGGTTCTCTCTTGCAAACTTGGTCTTCATTTGAAGTTCTTGTAACGTTTTTTGTCCTAGTTCCAAAAAAAGGGACTATTTTGTCCCCGATTAAAGCTGATGACTTTTGCAGTTTTGGTCCCAAAAGTTGTCTTGCAATTTTGGTCCTTATTTGAGGTTCTTGTAACGTTTTTCATCCCTGTTCCAAATAAAATGATTATTATGCAATTTTGTCCCCAAAACTGCAGTCATTTACTTGAAACAAGAGACCAAAAACATTACAAAACGTCAAATAAGAGGCAAAATTGCAACTTCCGGGGAGCAAAACTGAAAAAATCAGCTATACTCGGGGACCAAAAGTGTAATTCACTCTAAACAATAGCTCGGTAGCTAAATCAATAAAATAAGACTAGAAAAAAAGTACCTTGGTGGCAAAGAAGAAGCATACGGATACCGCCAACAGGGCGGAGGCGTTGTTCTACTTCTAAAGCATGTTGAAGGCAAAAGATATGCATTCTACATGAATCTTCATCACAACTTGTGTTCTCAATTTGTGGTACGCTTTTTCCCGATTCATGTGTATCCGATAAATGATTTTGAGACTCTATATCGTTATCGAATCTACCCTTTGAACAATTTGAGTCCTTGAAACTTGTGTTTCTTTCAAGCTCGATAGAACACTCGAATGTTTGACTGTTTATATCCTTCATCTCATCACCTCTCGCATGATGATCATCATCATGTCTTACGACATGATCATCATCAGAATCTGAAGAATCGCCATAGGCTAAAGCCAAGAGACCGAGAGAGGAATTAACTTTTTGTGCTTCGGTAGGTGAAGTTGTATCGGAATTATCATCGACATTTTGTATTTGGTCACTAGATTTTATTGGAACATCAAACAAACCGTCATGGTTTCTCTTTGGTAACATCCCTGCGTTCATATGAACAAAACAGCAACATACTTTCATTTTTCATCCATAATAGTGTAATTTCTTTACCGATATAATTTATAAAAATTACAAAATTCGCGTACCTAAAGAGGATTCATGATCCACGCCACTTGCATCTTCATTAGCAGCAAAAAAATCAGTGGCAGCAACAAGATCACTAATACCCTTACAATCAGCTGACATAAGATAATCTGCAGCACCTTCTGTAGGTCTAATAATTGCAACACATGCATAACACAAAATCCCACATGTAACACACGAAAATACACCAGGGTCCGATTTTTTATCACATTCACTGCCTTTATATCTTCCAGTTCCCATGTTATAACAAGCTAAACTACTTGATGAAGCATCTTTCCCACAAAATGAAGAAAATTTTCTCATGGGGTTTCTGTCTTGAATCACATCATCAGAATCTGAACTATTTGTAGACTTTATTCCGTTATTTTGAACGTGTAAACCAAACGGACTTCTGTTAGATTTAACGGGGTTCCGTTTGTCCGAGAATTCTTCCGGAAGAATTACAATAGGAGAACCTTTACCGAGAGTATGAAGAAGGTGATTGTTTTGTACCATGTCTTGTAAAAATAATCTTTTTACTGAAGCTTCTCCTTCAACTTTTAACTTGTCTTTTAATCGGGAGCTTCGAGGTTCGGGTTTGATGCTTGTTGGAACACTGTAGAATGGGAAGTGAAACTTAGGGATTTTTTTCTTTTTGACTAAATGTAGAAAGAAGGACTTAATACAAAAAGTCAAGAGAAATGGACCTTGAAGAAAATGATATTGCAAGATCATATAACAACTGAGAGTGAGACACCATAGGAGCACAATTAATTGAAGCCCTACGAATTGCAGCATCGCGTGCAACTTTTAACCAGCCAGGTGTCGCAATATTAGCCGCTTCCCCACAATTGTACCCTATTAAAAAAATATATTTTTACTAAATATTAAGGTATTGTTTCTTTTTTGCCTTAATGGGGACGGAACTTAATCTGGTAAGGTACATATGAGTGTTTCTTTTTGACTTAATGGAGAAAGTACGGGAAATGAAGCTTTCCCTTTTTAGTCCTTAACTTTTTTTAAACTTGACCTCATTTATCTTTCCTTAAATATTTTTTAACATCATTTTATTCATACAGCAATTAATGTGAAAAGGAAAGTGATAATATTTTTACCATGACTGAAGCCCGAGTGATAAGCTCTAGGGAAAGTGACAACAAATTCTCCAGCATTTTGCACCAACCTGGTTAGAAGAAGGTCAAAAGGCGGACAGTTTTTTAATGTAAATAACTTGATCTCAAAAGGAAAACTATAAGATTAAAAGTAGCAAGGGTTTTACATGTTTGTCAAAATTGAAATACTAATATAGAAAACGTTATACCATCTGTTTAGATTTTGTCAAAAATTGATTAATGTGGGTAAAAACAAATAATGGAAGGTCAACGACCCTATAAAAAGTCTTACCTGCAGCAAGGAACCCCAGCCCTAAGTAACACTTCTGGGGATATAATTGTGGTCTTCTCACCAAGAGTAGCAAAAGTCACTGAAAAACAAAAAGATTGTGATTAAAATCGGCCCTGAAATGGGTTGAGATTCAAATTAGTGAAGCAACAGAGTATGTAGTTAACAAAAAAAACAGGGGAAATTTTGAAGGAATTCATCTATTAGAAGTTGAATGCAATTGGAAACGTAATAACTCACCAATGGGGTTTATCTCGCCTCCATAGGCGTGTTCTCTGATAACATCTTCAAATGCAACCGCAGCATCCCTGGGTACTCCATACCAGGTCTTGGCAGCACCCATATGCATATAATTCAAGCTATGGAAGTCGTGATCCTCAACATGCCAAGCGAACCAGCTAAACAGCATGGAAATGTAAACCATGGGTGAAGTGACACCAGGTATTTCCTCCTTCATGAATTTCAGTAAAGACCCTTTTGACCTTGAAACCCCTCTCATATTCCACTCAGTCTCCCCCACCGTCAAGGCGTCCCCAATCTCTTTCTTCCCGTGTTTCTTCCCATGACCACCACCCGTTTGATCAAATGCCGAGCCGGGCATGTCATTCGCATACTCAACTGAAAATGGTTTGTCCACATGAGCCTTCCAGTAAAGAGTCTCCACTTCCAACGCCGATAAACCCTTCTTCGAATTTGATCCTTTTTTAAGGTAACTCTTTTCGAAGCTTTTGGCTTTCACTTCAAATTGGGGCACGGTGTATATCTCGCCGCTCTGCCAAACGGGTTTCTGAACCGGTCGGTGGTGCTTACGTGGGCAAAAACCGATCTGTTGCTGCCTGGTAGTGAATGTAGGTGATGAATCAGGGTTTCGGGCGGACAGAGAGCGGTTCAGGTTTGCAATTATAGTTTTCTTCGGCGAAGCTGAGACAGGTGGGATGATTTTACAGATTCCATACTTAGAAGCCTCTTCTTCGATCTTGAAAATATATGAAATTGGATCTTGAAACTCAGCTAGGGTTGGGTGGTACTCTGGAGCTAAAGGTAGAGACTTCAACCATGGAAAAACCTCTTCACCCATTAAGGAAAATCACCGACACATACAAATATACAAGATAAACTTACAGATATTTCGGTATGCGTATGGTAGATCTGAGAAGCTCGTCAGAAGAGGTTCATGGCGAGCAGAGAGAGAGAGAGAGAGGCCTATGAGATTCCTATTATATTGATATAAATTGGTGTCTCCCCTGTTTTCTTTATCTCTAATTTATATTGTATTGAATTGAATTTCCCCTGTTTTTGCTTTTCGGGTTCTGAGTTTTTCACAGAGGAAAAGGTGAAAAACAAGGGGCAGAGGAATGGGGTTTTGTTGTGGGTTTGGGAAGGTAATGAATGATGTATCTTTTAAACTTCTCATAAAAATTGTATTTGATTAATGTCCTGCAAAGAATAAGTAATGACCAATTTTATAATTATACGTTTTATTAATTTTTACTTTAACAGGGTTGATGCCTTGTGCATATAAGGATGCTATACATTTTCATATTAATATGCAACAAAAATGGTTTTTCTTACTTTATCATGTTGTCAGTATCACAGAACTCGTTATTTGATACTCGTTCGAGCGACTGTAAAATAGCGAATACTCAGATTTGATAAATTATATAAAAATATATTTAGAGTAATTGTATATATGTCAAAAATCATAAGTTGATTGAATTTCATATTAAAATTAGTTGGAATATCAATAAAAAGATACAAGTTTAAATGTTAAAAGTGTTAACTATTTCAAAATTTGATATTTATTTTTTAATATTAAAGTAATTAGTTAACTATTAGTCTTTTTTGTTTTTTCTATTTGAAATGTATATAAATATAACAAACTTAAAATTAAACAATGTTTAATACATAACTAAATATATGATATATGTTAAAAAATTAGCTAACAATTAAAGTTATTTATTTTTTCTAAAAAAATCGAAATTATCGAGTTGGACCGAATTTACCGAGTTTGACCCGAGTAGCACTGAGTTTGACTGATGTTGCCCGATTTTTGAGTTGTAGACCGAATTGGCTTAACTCGCCTCAGTTAAAGGCCTAGTCTGAGTTTATCGAGTTTTACAACACTACTGGTTGCTAACTTTCTTAGCATAGTTTAAGAATAAATTAAAATATTATTGAATAAGAGGAAATGATAAAAAATAGCTTTTTTATCTTTTTATAAGAATTAGCAAAATGTTAAAGGAATTTTCCTCAATAAACGCCATTTGTTTTTGCAAAATAGTGAAGTTACTGCAAAACACACAAAACGATGATGTTTGGACGTTCTGCGATGGACCCTGTGAAAAAGATATCCCACTACGGAATGAATCGGTCTATAGGCTATTTTTTTAGTTTTTACTTCCATTTTACATCAAAAATACTCTCTGAAATCTCTCACAACCCCAATTCCAAACTCTAATGCATATTTAAAATTTTTATCATATAGGTAGTGATTCTAAATATATCTAAATGTATATTTCGCCACATACATTTCTCAATGTGGCAAATAGCCACTTCATATTGAGATACTGAAAAGTAGCATTTTTCCACACCGAGAAGCGGCCTCATTTCTATTTTTGTTTTGCAGGTTTTGAGTTATCGACATATTAAGAAAAAAATCTTTCTTATGCAAGCGATGTAATGTGCCAGGTGTTTAAGTGGGGTGAGTTGGAAATCTAAGGTGACTCGGACTGCCAGACGTTTGCAAGCAAATAAAGGTAGCATACTTAGACAATCTAGTGCATAAAGGCCACCACCGGAAGTCTACAAATATATAATGTAAACATATGTTGATTACTTTTTAACCATCACCCAGTGACCTAGTGGTTGTGAATGATGACATGGTAAGAACTCCTCCAAAAATAACCCAAGTTTAAATCTTCCCCAAGGCACGTAAAGGTTGGTCGGGAGTGAAATGTGACGTGGTTCGAAACATGCCACTAAGCTTGATTGTGAAACGGGACCCCCCCCCCCCCCTCCCAGAACGGTCGTGATTAATTTTTACCTTCTTATCATTTTTTATTTCTTACCGGAACTATATCCTATAATTACAAATTCAAGTGTGACATTCTCATGAAAATGAATATAATTGAAGCACAATTAATGAAAAAAAAACACAAACTACAAGTCTAATTCTGACATTTTCATAAGAATGAAACTATATCAAAACTGCAAACCTTTATTCTTAATTATTCTCAAAGAATACGTGAGAATGTGATAAATTTTAGACTAATCAATTGATAGGGGGTTTGTTACATTCTGAAAGAATTTAGTTGCTAATGCATTCTAAATTAAATATGTTTTCTTTGTAGTACTAATTATACAATAATATGTATTGTTTCTGAAAGCGTATACAATCTCAAAGAATATGTGTTTTGAAAGAATGACATGGATCTGTAGTATCCACTACCGAATGAAGCGAGATTAAGTTGAACAAAACGCTTGATTGTACTAAGTTGGAGGGCGGATTGCTGCTGAAAAACAGGCCTATTTTCGAAAAAATGCTAAAAAAACGAAAATGGATAGGTTAAAGAAATTTTTGAATTGTTCGAGTGTTGGGCTTTAATTACATATTAACTGCTTTTGATGAACATCGAATTTGTATTGCTCAGTCGGAGAATGAAGACGACCGAAAAAACTAATGACGATTAAAGCCATTATGATGGTGGGTGGCTGTTGGAACAAGACGATGACGAATGGAACTATCATGATGGTGTGTGGCAGTGAGTGGCGGTTGATAAAGGTCATCCAGAGATGGTTTCGATGGCGTGGTAATGGTCAGGATAGCCGCCTATTGTTAGGTGATGTTCATGAGGAAGAAGACGATCACGACTAGGGTTAGAAGATAATAAGGAGATGTAATCGGTAACTGGTCCATGAATAAAGGGAAAGATCCATAAATATAGGAATTTATTTTTGGTTATTAAAATAACTATATTTAAAATTTCGAAATTACACCCGTATATTCATTAGAATCGATCATACATTCACGTAATACTTATATATATATATATATATATATATATATATATATATATATATATATATATATATATATATATATATATATATATATATATATATATATATATATATATATATATATATATATATATATATATATATATATATATATATATATATATATATATATATATATATATATAGGGAAAGGTTCAAACGAGTACAATTAAAAGGTTGAGAACGCGAGGACAAATCTGAGCCAATAATTTTATAGGGACATAAATGGAATTTTACAATGCATCTAAATATGGATAATCTAGATAATTAACTAATTCCTAAAATAGTGGAATGTAATCTAATTTAAGGATTTTTTCCTATTTTTCGAAATTTAAATAAAACAAATTTTTTTAATTATAAAAAATTATCATTTAATATTATTTTTTTCATTTTTATCCATTAATCATAATATTTGTAATCATGGATGAATAAAACATAATTTTAATCAATAACGAATACGGATGTAATCAGATGTGAATAAAAAACAATTTAGAGAAAAAAAAATCAATACTTCTTAAATGCATATAGATTTATTCATAAATGAATAACACAACAATGGAAAAAAACACAATGTCATAATTAGGTATTTTTTTATAATCATAGATGAATACAACAAAACACATAGAAAATGTCTTTGATCATCTTCTAGGTCTGCTTGTGTTTGCTCCTTCTTGTACGTATGCCATTTTTGTGCAATCTTCAAAAATTTGAGAACCAAGTTCCTAATGTGGCTTAACCTGATACATATGCACATGTAGCAAATATATTAACATTCATTGATGAATAATTGTATGGATCATCTTTACAAGCGTATTCATTGATGAATATATGTATGGAACATCTTTACAAGCGTATTCATTGATGAATACATGTATGTATCATCTTTATAGGTGTATTCATTGATGAATATTTGTATGGATAATCTTTAAAGGTATATTCATTGATGAATACTTGTATGATTATCTTTACAAGCGTATTCATTGATGAATACATGTATGTATCACCTTTATAGGCGTATTCATTGATGAATATTTGTATAGATAATCTTTAAAGGCATATTCATTGATGAATACTTGTATGATTATCTTTACAAGCGTATTCATCAGTGAATAAAAATACAATGAACTATAAATTCAAGTCATCATCAATGAATATGCATACTAAAAACCCCAAATTCATCAATGGCGGTTAACATTGTCATTTTGATGAGTCAGAAAAACGCCATGTTAGATTAAAGATAGAGTTCATTGTTAGTTTTCCCCTGATCATTTCTCGAGCAGTTATATAAATATTATCTGGAGCGACTTCTTTTGAGGCACCACCCTTTTGATAATTTGGGAGCTATGTGGTGGTAATGATTTTGTCAGATGATTTTATAGCTAGAAACTCTTCATCGGGAATCCAACTCCTCCAAATGGTATCATTAAAATCTGCGATGACAACAAGAAAATTTCATCTACCATGAGGATAAATTCCTTAACAATAGTGAATTCAGCAAGAAAATTTCTCAAAGTCACCGATCCATGTACTGAAACACTGTAATTTAAACTGTGGATATCAAAATTTTGAGAATTAAATGGAGAAAAATGTAGACGCACCAAATGGGTTCCGGTTTTATTGATCTCAATTCTTTGGTGTAGATATTATTGTGGATGGTAGCAATTTTTGATTTTTTTCATTTTAAGATGAAAAGAAATAAAAAAACAGCATTGCTTGACCTTATTAGTATTAAATTCTTGTTAACTAAAAGTTTAAACGAAACATAAAACTCGTAAATGCAATCTTTTGTGATTAAAAAAAGATAATCATTCTGTTTTCTTGAACGTGGTGTTGTTAATTCTTTATTGAGTGTATACTCTTTTTTAGTGCTTTAAATTTTTGATATTTTTCATTTTAAGGGTTCATAAAATTAGATTGGCCAACAATGGATGAAGGATGTGATTAAAAACTTCCGTCAAGAAGAATCTCGATGTCATCAAAAAAATATATATGCATATCAGATTTGGGGAAAAAATACCACCGCATAACTCACCTAAGATAACGACTTGTTCAAAAACAGGTTTGGGGATTAGAAGTGGTGCTCCATTGTACGGCAGTGTAGAGGTGGTACTCCAATGTTTGTGCAGCCTAGTGGAATTCGCCTGTGCATGCCTGCGATCAGCTTGTACAACCCTGAATCAATGAATGAAATTGAGAAGAACTTACGTGCGGCCGATCCAGAACCCTAATCTCTCATGTTTTTTTTTCTGTCGAGATATAGGGAGGGAGGAGAGAGAGTGAGAGTGATTTTAGGAGATTACAAAAATAGCTTAAAGATTAATGACCATTATACCCTTACAGTCTATTCAAAAGTTACAATCTCATCTAATTACTTTTGGAAATTACATTAATTGCCCATTTATATTAACCATTGATCTTATAATTTAGATGGCTGAGATCTGTCCTCGCGTTCTCAACCTTTTAATAGTCCTCAAATGAACCTACCTCTATATATATATATATATATATATATATATATATATATATATATATATAGAGTTAGTATTAAATACATTTGCTAATTATTGTGTGATTGTAGGACCATTCCTAGACCATTAGATTAGAAAAATGAGTGGTTGTGATCAAGGTGGTATTTTTGTAAATAAATCAACTGAATAATGCGCCTCCTGGAAAAAACGGACGCAGAAGGGTATAAAAGTAATTTTGTGAATTCAACGGGATTTGCAGATTTCTCGATTTGTTTTCATTAAAAACATCTGCAATTCAATTCCGATTTCTCGATTTCTCATTCGTTGTTAACTTTCAATTTCTCGATTACGCTTAAATTCGGATTTCTTGATTTCTCGATTTCTTGATCATATTATGTTTTGTTTCACTAATCATGCTCTACATTCTCAGAAAATGGTTTGTAAAAATTTTGTTGACGTAAAAAAAATAGTTACGTAAGAGTTTTCAAAGCTAATTCTCAGAGAATGGTAATCAATGTCAACGGTAAGTAAGTGTAATAGCTTATTCATGAAGAATTCTCAAAGAATGTTATATGTGTTTAATAAGTATAGTACACAGACTAAAGATTCTTGTAGAAAATTTATACCATTCTCGGAGAATGGAGTAATTATATATGTTTACAGAAGGCTGGGAACTGCTATATGGAAAGCCTCATTCTCTGAGAATGACCCATTCTCTGAGAATGCCCCATTCTCTGAGAATGAACGTCAACAATTCTCATGAACGTGAAGACTGCATTCTCATACACATTCATCCCCATTCTCTGATAATGCCTTTCCAAAACCCAGAAGAAAAAAAAGGCGGAGATCAATTTTTTTTACGAACAATCAATTACGCAGATCGCCTCCTCCGCCTCCATCACCGAGCACCGCCGATATCCGCTGCTACTATCAATTACGCAGATCCGCCGCCTCCGCCTCCCTCACCGACCACCGCCGATCTTCGCTGCCTCCGCCTCCATCACCGACCACCGACGATCTCCGCTTCCTCCGCCTCCGCTTCCTCCGCCTCCATCAATTTTGATTTCAGAGATGTGATTTTGAGTTAGGGCACGCTGGAAGATTTGTTACGTATTATTAGTGATTGATTGAATTCCCAAATTGCCCCTATCAAATGATTGGACCACAATTGGTCCTACAATCACACAATAATACACTGGGTTTGATACACGACACACTTGGTATAGTTATATTTAATTGCTTGTGGCCCTATTGAACTAGAGAGTGAAAAGTTGTCACTAGTGCCTCCATCGGGGCATTTTTACCTTAAAACCTAATGGCTCCGGTAAGTTTCTTGGTGGACGCACTAATTCTAAAATACAAGGAACTGAAAAAAAAAAATACCATTTGACTTGACAACATTTGACTTGCATGTATCAACAAAAACAAGCATGTGTGATGTTAATTTAAAGTGCTTAAGCTAAAAAGATGCATTGCGGAATCAAAGGAACATATATGGGAATGTGATGAACAACCTCGAAACGGATATTCGAAATGGTACAATTCAGGGGCATACAACTAAATATAGACTCTTTGTTCAAACTCAGTGTAATGTAATAAGCATAGAAACAAAAAGATGATATTTTAATGTTGACCCCTCGAAATGCATTCATTTCAGACTCCGAAACTGGAAAACCCAACTAACATAATGACATTTCGGAGTCAGAAATATGAAAAACAATACCAACATGCAAAATAACATTACCGAAACTCAAAAAACTTACCAAAGACGAAGTACATTATTATTGATCATGTCAAGGGTCATTTATGTGACACAGTCGTTTTACCCTATAAGGAGGCATGATCGTCGACATCTACCTCCCCTATCCCATTCCAGTGATATTTCAGGGTTTGTTATTATTGGGGTCGCCCCAAGCCCGAGATGGGCTACGATCCAAGGTAGCAAAATTTTAGGGAAACAATCTTTGTGAATCTATTATTATAGGTATGTTCAGTCACAATATTTTGGCGCAACGATATGTCCAGTGTGGTAGGGAACAAGGTGTGAACTTGAAGTAGCGACCTAATAAGGGCAGATGGCATCAGGCGGTAACCTCGAACTTGTTAAAAAACACACGTGGAATTTTAACTATTAATTAATGTTTTATGATTTCAATGTTTGCGATGGGAGAAGACAATGAGACGGGGATGGAAAGAAGCCAACTTAGCAAAGAAGGAGAAAAAGCAGAGGGCTGTCTTTCTTTCTTAATCTTCCACAAAAGCACAATTTCAATGTTATTTCTCTTTCAATTTCATTCGATTTCAACCATCTTGGACTCTTAATTCAGTCATCACTCATTAGTGGTTACCGATTTGTTCTTATCGGACACGTTGGTTAGGCAGCATTGCAAGTGCCAAGTTGTCAGGTGCAAAAGAGACGAATATATGAGATACCAAATGTTCTTGAAGGCATTGGTCTAATTGAAAAAATGTTGAAAATTAGAATTCGATAAAAGTAAGTTTTTTTTTTTTTTCTCTTTTGCTTAATGATTACTACTTTGGTGAACATTTGTAACTTACATGCAATTATTTATAATTATATGTTTAGTGGATATAGTTATCTATGTTCTAGCTTTTCTAGTTTCAGTTATATAAATTTTGTCAATAGATTATAAATCCCGGGTTTTGTTTGCTGACAGAGGTTTAAAAACTTACAATGGAAGAACAAAGATTGGACTAAAGCATCAGAGGAATGCAATAAAGAATGAGCGAATTCAGGGAAGATAACAACAACAAAAAGTATTTACTTTCTTTTTCTTATTAATTTCATTACCTAAGCTGGTTAATATTCTTAATATAAGATTCTTTCGGACATGACATTGCTTTAGATTGCCTTTTGTAACTAAAGATGATATAAAAAGTCTACAAGGTGAAGTTTATGTGGGGCGTTTAGTTTTATATGCAACAATTTCTTGTTTTAATTTTGATACAACGTCTAAATGTTAGATGCACTTATAATTGACATAAACTTTGATAGCAATAAAGACTTCATTCAAATGGGACTACTCTTGAAGTTCCAGATTATGATGAGACGAGTAAGTAGATGGAAGTTCAATGACGTGTTTTGCTTTATGATTATGGGGGAATTGGAATTTGAGATTCCATTTCATGGTGTGTTCGGTTGCCAATTGGATGAAAGTTAATATTGTATTCCTTCAAATTTCATGTTTGATAGATCTCATCATTTCTAAGGAGGAAAGCATCCACTATTGTGGAAATTAAATAAGAGAAAGGGACATGGTAAATGGAGCTTGGTTGTTGTTGAGCTTTTCGTAAATGAGAAGTACATGATGCTTCTTTGTGTTAATAAATGAGTTAACAATTTAATGCTTTGTAATTGTAAGTTTTTTAAATGGTTTTGTACTTTGTAATTAGTTTTTATGAATTATGCTTATAAATATAAGAAACACTTTCATTTTATATATTATTGAAATGAAGTTTCAGGTAAAATGTTCATGTTCATTGAACTTATTAAATATTTAGTTTATATCTATTTATTTAGATATATATATAAATAATAATAAAAATTTGTACACAGGAGCATTATTTTATCATCTCACATTGTGCAAAAAAAACTAATGGACCGATCCTGATTATTGTTGTTGTTGTTGAAGTGCTTTACGATATAATAGTATAATATTTTGTTATTTCGATAAAAACACGGTTAATCTAAATATCAGGTTGAGAGATTTTTTTAGGAGAGATGCAAATGCAAATAAAATTATTTTATATAGTGTCCGAAATCTAAAATTTCTTTGTTTCGAAATCAATGGTTATTTTGATATGACAACAAAGTTGGTCAAATAGGTTTATAGAAGAATATGAAGTGGTCATTTGATAGATATCCCACGAATAATAGCTATTCATATAATGAACATTTTATAGGTTTTACAGATGAAAATTAATTATATTTCATTCTATTAAATATTCTTAGGCTCCTGCCTGCTAAATAATAACATGTAAAATCTATTAATCTTTATTTTAATCTCGTGTTTTGATACATTTGTTTTGATCTAACGAGTATAAAGATGAACAAAAAAATGAGAAATTATTTTGTTCCTACCTTTTATTCCTACTAATCTTCCTACTCAAGTTAAATTGTGACATATATCTTAAAATATATTAGTTTTATTAAGAATAACACTTGTCATAATTTCACATAGATAGAAATATGATTAAGAATAAAAGGTAGGAGTCAATACAATTACTCTAAAAAAATTTAGTAAGAAAATATAAACCTTTGTTTACAAATTAATTATATCAAATAACTTAGGATATAAGGATAAAACGACGCATAAAGATCGCATATTATCTCACATCATTTTATGCAAGTGCTTTTAGCCTTGGTTCTTGAGATATTTTGATTGGTTGAAGAAACTGAAAAGCTATCTCTCGAGATAAGGAACTATCACATAAACTATTAGTTTTTTTAAGAATGAATAGTTCAAAGAGCTTTTAATTTAATAATCAAGTAATTGAAGTAATTCTAATAATATACGACTGAAAAAAGTTATGAAGTAAAATTACTAAATCTTACCTATGTGTATTTTTCTTAGCACAACTAAAAAATATCATTTATTTTATAGACATAACTCATAAACGGTTAATGTAAATCTCATAAAAATATTAATTTATATCTGAATAAATTATCAAGAGATCTATCTTATTGCATAAATTTATAAAAAGAGAATAACCTAAAAGATGGATAAAAAAACCCAATGTATTACATAGACATTCGTTATATAAAATGAGTTATCAACCCAAGTACCCAACTAAATTTCTTAGATGAAACAAATAATAATATTCCATACACGATTTGAACCATGGTGGTTACCTGTTTAATCATAACCTTATAGTGTTTAGTAAATTAATTTTGATGATGATTTCGTAAACTGAAATTGGTAGATTTCGAGAAGCAAATGAAAATACTATAAAGATATCTGGTTTTGCATTTAAATATAGAATTGCGTGATTAGTCATGTGCATATTTCATGTAGCAATCTTATCATTTTTAAATGTGCATATTGCAATTTCAGGTAGCCTTCATGTCTAGATATTGAGAGGCAATCTCCATGGCGATACACCTCGAGTCCAAAATTTGTGTTTTCCAGGCTACCTGAAGATGGTGACATTGTTTGCTTGCTTCAAATGAAACAAAAATTGGCAATCAAATAAAACGAAAAAAAACAGAACCTCATGAACATTGATCTTATTATGTGCGTAAAATAGTGGTTTGATTCGATGTAACAGAGCATCTGTTTATCCCTCCCTCCCTATCTTTGAAGAGTTCTGCATTTGTTGACTGCAGTTATACCGTTTTAATGTTCATCTTACTACTCTGTTTGAAATAGAAATCAATTTGAAAAACATTAATCAACTACTGTTTTTGACATTTGTCGATTGAACGCAACTACTTTTTGGAGTAAACTTGCTACTTGTCTTGAACTATTAATTGAATAAATTTCTTTCTGGATTATCATCAAATCATCCAGAGATCTTTTATATTAATTGATATGCGAATACTTCCATGAAATTTATCAACAGTGAAATGTTACCTTTCAAGTAGACGGCAAAATGGAATCAGAAACGACACGTACGTGGTAGGAGAGTTATTGTAATTTGGTACTGGTACAAATCATGTCGCTCCACATGATCTACAGAAACCTCATCACAGTAATTATACTGAGCTCGAACTCTGTTTCGTTCACATCACCGACTCACCGTCAATGATTCTGACTTACCGCCTCTCCGTCGGGTGACTGTTATGTACTTATGTCGCCGGTTGTGTTACAGGGTGGTTGAGAATTTGTAGTGTGACGAAGAGAGTACACAGGGGCGGAACACAAACGTTAGAACTTGGGGGGCTGAAACAAAATTTTCAAAATAAACGGCATAAACAACTAATAAACTTTCATTAGCGTAACTTTTTTACAGCAATTATAATTATACTTCTATAACAATAAAAAAAATTAACTAATAACTAATAAAAGTAAAAAATTCAAAATTTAACATCCATGGACAAACAAAACTATCCATCCTATTTTGTGTTTGAATTGTCGATGATGTATCATAGATTATGTGTATATATGTTATAGTAACAAAACAATATAATTGATAAACATATTAAAAAAACAAGACGTAATAGAAAAAAAGAATTTGTTGCACGCTTTTTAATCTAACAAGCAACATAGGCTTCTATATGTCCTACCATCTGTCACTCTATGACTTGATATCTTTGTTGTTCATTATCTACCCATTCTTCCATATTATACCATAACTTTGTGAGAGAAAGAGAAAAAAGATTTAGAGTGAGAATCTTACAAGTCGACGATGAGCTTTTGGTGTGAACCCTGAAGAAACAAAGTGCAGGCAAAGAGCAAAGAATTTAAGCATGATTCTGGGTAGCCGTAAGTGGGTCACCGGAAAACGCAAGTCAGATTAATTAACGGAGAAGAGGAACCACCGAAAACGCTGAACTGCAGTCAATGTAGGCTACTACGAACGGTTGAGACATGTGAGGATAACGAAGAGACGGAGACAATGGTTTTCTATGGTTTCCCGTGACAACTTTTTTTTTTTCCGGTGAGCAATTATATTCCGGCAACAGTGTTCTTAATTTAGGGTTTGCTGTTTCTCAATATAAAGTTAGTAATTAGAATAGGTTTTTGGTTTTTACGGAGTTTTAGTTTCCAAAATCAATTGGTATCCTAATTTTATCAGTAATTTTCGGGCTTTCTGTTGATAACTAATATACTTTACTAATTTATTAGTTTTCTGATTAATTAGTTATCTTGTTTTTCATGTTTTGCTTGGGATAAATTAGTCACTAAAATAGCTTTTCTTGAATATATGTCTGTTTATAATGAAACGAGGGAGCCAAATATACTGAAAATATAAAACCAATTACATATGTATATATAATCATGGTATTATAACTTAGAAAACCAAGGGGACCATGGCCCTCCCTGCCCCTTCATAGTTCCGCCCTAGAGTCTCAGAGTACACAAAAAGGAGGGAAAAGGACAAGGGTACATGGAAATAAGGTGGGCCAATTTAGTCGATTTACAGTTCCGCTGAACCGGCAGACCGGAGCGGATACAAATCGGTGGGCAACTTCTCGCGTAAAATAAAGTTGGAGCCCATATTTGACTTCTGTTGCAACTTGCAAGTATATGGGGAAAGTCCAAAGAACCGGTTACCACTTGACCCATTAAGTGGTCCAGCCAATTGAGCCCAACCAGGTAGAAGTCATGTGAGTTTCTTCATTATATAACCCAATGATGGCTTTTAAATTTAATGAATTGCAATGTTTTCTCTCTGCTAGCTTGGACAATAATTTCGGGTGTTAGAAAAATTAATTTGTTTCTATGGCCTGAAACATTTTTCAAATTTCTTATATCTTGAAAATAAAATAAATATAATGTATTATTTTGTACGTACATATGGTTTATAAGGTATTGGGATACTGAGTTATCAACATTTTTGCCTCGTAATTTAACACACACTTTAACATTCGATAAACAAGCATTATGTAAAAAAAAAAAAAAAAAAAAAAAAAAAACACATATTTTAAAGGATATTTACACTACTTTAAACTTATTAATCTTAAACTTTCAATTAAATCGTCATCTATTTGACTACCAATGATAATGTAATACTTTGATTTAACAAGAAGGACTCATTTTGCACACCGATTAGATGCCACGATGATGATGGTAGCCACTCTTGAATTGACACAATGCCCAGATTCCCACTTGGGTGGTAGTGGGGAATGTTGGAGAGTCGGTGAAATTCAGATTCAACTATAATGTATCATGACAAGACTTGAGTAACAAGACCCGAAGATTAAAGTGGAGAGAGGCGAGTAGGTAAATCATATACTCGCTTTCAATTTCGAATTTAATAGAATTGTTCAAAAACATATTAAAATTTATAACTTCAAAATTTTCTATACGTCCTCATGAAATTGCTAAATCTTCTTTAGATTAGATGACAAGTATAATGATCAGTTTCAAAAAAGCAAGTGTTGAACGAAGGTGAGTTGCAAATAATTCGTTAGTTTTGCTTGTGACGATTTATTTATCTCAGGACCTAAATAAAAAAGTCTCTGGAGCTCGCAGGGGCGGATACAGGATTTATCAGTAGCGGGTGCACAATAGTGGGTGGGTGACATTTTATTATTTAAGCGGGTGCACAATTTTTTTCGTACCGTTGCACCTAATAGAAAATAAATAAAAAAAAAAAATTCCACTCCGTACACGATTTTTAGCAGGTGCACCGCCCCCCGGGTGCTCTATATTGAATCCGCCAGTGGGAGCTCCCTTTCTTGATTTATTTAGACGTACTAATGGTGAAGCGCTGGTCAATAAATGAGGATAAAAATGAATAAACCAGAAAGATTCTTGGTTTTGGTTCTTGGTTTCGAATGGAATTATAGATTATTTTTCCACCTTTCTGCTTTGGTCTTGGAAAAAACATTATTGGTTTCGAATGGAATTATTGATTCTTTTCCCATCTTTGTGCTTTGGTTTTGGAAAAACATTACATGATAATAAGCCGATCCTCCTCAAGGAGCAAGCTACTAACTATTGGCCCTTACCCGTTCATATTGTTCCATATTGGTTCTATATTGAGGGTTTTGAGGATGTTGTGTGATCTTCTTGGAGCTGCGAGGCGGGGAGAGAGGGTAACTATACAATTGTCTTTAAGAAAAAGTTACAACTTCCTAAAGAAAATCAGAAAATATGGTTAAAGGATCGGCTAAATTCTTTGGGAGAAAGAAAAGAACATCACTAAAAAAGTGATTGGTGATATTGTGCACACTAGAAAGTGCTTCGAAAGGTGTGAGCAGGTGCGCAGACTCGGTTACACATGCCTTGTTTCAAGTTTGAATGCAAAGGTTTAGAATCAGTCCCGAAAGGATCCGGCATGGATTGCTTTGTCAAGAGCTTCACCCCCTAATATGAATGTGCAAGTTAATTCTATAAAGGAGTTGAGAGATACCGGGCACTTGGATAATTAACCTTGACTTAGCTAAAAAATCTAAGGTCAAGTGGGCATCAACGGTGATGAAACCTTTAAATATTTTCATGGAGTTGTAAATCACAAGAGGCGGCAAATTTCTATTCGAGGATTTATGGTGGATGGATAATGGGTGGTAGATCCGAGTATGGTGAAATATGAATTTCGGTCGTATTTCCAATCCTTTTTGGTTATATGCATGGTGTTTGGCCACATAATACGTCGCAATTGTTCAATCGTCGTAACCCTGGCTAACTTTCTTCATTGAGTTTCCTTTCACTCATAAGGAAATAAAGAAACGGGTGTGGGATTTTGGGGTTGATAAAGCTACAAGTCAAGACGTTTTTACCATTGGTTTCTTTTAAAAAGGTCTGGTAGGAGATGATGATGTGAATCTAGTTTGTAAATTCTATAACTCTTTGGTGTTTAATAAAGGTTGTGATCCCTCATTTGTCAATGTAACTCTGAAGGTTAGGGACCCAAAATTCATCACAAATTATCTTTCAATTAGCTTGATAGGATGTTAGTATAAGAATATTTTCAAACTTCTTGCTAATGATTGGCGAATGTCATTAGTATTTAGTAGTGTGATCAATATCGAATAATCAACATTCATTAAAGGTTGTCAAATCCTTAACAAACCTTTAATGCTAAATGAAATTGTAGGGGTGGTCTAAGACCAATAAGAAGCAGCGGATAGTGTTCAAGGTGGATTTCGAGAAAGCTTATGACTCATTGTTAGATTATGGATAGAATAAGTTTTGGTTCGGTGTGGATGGATAGAGAAACTCTTAGTTCTTCTAAGGCTTCGATTTTGGTGAATGGTGCTCCGACTGATGAGTTCTATATTGAGTAGTGTCTCCGCCAATGTGATTAGTCATCCATGTTCTTGTTCATTATAGCTAGCGAAGGGCTTCATGTGGCTGTCTTGAGGCTAATCTTGCAAATGTTTATTGAGTGGGGGCGAGGGTCAAAGTGGGAGGGAAGGTACATACTTTGAAGTGTCTTACTTTTTTATGCTGACAAAGCAATTCTTTTATGTGATTGAGAATTTGAAAATGCAAGATGCATCATTTGCATTATATGGTGCTTCTATTTGGCTTTGCAATTCAAAATCAACTAGCAAAATAACAAGTTGATTAGTGTTGGGTAGATATCCATCATGTGAAGGATGTCACTACTATTGTTGGTTTTTCCTCTTTATGAATTTCGTTCATTTATCTAGGGCTTTCCGTAAGGGAAAATATGACTCGTATTGATTTTTGGAAGGTGGTTATGCATAAGTTTCTCACTAAGCTTTCTTATTGGAAGGCGAAGACCCTCTGCATTGGTGGGAGTCTTACTCTTTTGAAAGTTATTATGGCCAACCTAAGGATTTATTTTATGTTTTTGTGTAACACCCATCGCTTAATGGTCAATTAGATAACCATTTAATAATAGCTCAAGTTTTAAAGTGTTAATGTGGTGAAAAATAGGTCTCAAGGTCCAAAACAATTTTAGTTCAAGTGAGCGGTTACAGTCAATACATAGAAAGGCTATGTAAAGTAAATGTTATTGCAACCAAAAATGTTTTCTAAATGTCCTTTCTAGTCTACACTTCCATCACTAGATCACCTAATTTGAATACATGTCAAGATAAAAGTGTTAGGCTTGGAAAGCCCAGTGAATATACTCGGGGTCAACTCTTCAAGGGTCTAGGATGAGAGCGATAATCCAATCCCAAAGTCAAGCCCTTATAATACTTTAATGTTTTTTAAAGTTCTTTAGTTTCAATGGATCAAATTTCAATAACCAATATCTCAAATTCAAAAGCGGGGATAAGCGTTTCATAAGTATTCAATAGTAGGGCTAATGTATAGAATGGACGTATGCAACACAAATGCAACTACTCAAGATATCTAAGTCAATCTCAAAGCCCAACTCACCAAGTGGCTAACATTTTTGGTCAATTTAAGGTTAGCATAAAGTATACCACATAACGTTATCCATGTAGGCCTATGCCAACTTCCACAATGTTATCCCTTTGTCGAACCAATATAGATATGCTAGCTATACCCTTAAAATCTAGGTTATGGGGAGCCACCCTAAGAACCACACAAGGGTTGCAAGTCCCTTGTGCATGTAAGGCTTATCTAGAAAGTCACATTTTAACTACCTGCCTTAAAGTATATATCTATGAGTGCTACACGCAGTCTCAACCCATCTTATGTGATGCACAAGTAGGATGCTCAAAATAGTTCAAATCAAATAAAGCTCTCAATTTGAGAATAAAACCCTTTTCAAAATAATATTTCATGAATAAACAAAATACTTATAATGTTGACACAACACATAAGAGATATATGATATGGAAACAATACAAAACAATCCAGAATATATGATAACGACATGTACTCTTAGGTATAAACTCATGTTAGCACTTAATAGTACCCTACCTCTCTTCTAAAGTTAATTAAGAATTTAATGAACACCTATGGTTAACAATTAAACCAAATAAATCTTAAATTCATTCTTAAGCATGACTTCCAATCCTACTTAACTCATTCCAATCATAGACTATCATACAAGAAGGAGCTCATTTAAACAAGCTTAAATTTTTTTGGGATGTCCAGTTATTTATCAATAGAGTCAGACTACCCTCTGGAAGTGACTCGGTTGAGTCAAGCATAATACATCACATTTTGAGTCATTTTTGGTAATATGTTGTACAATCTCACTCCAAATGCCCCAAAATCTTTCCAAACCACATGCAAAAGTTCTAGTAGTGTAATAACATTATAATAATTGTAACCATGTCAAGTAACATCCAAAGTAATTATTCAAGATGTGATTTAAAGCAAGATGTACACACTATATATGTTTAAGCTCAACAACCTTCACAATAGTTCATATCATTCACTCTAAATGCCCCAAAACCTTTCCAAATCACATGCAACAGTTCTAGTAGTGTAATAACATTATAATAATTGTAACCATGTCAAATAACATCCAAAGTAATTATTCATGTTGTGATTTAAAGCAATATCTACACACTATATATGTTTAAGCTCATCAACCTTCATAATATTTCATATCATTCACTTCAATGCTTAAACATTGCAAAACACTTAGATATCTTTAGTTTCATTAAATGATTTCAACAAATTTTGAACCATAAATTGTTACTTTAACTTAATAATCCATTAAAATAAGCTTAAAGCCATTCATGACAACCATGATCTCTAAATACATTGACGGACCTTATTGAGTGCTTGGGGTAGCCTGTGCTAACCCTGAAAAATTTCAATTAATAGTAAAATTTCGGATGTTTTTTTAATGCACAAGGCTACCCCTGAAAATATATGAGGCTACCCCTAAACTTGTTGAGTCCAAAAGGAAACTTTATAATCAATATCCATTAATCCAATAGTCTAAACACGGAGCCCAAGTGCTGAAAAACCATTTGAAAGTGAGCTCATACCAATAGAAACAATTAAAGAAAGTTGAATTTGACGTCGTCTCTCCGTGACTCCGTCTCGCGATTTTATGTGGTTCTCCCCTACCTTCGCTTGCTGCGAGTGCCGCTGTCGATGTTTTCTTCTCCTTCGCTCCTCTCGTCCTCCGGCCGGCCAATTATGTGATCTTCCCTCAATTCCTTGAATTAGATAAGTAAATAGTTTAGAATTGATGTTTCTATGTCAAAATGAACCAATGGATTCACTATTTTGATATCTCAAGTTCTATGGATCAAATTTAGAAAATGTAGGCTTATTAAGTAATTGTGGGAGTTATGGGTTCATGTGTGACTTGGACTGAACTACATATTTGTGTTTTGACGTCTACCCTTCCTATCAAAAAGGGAAAACCACAAAAGTTCAAAATGGTCTGGTTGGGGTATGTGTGATTACCTGAATCATTAATATTTGTTATTACTTATTGTGGTGTATAGGGTGCTTTACAATGAGACGTGTACCAAGGCCAAGGACGGATCTATGGGTCAAAATTGCGGTGTAGTGTAACTATTTTGAGAAATTTTCTGGCCTAGGCGTAGTGTAAATTTTTTAGGGTGCTATCCCTAGGATTTTGTTCTGGGTCCGCAACTGTCTACATATGCTTGAAACCACAACTAATGAACATATGAAACTACGTTAACCAACTTTTAAGCATCATAAACTATCATTTAAGTTTAGAAAACCAGTTTCCATATCAAAGTGATCAATAATATGTGATTATAAGTTATAAGACATTAATACATCAATATAGGGTTCATAAACCCCCAAAGTCATACGTAGTTATGACATCAAATGTTATGAAAGTAAAATAAGCAAGGATTGATGTATTAGTGATTGAAACTAACCTAGGAATGTAATTAAGAAAATAGAAATAAGTGAGAAATTAGTATTTAGGGAAATGTGCAAACATAAACTTGAACCCTAGGTGAAGAACTAGGATGGGTTATACCGTCTAATGCGTAAACAATAATTCCCGGGAGTTTCTGCTTTAGAGCTAAATAATGATTGCTTGGTCTCTAATCATATTAACTTGGGATTATGGTTGCAATTCCTTAGAAGGATGTGTGGAGGCAGATCAGGGATACAGCTTGGTGTTTATGGTTCATAATTTTAATTTTACTATTCATGCAAATTGTTTTTTTTTTTGGTAAAGAGGACGGTACCTCTGGCAAATTTTATTAATAAAAAGAATAAATACAATTGAAGGCTGGGGACTCCCCACCTAAGAAATGACAAAAACCCATTGGGACATGCCCCAATGGACAACAAGGCTATACTAGGAACCAAAACAGATTTTGGAACCAGAAAACATAACATGAACATAAAAAGCAAACATCCTGCAAAAAAACAAACAATATAGGTAGAGAAATATATAGTGGAAAGGATGGGATAGGAGAGAATAATGGACCACAGTGGAAAATAGGAAGTACATCTCTCAACGTTAGGGGAGGGACCAGATCCTTTTAGCCAAAATAACATTAAGGGAAGGTTTCATAGACAGACTCATCAGTCTACAACGGACATCATCAATAATAGACTTGACAACAGCATGATACGTGTTTCTCTTATTTTTAAAAATTCGGTTATTTCTTTCCTGCCAAATGTGGTAGATAGCTCCCGCAAGCACAAGTCTTCGGATAACGGACCGGACATTCTTACCTTTAGAGATGGGCTTGAGAAGATTGATGATATCCGACCAGCAATTTGTGGGGAAGGAGAGGTTCATAACATGCTGAAGATCATGCCAAACCATAGAAGGGAAAGAACATTCAAAGAAAAGATGAGGAAGGGAATCGGAACAATCGCTGCAGAAGGCACAAATGAGGTTAGGAGAACCAAACAACTCCCATCTTCTGATTTTATCATGGGTCTTGAGTCGATTTTTTAGAGCAACCCAGAGAATGAAGGCATGTCTAAAGATATTCTGGGAGAACCAAACAAGATGATACCAATCGACAGGCTGCTCCGCAGGGCGGATAGAGTGCCAGACAGAACGGACCGAAAAAGGATAGACCTTACCATCGCAAGATCTCCAGAGGAGTTTATCAGGAATAGACGTGGAAAGAGAAGGGGGTTATGAGAAAGGAGAATGGGGTGGGAGTCTTGCCAGCAATGGGGGCGCACCCAACACCCGTTGAGGAAAATGTCAGCAACCTTAGAATCAGGAGTGAAGCCGGCATTATGGATGTTACGGGCAGATAAGAACTTAGAGAGGGGACCAGCAGGATGCCAGTTATCGAACCAAGCAGACGTAGAGCAGCCATCACCAACCTTGGAGACAATAAAGTCCCTGATCTTACCTCGCATGTCGAGGATATTGCGCCAGGCATAGCCCGTACCACGCTTCTTGGGGGCATCCCAGAAGTTACGCCCACAGAGGCGGTACGAGTGGATCCACCTGACCCAGAGAGAATCCTTATTAGAAAGGAGTCTCCAGGCATGGGAAGCCATAAGGGCAATATTCCAAACAGCAAGGTTACGAATACCCAGACCACCATGGGTCTTAGGGAGACACACAGTCTTCCATGAGACTTTGGCTTTACCACGCTTCATCTCACCGTTGCACCAGAGGAAACCCCTAATGAGTTTCTCAATCTCGTTAGAGATAGATTTAGGGAGAATAAAAACAGAAGCCCAATATATTTGCATGGAAGAAAGGACAGAGAGGATGAGCTGGAGACGACCGGCAAAAGAGAGAGACTTGTTCTTCCAGTCGTTAATCCTGCATTTGACTTTATCAACAAGGCGTTTACAGTCCTTGTGGACAAGACGAGTGGTGATGAGAGGGACGCCAAGGTATCAGACGGGGAAAGATCCCTTCGGAAACCTAACAATACAATCAATGGAAGCTGTGCGCCTCTCACCAATATTACAGTAGAAAGCTTCACTCTTCGCTTCATTAGGGTGGAGCCTAGAGACCCTAGAGAATTCAGCAAGAGAGTCAAAATGACACGAACCGAAGATGTATCGCCTTGACAGAAGAGAAGAAGATCATCGGCAAAGCATACATGGGTGATACTTTGCTCCTCACATTGCCGATGGAATTTAAAACAATCGGAGTCAGAGATGTTTCTTTTGATCATAAGGTTAAGCACCTCCATGACAAGAGTGAAGAGATAGGGAGAGAGGGGGTCACCCTGACGGATGCCCCTTTGACCGTCGAAGAATCCGTGCATATTACCATTGATACTCACAGAGTAAGCAGCAGTGGTGACACACGTCATGATCCAGTCAATCATACGAATGGGGAAACCAAACCCAAACAAGATGGTGCGAAGAAAAAACCAGTCAACTGTATCGTAAGCTTTTTGGATATCGACTTTAAACGCACACCTGGGGGGACCACGATGACAATGATAATCACGCATGAGCTCCTGGACAAGAAGAACATTGTCAGTGATAAGGCGCCCTGAATGAAAGCTGATTGGTTTTCATCAACGAGAGAAGATAGGTGGTTCTTGATACGATCTGCAATGATCTTGCTGATACATTTGTAAACAACGTTACAACAGGCGATGGGGCGGAAATCAGTGACTTTAGACGGCGAGTCAACCTTAGGGATGAGAGCAAGCACGGTGTTGTTGAGGGATTTAAGGAGTTTACCAGAAGAGAAGAACTCCTTAACCGTCGAACAGACATCTGACCCCACGATATCCCAAGCAAACTTGAAGAACTTAACCGTGAAACCATCTGGGCCGGGCGCTTTATCATCTCCCATCTGGAACAAGACGCACTTAACCTCCTCATCCGTAACAGGAGTAAGCATGGAGGCAGACTGAAGAGGGGAGAGCTTATTAGAGAAGAGGGAACACGGGTCACGAATAGCAAGGGAGGGGTGGGCTGCGCCCAAGAAAGTTTGAAAGTGGGAGACGAACAGATTGGGGAGGGCATCCCCAGAGATCCAGTTGCCCTGGTTATCCTGGATGGAGTCGATACGATTGCGAGAATTACGGCTTTTAACAGACTTGTGGAAGAAAGCAGAATTTTTATCACCCTCACGAAGCCAGAATTTTCATGCAAATTGTTTAGGTTGGACTTTGGGCTCACCCGGTCTTTTTTGGGTTTCTTCTACGAGATGTTTTATAGATAGTGATACTTTGATGAGTAGTGAGGTTTCAACGAAATGAAATAATTTTGTTCCAGTTAGGTTAAATATCTTACTTCGGAGGATTAGGCTTAGTCTTATCCCTACACATTTGAAGCTTATAAAATAATGTATTGATCTCGATTCATTATTATGTCCTACTTAGAGGTGGCAAAAAGACACGACACGACAACCCGACACGAAATAAACTGGGTAGGGTAAGAAATTTCAACCCGTTTAATTAAACGGGTTGACACGACACGACACGATAATTAAACGGGTAAGGTCAGGGTCGAAACTTTCAACTCGAAAATGTCCCGTTTATTTATATTCAAGTTTTTCTAATTCTTATGTAAATTGTACAAGTCAAAAACCAATACCATATTTAAAAGAAAAACTTCAGATTGACGTGTTTTATAATGTGGAAGTCGTTTAGCAACCCAGGTTATGAATTCATTTTCACTTTTTTCTTTTCTCACTCATACTCCACAGTCCAACTTGGTCTCTCCCTCCTCCTCGCAATCTCGTCATTCGTCTCCTCGACTCCTAATAATTTAACATTGCTATCTAAACTTAGTGTGAATTTTCTCCTCAACTTATATTACTAGTTTTTCATGTTTTATTTTCTATGTTTTAAACTCCTACTCTTTCAAGATACTTAGTGTTTCAACTCGAAAAGTGACATGATATATTTACAAGGTCTAAACCACAAACCCGAAACTCGACACGAAAATAAATGGATTGACATGACACAACATGCTTATTAAATGGGTTGGGTTATGGTCGAACACTTTCAACCCGTTTAATGTTTTGACACAACACGAAATCGACACGACACGACACCTTTGTCAGGTCTAGTCCTACTTGCCTTGATGACATTGAGACGGTGCATCACATTTTTGCTGCTTGTACTCGTAATATTAGGGTTTGGAGTCTTATTGGTAGATGGCGGGTCCTGCACCCCTTACTAATATCTCGACTGATAGTCTCACTCTACTTTGAGTGCTACATAAACGAATTGTTTAGACTCGTGGATCATTACTATCTTTTGGGTGTTGTATAATTTTTGCAGCAACGTGTTTTTTGTAACCATTAAACCTAAGATGATTATAATCCGTTTTTTTTTTTTTTTTTTGGCTAGGTTATTGCTAGTAATATAATTCTATACCGCTATTCAAGAAAATAGTCATCGGATTCAAGAATAAGATTGTTGTATATTTTTCATTTCCTATTGTTTATCAAAATAAAATATTTTCTTAATCATATATTTATGAACATAGATATTTATGCAATGAAGTTGTGTTGCAAAATTACATAATTACCGCATCGATCAAAAAGGTCATTCAAGCATGCTGTCAAAAGGCCAATCTGTCGAACCGACATGACATAATTTCATTTTGTTTCTTGGATCCAATACCTTTTCATGATTAATATCAAAACGTACAAAACAAATATAAATTTATAGGATGAATTTTATAGATTATATATCTTGCAAATACATTCATTTCCAAAGTATACAAGTTTTTAATTTTCTGTAAGAAAATGCCCTTTTTATATTGATATTTTATGGATCTACGTAATACCTCGGTTCATATAAAAGCTTTTTTTTTTTTTTCAATAACCCAATAAAAAATTTCCCACTACCTACGAAGCGTATTGTTCTTTCACTAGACATCACACCAAAATTGAATTGGGGATTTTGTACACAAAGTGTGATTGAGCTAGAAGTTTAACTAGACATGGCAAAGCAAATGGGTTTGGTGTGTTAACTAATAATGTTATGTTTGGCCGCACATGGCTTTTTTTTTTTTCTTTTGAGTTATGTTTGAAAAGCTAAACCCGATTTTTATAAAGTTATTTAGATTAATGTTTTTAATAAGATTATAAAAAATTTTAAAATTTTTTAAATATACTATTTTTAATATTTTTAATAATATCTTTTTTATTTATATTCTTTGTTTTCAAATCTTTATATTTTTCACAATAGAATATTTTACACAACCAACTCATAAATAATCACATTTTAATTTGTTATGATACTTTAAAAATAAAAATAAATTTATGGTATCTATCATTGTTATAATTTTTGAAAATATTATTCCCAAACAACATAATGCGATTAAAAAGCATATAAGCAGTATACGTTAACAAAAATCTTATGTCTAAAATACTTTTTGATAAAGAATATTTAAAGTGTATTGGCTTACACAACCAACTCCCAAATAATCATATTTTAATTTGTTGTGATAATTTTAAAAGCAAAGTTAATTAATAATGGACGTGTTTGGAAAAACTAGCTGCAAGCTGGTAGCGGGAAGCGGGTAACAGATAGCGGGTAGCGGTTAGCTGGTAGCTAGAAACTGTAGCTTTTAGTTTGTATATGACTGTTCGGAAAAAGTAACTGAAAACTTTTGAAATATATAAAATTACATAAACGGACATCTGCGTAAATATTAGTTATAGTTTTAAGGGTATTCTAATAATTAATAATATAATTGGTAAGAACTTCTTGTTAAACGCTATTTCAACTAGTTTTTAAAATAGTAGTGTTTTGTTTAAAATAAAAACTTCAAGTTCGTGTCACTGAACAAACTTTTGGTTTTTACTAGAGCTATTTCCTAAACGCTGGAAGTTAGAAACTTTCAAACGCTCGGCGCCAAACACGCCCAATATCTATCATTGCCATAAATGTTAAATATACTATTTCTAAACAATATAATGTAGTTAAAAATAGGGTAAATTGCAAAAATGTCATTAAGTTTACACAAAATCTTGATTTTGACAATGTGTTTTTTTACAATTAGGTCACTAGGTTTTCTAATTTGTTGCTATTTTAACCATTTCTAATTTGTTGCTATTTTAACCATTTGACCGGTCAACCCGGTTACTAGCTGACGTGATATGACAACGTATCAGTCTTTAATGATGTGACACTGACATGACGCTGACACGATCATGGTTTTTTGTAAAGTAATATTTAAAACAATAATTATAAGTGATAGAGAATGATATTTAGTTTTTTAAGTATACAAATACAATGTTTTGAAAACAAGATGATATATGATGATTGTTTATACTATATACTGATAATTATAGAAAAAAATTCAAAACATGCTTTTAAAAGTTGATTTGAAAGTAAGATGATATACGGTGATCAGGCCCGGCTGGGATTTTGGAGGCACTGTGCAATTTGATAAATGTAGGCCCCAAAACTTGCAAATTCTTCAAGATGTAATGTTTATTTCTGAAAATATGTAGGAATCACAAATATATAGAAATCAGAAAACAGAAATATAGTGAATTCTACAAAATACAAAAAGTCAATAAAATTCTATAAGATACAACAAGTCAATAAAATTCTAAGTAGGAAACTTGAACACTTTTACCTTTATAAAACCTGAATATCTGTAGAAATCACAAATATATAGAAATTAGGAAACAAGAAATATAGTGAATTCAAAAAATCAAAAAAGAAATCTGAATTTAGAACCGATAGTGATTTCTAAAAATAAAAAACAGAAAAGAATCAGAAGAAACAAACCACTGTTGTCCACTCCTCTAATTTCCGTTTTCAATTTCACAACCCAATTTCTGAATCCGATTAGAACAATAGAATTAGAACAATAGAAATTAGAATTATAGAAATTAGAATTATAGAAATTAGAATTTAGAACAATAGTCAAAAGATTTCAAGAAATTAGAACCTTGGAATCCGATTGTCGTGTACTGATTTCTGATTGGGAGTTTGAAATCCATTTTTTTAGAACGGTGATAAAATTTAGTAGAATAAAAAAGAAACTCCAGCGGGTAACTGGAGCAACAACCAACAGCCACGTTTACAAAACAAAGGACTAAGCATCCAACTATCAAAACTAAGCTAAACATAGCATCGAACTATCCAACTAAAGGAGAAATGAGATAAACTGTACATCCAACAGTCACCAAGCCAGCAATTTCAATATTGAGTGGAATAACTTCCCGATAAAAACCTGGAATCGAACTAACAAGCTGGAAAAGAGCATAAGGGTATTTTCGTCCAATTTCGGAACAGCACCAAAAACCTTCTTCAAAACCACCGAATCCGAGAAAACATGGGAAATTCTCATCATATACAGATTATCACCGGTAACAGCTACAACTCACCATCATTTAAATGTATATTCGGACAAAACCATGATGAAATCCAATTGAAATTAGAACCTTGAACCTTGAAATCTGATTGCAAGTTTGAGTCTTTTTTTGAATTTTGATTTAGTAGAGAGGTGGAACGATTTGGTGTGCAGATATAAACATCGAGAATTCGAGATTGGAAAGAAGCCGTTTCTCGATGCTAAATGCTACTAATTGTTGTCATAATTGCGCGTGAATCATGATTGATTGCGTCTTCTTCGGTACACAACGAAGAAGTCGTTTCAATTTTCCTTAATTCCTTTTCTGTTTTCACGAATCACGACTTCCGCTTCCAGTTTCTCTTGGCGACTTGATTACATACACATCTTAACCTAACGGGCCTAATCCAATGTACAGAGCTTGAAAAATTATGGGCCCCTTAAGATTGGTGGGCCCTGTTCCACAACACCTTTTGAACCCCCTCTAGGCCGGGCCTGACGGTGATTGTATATACTATATATTGATAATTATATTAAAAGTATAAAATATATATTAGTAGAAGTGATAATTATGACTTATATATGGGCGAATTTGTTTATTGTATTATTATTTATCTCGTAGTCAAATAAGTAAAAATAAAAGAACTTTTTAGCTAAAATAGAAAAGATTATCATGCCACATCAGTACTACGTCATTCAATACTTAGTGACTTAATTACAAAAAATAATAATAATAATAAACAAAGTGTCAAAATCAAGATTTTGTGTAAACTTAGTGACTTATTTATTTATTTTTTGCAATTTGCTCTTAAGAATATTATAAAAAATATGTATTAATATCTTAATGTAGCTATGATAACATTGTAGAGTCATATAACGAGATGCGAGAAATTGTGATAATATTGAGAATATGATATTTGATACAAAAAATTTCGATTTAAACACAAATGATATGAGAACGTTATTTAGTACTTACTTTAATTTAATGAAATATGTTAGATATTTTGTTTTATAATATCAAATCATCCTTATACGTTCTTTCTTTAGTTTTTAATAAACGTTATTTTTATCAGCTAATATCTATATTTTCAACGATCCAACAACATATTTTATTAGATTGTCAAACTTATTGCAAATTAAATAAGTATTGATCGTAAGGGTAATTTTTGTAAGCATAATGCATCATGTCGAGTTGAACAATCAACACCAATTTATCTAGTTTTTTTCTTAATTTCATAAGCATATAATATATTAATAATTATTAATAATAAGATATTTTTAAAATCAATAATCCATAATTTCAAATAAGATAAAATAAGATTTTCTAAACATTTGATATATTTTTGTCAACTTTCAATCTTATAACTCAGTTGACTTTTTTTTTCCTTTTCGCAGAGTTGTTAATTTTGGTCATTTATATATGAATAGGTTGAACAATATTATGTTCTATCACAAAAATATAAACTCAAAATTCTAGTTATAAGAGTTGATCAAATAGGTATAACAAATGATGTATCACCCAAATTGTATTTTGAGTGGATACCATATACTAAATAACTTTAAAAAAAGCTTAGATATAATGTCGTAATAATATTGTTTTTATGAGTACATTTAACATTATAATATATCAAAGTTTTTAAACAAATAGAAAAAAAAAATTACAAGTGTAATCCTAACCAAACCAATGTGTTTAAAATATGGATTTTTAGTTGATCCAGTATGGAGTATGGTGTCCAGGTTATGGGTTAATCGGTTCAATCGCCGAATCAACTCGGTTTTTAGAAATTTCATATCATATATTTTATATTTTTTTGTATAATTATATATTTATAAAACATAAAAACAATGTAATTTCACATTTTCGGTAACAATTTTTTCTTTCGGGGCGACGAAAGGCTACTTCAATCTAGAGCCGGAAACTCGAGAGGGTCGCCTTTGGGAGCGTTCGCCGGTAACCATCATGACAACATAAAAAGGAAGGAGTGAGGCTGACTGAATCCAATCCATAAACCCAGAAACGAAACGAAGTTCGTTCCCTTTCGTCAAGTAGGTAAAGTAGGCATACGAACCACTTTAGCTTTGCCTTAGACTCTATTGGAACAAAGCAAAGAAGGAGGCGGAATGGAGAAAGGAAAGGGACAAGGGTGGTCTTGCTTGGTGCGAAGGCTGCTGGTTCGGGGGTAGAAGTACAGTACTAAAGGTCATCGGACTTCCAGGCGGTTTTTCTTTTGGCCAGCTGTTCACCGTTGGATCTCGCCAATACAGCCCCCTATAGTTTTCGTTACCGAGATATCTTTTTTTTTCATTGTTCCCAGGTATTTTTTGGTCATATTTCTATACATGATTATTTTTACTAAATTTAATGAACTAATGATCACTAATTTTAAAAGCTTGAGCATTAAATTCCTTAAACCAAACAAGATCTAGTTCCCCCTATACCAACTCATTAGAGTTTAGATGACGTAGGCCTGTTTGACAGCCTATTAATTGAAAAATTAATAGATAGTCTATTAAATTTTTAAATTCAGTGTGTTTTGTAACATCTAAAAAAAAGTCTTTTAATTTATCAGAAGCCTCTTAAAGTTTAAGAGTGTATCTTAATTAAAAAAATCATCATAAATTAATGACTAAAAATTTCATTTCCTAATTTGAATAATTTAGCTCGACCACAAACTCAATTTAAGTAACTACAAATTTATTAAAAAATAACATATGTGGGCGTAAACTACACACAGTAAAAAAATTACTAGTCCTCCAAAAGTACAAACAATCATCATCTAGAATCTGGTCATGGTAGGCTAGGTATTATTTGTTGTTTGAATTCGTTGGTAAACAAGGCTGACTGGTGTAGGTTTTTTCAAAGGCAAGGTGTGCCACAAACCAAACACATGCAATAATAACACCTTCCACTCGGCTCCTTTGACGTCATGGCAGTCGTACACCCAAGGGCCGGAAGTTTCTTTTGTGAGAATAGTGCCCCCATTTTTTCAATTTCATTTAGAAAAGGTGAATGCAACCTTTTGCATTTGGTGACCCCAACCAACCCATTTTCGAATGGACAACCTAAAACTAAAAGGGCAGGATTCGTCGTGGGTTGGCTTCCCTTTTGTCATTATTGGCTCGTTGCCGTGTGAAAACTCTATTTGTTGTTGTCTCTCAAACTCGAGATAGAATCTCATTTGGAGCCGTCACCGTATACACACCACATTCCAAGTATGTAGAATATTTGTATTATTGTATCATATAGATAATATTTTATGGCGGACTTTTAGTTAATAATTTATGTTTGCAATATGACTATATAATGTAAATTGGGCAATCTTAAAGGATTTAGTTACAAGTGGGCTGAGGTTGTGTTTGTATCTGATGAATAAGATAAATAAAAATAAAAAATAGAAAATTAATCAACAAATAAATTGACTAATGAATAAGATAAATAAAAATAAAAATAGGAATTGTTCAGAAAGCATGCAGTAGGTCTCACACGGAGCGTGTAAGCCTACACGGGTCGTGCACGGGGCGTGTGACGCGTGTAGATTCACTTTTTAAAGACGAATTTCTTTCATTTTGGGTAAAAATCAACTCGTCTAAACTCTCTCTAAAACCCTAGAAACTTGCCCTAAACCCTCAAAAGTTAAAATTAAGGCTTGTAATTCGAGAATTGAAGTTAGGGTTTGATATCTTGCGGTTCAAAAGGTAATTTCCTTGTTTTAGCTTCAAATTGATGGTTGTATTCTTTGATTTGAGATGGTTCTAAGTGGTATTGATGAACCACCTACAACTAAGCATGAGTTGAGTAAATTCCTTTGATTAGTTCGTGAAAATGAGTTCTAATCTTAAGCTTTTGTCTCGGGTGTGATAATTATTGCATATTTGTGCTCGTTTGAGTATGGTGTTGCAGAAATTATAACTATAACTTAATTTCTCTTACCATAATTGCCTATCCTTTTGAGATGAGTTGATATTGAGATTGTTGAGTATTGAGTTTTGACTCGAGCTATTGTGATACAACTAAGGCTAGACAGGAGCACGGAATACACGGTTCAGGAGTTCCACACAGTAACCCGAAATCAGGTGAGTAGTTATTTATTAGATGAATTATGCTTTATTGAGATGTTTATTGCATATAAGAAGTATGCCATATTCGATTGGTTGAGTAAAACCAATTATGAATGTCCGGATTAAAGAGTTATAGTGTGTGTGACACACTAATGACTGATATAGTCATTTGAGATTAACTTAAGCGAGATATTGGATGATATAATCTGATTAATCTTTAATTATTCACTGAGCTCTCGTGGCTCATAAAATTGTTTGTTAATGTGTTGTGTTTAGGTTCCGGTAGTGGTGACCGCGGAAGCGAAATATGGACGGATAGCTGGACCTTAGACCTTGGACTTAAATTAACTTGTTGTTATGATATATGTAATTGACCCGCTTTTTGAATAACGGTGGTAAACACTGATGTAAATAGTTTAGGACTTAAACTATACTTTTGGTAACAACTTTGTATGACTTGTTTTTTAACTTGAGTTACACCTTTTTAATTATGTGTTAAATTGAGAAAAATTTAAGGTGTAATTCATTTGTGAAGAACCGGGTGTTACATCTAATGAGAGTTTTAAATCACCTATTGAGACGACCAAAATACTTGTAATCTAACAGTATCAGGTGGTGATAAAAGTGTTACTCGCATAGGGGGTTGAGGGTTCTAGTCTCGCTAGTGACATCGGGTGTAATTTACCGGGTAGATTATTATGGTAAATTAGGTGTCGTTAAAAAAATACGGTATTGCGACAAGAGTTTAATTAATTATTTTTGTAATCGGACTTGTTCTTTGACGTATTAAGATTATATTTTAAAAACATTGTATCTTTTAATATTTTCTTATTAAGACAATATACTTTGAAAATCTAACATATTTATACATTGCAATTTTTTTTTCTATTTAGGCATTGAACTTTGGAAATCTGAAAAGGTGAGAACGTTGTACTTTTAGGATTTAACCTATTAACATATTATTCTCTTATTATAACCAAAATAATTTTTACGTATATAAATTACACTTATATTTAACTTAACGATATTATTATCTTATTATAACCAAAATAAATTTTACGTATATAAATTACACTTATATCATCATACTTTCATGCCAGATTATTTATATATATATATATATCTATATATCTATATATCTTATAAAAAAAGCATAAATACTTGCACCATATTAATTTGAAACTCTCATGACTTTTCAATTTCTTTCTAATAATGATTATAAATTGGTTAATTATTGTTAAAAAAGTGCAAAAAATAAAACTTACTACCTATAAATAAAATTATAGCTTTTAAAATCATATAAATTTAAAAGTATATTCAAAGATTATTTTTCAAAATAGTTAAATCTATATATCTATATATTTATATATATATACCTTTTAAACAATGTGGTTCAAGATAAATTCTTTATAATTTACCATATTTATTTGAATATTTTTCCTTTGTCCCATATTGTTTCATACATTTATCCTACCTTTCATCTATCCCTTATATAATACCACTCATTTGCTCTCATTAGACATAAATCTTGATCATAATATGGCTTTCAAAATCTATAAAGTGGTCATATTTTCATAAAAGTATGTTTTTATCTCAAAGTTTTAAACGGTTCTATTATTTGGTTTGAATTTGCATAAACATTGAAACTTAAAAATGAAGATTTAAATTCCTTAAATTATTAAAAACCCGATTATGTTACAAGTTTAATATGTCGTTTGTATAAAAGTGACATTGTCGTAAATATTTTTTCGATTCATACGAAATATATGCACATAAATTTTTAATAATAAACATTTGAACTATCTTATATCTACTTTTTATATTTAAATCTTTATCTGTATATTGTATATTGTGTGTGTGTGTGTGTGTGTGTATATATATATATATATATATATATATATATATATATATATATATATATATATATATATATATATATATATATATGTAAAAGTGATGTATCTCTTACCATAATAATTTGAATTTTATTGTATTTGTCACACACAATCTTCACACATCAATCTAACATTTATTCTTTACCTTATATAATACAATTTATTTGTTTCTTTGTCCAACAATCTGGATTATTATATGGATTTTAAAGCCTATAATATCAATTAGTTGTCATTTCATGATAAAGACATATTTATATCAAAGTTTCAAAGGAATTTACTATGTGGTGTTAATAATTAGAAGTATTGAAACTTAAAAGTGAATAGTAAAATTAGTTTAAAACTTCTAAAAATTGATTACGCTTGCGAGCTCATGTTATGTTGTTTGACATATTTTGGCATGTGGTGATACCGATGTACACATTTTATCTTAATAAAATGTTTATATTTCAAAGTTTCAAATGATTCTACTATTTGGTATTAGTTTTCAGATTATTGAAACATAAAAGTAAAAAAAATAAAACTACTTAGAAACTTTTAAAATGACCGATTAAGCTTGCAAGTTCATAATATGTCGTTTCAAGTCTACTGTGTCGTCACGTCGGTATAAAATGTTTTTTTCCTATTCGCCATGATGTATGTACATAAAACAATTTCAACAACAAATTTCTAGGAATTGTTCAAAAAATTCATTTGAACCCTTTTTATAAATAAATGTTTAAAAAACTAAATAGAACCTTTATAGTTCTATATTATATTTGAGACTAAAACCTATATTATTTGAAATCCTTAAAAGATTTGACATGAGGGGTAACAAAATATTTTACTAAAGATTCCTATAAAGATAGAAAAATAAGAAGTGAAGAATTTATGAGGATAAAACTTCCTTTAAATAAAGAAATCTTACTTTCATTATTTCTTATTTATCATTATGGGCCAATAAAAGAATATCAAAATTATGTTGTTTATAAAATACAAATGTTAACTCTCTTCTATTATCCCACATCGTTGACGAAAGTAAAATGAAAGGAACAAACGTATTTATAAATATAGATATAAAGCTGAATTCCCCATATGTATATATTCTTATCTTTGTTATTATGTCAATATACTAACATTACATACTCTTATTTTTACCTACGATATTTAGCATCATTAAAATTTTTACTTCAAAACAAAAACATGATCGTCAATGTAGTCCACAATCATAAGATATTGCTCAAACATATGAAATTGTATCTTTATAATTATATGTTAACACTAAGACTAAAATTATATATTGAAATGTTAAAATTTTGACTAAAAAAACTTTAAATTAATGTTTATTATATGACTGGGAAAACAAAAGAAATCAAGAATCTACGACAATACCATTTCCTTTGAATATGTACATCTCACTCTTATCGTTTGAAATTTCATTCAGGCGGGTCATAGAAAAGAAAATACAAAATAACGCATATATAAAAAAATACAAAGAGTAATTCTATTTAATATCTTATCACACATCATCTCCAGAAGCAAAATCAATGATACTAATATATTTAAGACATAGTAAGGACATAATATTGTTTTAACCTACGAAATTTTGGTTTTCTATTGTGATGCCATAATATATTTTTAATATACAATTTTGTATTTTTTTATTGTGAGGACACGATATTGTTTTTACCTTATTAAAATTTATTTTTTACATCAAAATATAACGTTCGCCGGTATAAGTCCATTAAACAGGTAAATGTTATTCTCATCACGTGATTTACCATATATAATATTTCTTTGTTATATATTTCTCCATTGGTTATGTTTTTTATCATTCTTGATAATAACAACTTATTTCAACCCGACTATTAGTAAAAAAATGTTTTCATCTCAAGTTATTTAGTTAAAAAGTAATATAAATTTTTCTATAAGCTAATAAATTATTGAAAATTATATATTGCAGTGAATTTGTTATTTTAAACAGCATACCTCTCTCAATATTTTTTAATATTTGATTATATTACTGCGCAACGCGCGGGCTTACGCCTAGTATATCTTATGAACGATGCATTTGTTAGAATGATAATATTTACAATCAAATTAAATTAATAAATAGATTTTTTCATTGAACATTATGTTATACTTTTTGTTATTTGTTAGATTTTGATATGTAAAATCATAAAAAAATTTCTAAGAATTTTGTGTATGATATAGGAGTGTTTGGTGTTTTCTTTGAGTAAATATGTTATAAAAGATATTTTGATGATTTCATGTTATTAAAAGTTGTAGTATTTATTTTTATACTATTTGTTATTTGTTAGATTATATATATATATATATATATATATATATATATATATATATATATATATATATATATATATATATATATATATATAAAGATTTGTATATTTATTCGACAATCATGAAATGAAAATAAATGTAATTTTTTAATTATATTCATTATTGGCAAACAAAAAGCACAATAAAGTTTTTGGATGTTTTAACTAAACACCACATGATGTTATTTATGCTGGAAGTAGTTTCGAATAAAAAAAGAAATCGTGATTTATTTAGGATTGAAACCACGTTTAACATAATTGAAAATGCTTCATAAAATCATCAATTAAATGAGATACATAACCAATGATTTAAAACTACAAAGATTAATAAAATTGATTGCTTAAATGGATTTTTCATTTTGCCACTCACGTAGTTTTTTCGTGTAGAAATATTAAATAATAATTCTTTAGAGTTAACAGTTTTTTTTACTCATTTAAGGTAGTTTATTAATCTTTGATGTAACATATATTCACAAGTTTTTACTTATTTTAATTTAGGAACTGTTAAATCATAAATATTAAACCAATTTATCTTCTTAATCGTTAATGCTATAGTATATTCTTTCGTAAGAACTCTTATTGTTTTACAAATCAAATTATTGTTTTTTTTATTTATTAAGAATCAATATTCACAACACCTCTATTAATGTCTTTTAATGCCAAAAACACAATATAATATTGACATCTTACTCAAAATACGGTGATTAGACGATTTCAAAGAGAAGGGTTTTACATTTATCTATTAATTATTTTGCGTAATTTTGGCAAAGGTAGTGTACGTTTTTTTTGTTCGGGTTATGTAACGCGGGTTAGGGTGTGACTATGGGTCTTTAAAGTATGGTTTGGATCCGGCTGCCGGATACCGACTGTTTCTAATAGATCCGCCCCCGGTTTATTCCTCTTCCTATACTCATCCGCTCCACCGCTTCCTCGATTTAGCATCTTCGATATTTCAGAGAAGGTGGACAACGGTGGTAGAAGTGACTTGAAGGAGGTGGTCTTCTTTTTCAATCCGGAACAACCAAAGCGAATTTCCAATTACCTCCTTTGTTCGTCCATGTAATCTTCGTCGGAACCCAAGACTCACAATTGAAGAGCTGGCTCGGAAGCCTGGAATTGGCGAGCATAAGACTTCTTGCTCCTCTGTCGACTGCTGCTCTGGCCATCGCTGGTCAGAGCTTTTGATCGCCCGATTCCAGCCGCCGGACCCAAAATTAGGGTTTGGGGTTTGACTATCAGCGTCTCCGATTGGCGGTGACATCGATTCCGCCATTGATCTCTTACACCTCCACGCTCCTTCCGTTCTGGATGACCGCCGCCTCCTTTTCCGTCTACAGAAGCAGGTAAGGGATTTGTATTTTATTTTCGAATGTGTTTTAAACGGATTAAATGAATTGTTTTGGGTGAAATGCTAAGAATTTGGTTATATTTTGATCATGAAGAAATCCATTGAGCTTTTGAGGAAAGGAACTGAAGAGGATCGTAATTCTGCAATTATTTGCTTCCGGACTACACTTGCACCTAACGCTCTCGAACCCTATCCTGTATGTTCCAATATTTTTTTGTTTGCTGTAAACATCTACTGATCTGTATGTTGTTTGCTCTTTATTTTGCGTGGTGGAACTGTTCGAAGTCAAACTTCTGCTTCCAAAGTTAGTTTGTGCTATTCAGGTCAGTACATTATTTACAACATATACGGAGATTGAACATTACAATATGCGATAAAATGCAAACTATGTAATCCACGAATCAAACAAAGAACACTTGATTCAATTCTGGATGTTACCTTAATTGGAAGTAGATTATCATTCCCTAATCCTTATGCCCCAGCAATTCTTCATTCTGCACCACTGTGGCACATGGTTAAAGAAACTCAAATGTTCTTGAATTGCTTGAGTGTATTAATTTGAGCTCTATATTTCTTTATCCTTATATGCTCCCTGTTCTGGTTGTGACATGACTTTGTTCTTGATTCTAAGGAAGCATATGAAGAATTCAAACACGTTCTGCTTGCATTTATATACGATAAAGACGATAAAACTTCTCCTGTGGTGAATGAGGTAGGAATTCAGATATCTAATGGCATTCAGATATCTAATCAGGTCCTTAAATTGTTTATACTTTAGAATTCTTGTCAGTAATTCTTTTATATTTTATTGATGTTTACCAATCTTGCAGCATACACAAGAGATTTTGCTTACTTTAACCCATGAACACACCTTATTATGCTCTTCTTTAAGCTCAATTGAAGTGTTTCCATAAACATTTACGTTAAAATCGTTTTTGCCTGTTAACATTTTCGATTTTGTGGGTTCTAAACTGCACTCTTTTTGCAGTAATAATACAATTGCGTGTAACAAAAAACCTGGTTGTGCTCCTAAAAAGAGAGGTTTTCAAGGCCATGGCCTTATATATCAATACTGTCAACTTAACATAAACTTCTAAGATTCCTAGAAATAATTCACTTTCTTAATAAAAATGGCAATCTTTTTTTTTTCTGCAAAGGCAATTATTTTTTTTACAAGGTTAAACTCTAATTGCAGCCTTCTGGACAAAAATTTGTCCGAGTAGACATTTCACCTTCCTCAACGCTTATTTAACAGTTGGCAAACGACTATTGGCTAAAAAGAAGCGTAAGTCGCGAGAAGAAGCTGTGATTTGGATAATAATAGCAGTGTACTTTACTTGTAATCAATAATAGCAACGTACTTTTAAAATTTAACTTTTTTACCATGTGTAGGTAACTAATGTTGGGACAGTTGGTGTTGTGGTTGGTTCGGTTTCCTATAGACTGGCTAAAAGAATTGTGAATTTAGGAAAAGAAGAAGAAGAATATTTAAATGGAAATTTACAATCTTATTCCAATGTGGACAAATCAGGTTTCCTTTGTTTTTTGCACATTTTGTGGATTCGAAATATCAATTTACTTTTAGCTTTTGGTTTGATATGTTTTTTTCCTAATTATTAATTGTTGCATTTGTACAATGTTGCAAGTTGCACTTTACTTTTAATTTTTTGTTTGATGTGTTTCATTTGTACAATGTTGCAACTTTTACATTACTTGCAACATTGTACAAATTAAAATAGGAGGCTATAATAAACAAGGAAATGGAAGTATTTTGCTATTTCTTTCATTTACTCATAATTTAAATTGTAATTTAGTATCCAATATCATATGTGTTATGGTGTAGGGAGCAAGGGAAACATACAAGATTCAACTCATGTGGAACAATAAATGATTGACAAAGTAAGTGTGACAGTATCTTACAAATTTGCCCTGATTTTAGTTTTTTATTTTCGTTTTCGCCAATATTTTTTTTAATTATCATTAACTCAGTTAAGTAGAAAAAAGTGTGTAAGGTCAAATCTAGCTTAATGTTCAAATTTTAGAAGATTCTTTTGGGACAAAAAAAAATATAAAAACTTGGATATATTGCTTTTGTACAAAATTATCTTGATGTTTGATTTTTATCTTTTATTCTTAACAGGAAACTAGTGGTAACAACCAGCTGAAAAGAAAGAGGGGACGACCGACAAAGTTACCATCTGAAAGTCCAAATGGTTCATTAGAAGGTGCGATTACAAAAAACCCCAATGTTTACTTTTATCATGTCATTATTTTATCGACTTATTAGCTACCAAACTATTATTTTTAATTCTTATTATAACAACACTAAAGTGGCTACCTCGATAAAAAGTAATACTTCATGGCCGCAAAATCAATAAAATTTTCAAAGTTCTTTCTGCTAGCCGTCTTCCACCTGCAGCGGCGATTATTCAGAGGTAAGGAAAATCGTTTTTCTGATGTTCAATCGCTGCTCCTAATCTGCTTGTCTGATGTATTCCGGCGCCTGCTTCACTGGCTCCATATCCAGCGCTGCATTCCGACTGCATCTCTCTACTGCATCTCCTCCATTAGGCTGCAGACTGCATCTCTCCACTGCATCGACAGGTTTTGTTACATCTACTTTGTCATGTGAGACGACCCAAGAGGAAAAAAAAACCCGTGCGGAGCACGGGCTCCCACTCGTTTTAACTAAATTAAGTAGTTTCTTAAAATAAACCGTGCGCGTGTTCGGTATACAGTTTTTGGGAGCTTTTAACTCTTAGAGAAAAACTCAAATAAAAAGAATAAGCTTCGTTTCGTAGCATGAGCTTTTAACTTTTATTTTTAACGAAACGCTCCTAATGTAAAAATGACTTCAAGTAGATTTTGGGAGCGTTTAACGTTTAACTTTTGATTTTTATATTATTTTACAATTCTAAAAGCTAACATCCACTTTGTCGAACACTTATGTACTAATAAAAAACTACATCTACCAGGTTCCAGCATTCAACTAGCCACTACCAGCTACCAGCTAATTTTATCAAATACGTCCACCGAGCTATAATAAATTGTGATTTTTTGATATTTGTCTAAACAAATTAATTTTTTTAGTAGTTAGATTTTACATTGCTTATAAATATATAATGATAGTTCTTAAATGTTTTAGGATAAACAATTTCTAAATAAATACCGAAGAAAAGAATCTGTCGATTTCACATGTAATTATCTTTTAACTAGTTTGAGTCCGTGCTTCGCACGGGTCGGGTAAGAACTTGGTAATTGGGTTAGACTGCCTTTGCTCGATATTGGTTATCTTTCTGTTTTATACATATGTTTTCCCTTCTTAAATCATAAATTAACAAATACGTGCCTGTGCTTCACTTCACAATTATGCCATTCTCTATTAAATACTCGAAAAATTCATCAATTAGATATGGCCAAACACCTTCAGCATCATAATTCGCTAGTGTAGGGTCCACACTCTGTGCATAAATTAAATTAATATTTCAGTAATAAAAACTTATTAAAGAAAAAACAATATTTTTTTCTTACTCTTGCAAATTCAAGTAGTTGAGACCAAGTGTCACGAGAAATAGCCTTATCATGGCGTGCCTGAAAAATGTAAACAATAAAATTTATAATTTATAACCATTTAATTCGCGTATAAAGAAAAAATAATAATATTATAGATTACTTGTAAAAATTGGCACCAATGATCAACCAATGGCCATTGTTTTTCTTCAAACAACAATTGCCACATTTTTATTGTTGTATCCAATGCCACTGAATTTTGACCCTGGAATCACGGTCAACTTTACATTCATAAGTGCATTCTTTTTTACTTGATGAGACATTGAGATCATGGTCAACTTTACATTCATAAGTGCATTCTTTTTTACTTAATGAGCTTAATGGATTAAGCACTTACACAACACTTTATATCATTATCCATAAAGGACTTAAAGAGGAAAAAAGAAAAAGAAAAAGAAACAACCCCTATATCTATTTATATGTATATATACCTTCTCCTTTGCCCAGCCAAATGCAAAATTATAAATCTTCTTAAACTTTTCTGGAAAAAAATATAATTTATTAGATCAAAAAAATAACATAATGTGCAACATTTATAGTATTAATTATGATACAGACAATCATCTTTGAGCTCAGAACGCATAAACGGAATCCGTTCGCGAAATTTCTCAAGTGAATCTATCCTGTAATGGAATTTTATAAATGAAACTATTAACTTAATAACATATTGGTTTCAATCTAGAAAATAAAACTAAATAATTAAATGAAAAAATACGTACCCAAGAGACTGCAAAGCACCAACAAATTCTTGCTTTGAGAATTCACACGTGGTAGCAGCTTTCATGTGTCAAGAAACAACCAACTGAAATACCAAATACCAAATGTGTCAGAAAAATTACTGAATGAAGCTCTAATTGTTAGAAAAAACTCACTTAAAAGATGCAAAATAGGAAAATTGGATTTACTGTACTGTCAACATTTGTTGGTAGTCTAACTGGAAGTTTCCAATTTTTCCAAGTTTTCCCTCTAAATGATTTTAATGAGTTTGTTACCGTTATCATTTCTGGACCTGTTGTGTCTATAATGGGAAAGAAAATGTTCCAACCATCATTTAAAACCTCAAGAACCAGATATTTGAAATAAAGGTATATATATTTGAAATAAAGCATATACCTGGAATAAAACATCAAAGCACGCAAAAACTTAGGCAAATCTATGGAAAATTAAGGGAAGATGGAGAGGTGAGTGTTGAGATCTTACATAAAAAAATAATTCCTCGCATTTTGTCTGACACCTAGGGTGCCTGCTTTGTAGGAAAGTCGTACGCTCTTATCCATATGCAAAAAACTATGAACACCAACCAAAATCTGAATCCATTCCATTTGCTTCATAAATAAACACAAAAACCCCAAATGAATCTGCAAGATAAGCCATGTACACATCAATTTTAAAACTTTAACTTACCAAAAAAATAAATAGTAACAAAGTCTGCATTCAACTAACGCATTGGATTAGTCAATATATCATCATTGGAAAAGTTATTTCATTGCATCCAACTAAAGTTTTTCCACCTGCAAGAATTAATAAATATCCATGAGGACCATGAACAACCATTGAATGCAGATCATGACATGGTAAAGTTATTTCATTGCATACAAACCTGCTTCTCTAACTCCTGGGATCGTGTATGAGTTTTTTGAATCTGTTTGTTAGCATCTGAAGAACCTTTAACCTAATCAAACACAAGATTTTATCATACCGAAAACAAAAATTTCAAGCAAAATCGAACATGTATTAGTAGTTCTTACCTTACGAGTTGTATCAAGAATAGAGGTGTATTATTGTAACCTCAATTACGGATCTGTTCAACATTCCCAATTAAACCCAAATCCATTTTTCATCATAATACCGTTTGATTACAATACAACACAACACAATCATCAAAGATTATCTATCAAACACAAACAACACTCAAATCAACCTATACACATAAGAACACTCGTAACTAACATTTATTTCACTCAAAACACATGATTTTATGGTCTAAATCCTTTTCACATTCGTTGTGTTTCAAATAAACTCTTGATCTCTTAAATCTCATTATCTTGGCCGATTAATTTTGCACCCTTAACAATGTGAGTGTTGTTTTCTAATTTGTCTAGTATCTGGCAACCTAATGAGAGAATAAATAATAAATAATAATATAACATAAAAGAAATGTTTGAGTTTATGTGTGAAGTGATTTATGAAGACATTTTAAAATAATGTACCTGACTGTACATCGTCATTTTCTGTGACCCTTTGAGGCTCTGGTTGTGGTGAAGGATAGTCAACAGCCGAGTGTTGACTATTTTCATCCATGGTTGTGGGAGATTGGGTTTTTCCTGCAATGATGTTTTGTAAGCCAGTTAGGATTATTCGAGATCAATAAGGGTAAATTTGTAAATTTCCATTAAAGGCCTTACCTTCTGGACTTGCAGGGGTTAAGTTAGTTGACTGTATGTGTTTTTCCCCTTTCCAAGCAGCATCACATTCTCTAGCAGCAGCAGTTTTGGCACGAAGCTCCTTGAAATTAACCATTATATTTAAAATGTCCTTTTTTGGACAAAGGGTTAGATATTTGAGGGGTTTTTTTTGGTGGATTGAATGGACTGATGAAGGAATGGAACAAGCAAGGTAATGGAATGAGTAATTGCATCATCTCATCTGCTCTTAAGCATAAAACCTCAAAATCCTTGTCTTACGGCACACATGACTTGAGTTTTAGATTAAAACAATTGCAATCCCAATCCCATAAGCTAATAAGCATCTTCCGATTTATTGATACTTATAACCGAACAAAATTCACAAAAAACATATAGAAAATTAATAAATAACTCAATTACATACCTCTTGAAATAATGAAAATAAATTTCTTGATCCATCTTCGTACTAACCTTCGGTCATCAATCCACTTATAGAAACCCATGAAATTAGTTCCACCTTGTTAGCAACTTCTTCAGGGCTAAGACTGTAATTTCCAGTAGGAATGGGAGATGGAGGTGCTTTGGGGTTCCTGTTTGCAAGGAGGATGTTAATGATTCGATCCAATATCAAGAGTTAAAAGAAAATTAGGGTTTACCATATGATTTTTCTCCATGATGTTGAAAAAGGTAGGCGGCCTGAAGAACAACAATAGGTTATAAGTGTTTATATTTAAAGATGAAGATGATATGATGTTACTCGTATGAATTAACCATGAGTTCTGATTTTTGCGATAACCCTCTCCTTCCTCTCTCTTGGATTCGACGGAAAAGCTTCCGAACTCACTTCTTGGCCACGACCAGATCCGTTTGTTGCCACCGTATATTTCGCTTGTCAATGAAACGGAAAAAGAAATTGGAGAAGAAACTGAGAAAGAAAGAAACCGAGAAAGAAACGAAAGAACTTAGAGAAGAGGGTTCGGGTATGTGGGTGGGTCAACAGAGAAGAAACAACACGTGTAACAACACCTGTCGGGAACGTGGCAAGACGCTTGTACAATCTGATTGGTGAAAAAGAACCCACCCACCCTTTAAACCCGAAAAAACCCCCTACCCCCCACCCCCCCTCCCAAAATCTTCTAAAAATCTGCTTCTATTTCATTATATAGGAATTAAACAAAAGAATTTATATTTTTAAAATGCATACCAAAACAACCCTAAAATGTTATAATTTTAAAGGGTACATTAGGTGTTTTACTTGTAAATAATTAAAACCACAAACAATAGAAATCTCTACCAATCCGATATGTAGTGGCCTACGTATTTTAGCATTTTCCACGTAAAAACTTTCAGCCTCTTTTAATTTACTCCCAACTTGGACGTGTCACGTCATAGGTCATCCACTTGTAAAGAGATAGACATAGTCATTTGCCACGTGAGTAGACGACCCCTAGCACTACATTACACGTCATCCCTGACTGTTCCCCCAAAGCCAGTTTATTACAAACACGCACTTCCATTTCCCTATGACTATGAGAGATGGTTTATGCACTTGCCACCTCAGTACTAATCTACAGGGGTTTTATTGGAAATTAATACTCCAACTTGTACGCCTGATATTAACGGCTCATATTTCGTTTCTTATGGACGTCGTTGACACGGATGTGAAGAGCGTGGGTAAGAAATTTTATTGGTCGTGGTGCATCAGCAATTCAGCACACTTGTTGGACCATCGCCTATATAAGCGGAAAAGGGGACTTGGTAGAGAGGCAAAAAGATTCGAACGGCTCCATCTCTGAACATTCGATATTACGACTGTCGTCTCCTTAAATATTTTCCACCAATATGTGTAGAAGCACTGTTTCACCCCCGCATCATGAATCCGATCATGTTTCCGGCGGATCTGATGAGACTATTGTCTATATTCTAACTTCCGGTGGTCGTCGGATTCCGGCCCACGCTAAAATTCTGGTAATTAATCGGCTAATGTTAGAATCGAAGAACATCGTTTAATAGAAAAATGAAGGAATAAATTCGTCGAAATTATCGTCTGTGTAAAAGAATATGGAACTTTATTTTTTAAATGTTCAAACAATTTTCCGGTCGATATATTTTTGGAGATGCAATTTCAGTATCGTGCAAACATTTTAAGTTTGAATCATTTGATATCTTATCATCTGATTCTTCAATTTCGAATACAATGATATTAATTTGCTTCCTTTGCTCTGGATATATTCAGGCATCAGTTTCGCCGGTGTTGGAAAGCGCAATAGATACGCCGGGGAAGCACCGGAGTTCGGAGAAGACTATTCCGATTCTCGGCGTTCCATGTGACGCTGTAGAGGTATTCGTTAGATTCATCTATTCCAACAGGTGCACCGAAGAAGATATGGAAAAGTTCGGGATCCATCTGCTGGCGCTGTCTCATGTTTACTTGATTCCACAACTGAAAACGAGGTGTACTAAAGCGTTGATCGGACGGCTAGCGATAGAGAACGTCGTCGACTCTCTGCAACTCGCCAGGCTCTGTGACGCGCCGGATCTCTACCTTAAGTGTATGAAATTGATATCCAACAGTTTCAAGGCCGTCGAAGAAACTGAAGGTTGGAAATTCCTACAAGACAATGATCCTTACCTTGAACTCGAGATCCTCAAGTTCATCGATGAAGACGAATTGGTGCGTATTCTTGTTATTTTCAACTTCATCTAATTTCCAAATCGCATCTTTAATTTGTTCAAACTGCAGCTTATGAGTTGCTAATGAATCGAATCTAAATGTGCAGAGAACAAAGCGGACTAGGAAGCATTTGCAAGAACAAAGTTTGTATTTCCAGCTGAGTGAAGCAATGGATTGCCTACAACACATCTGCACTGAAGGTTGCACAAGTGTAGGACCGCATGACAAGGAACTAAGCAAGAACATGGCACCTTGCAGGAAATTTTCAATATGTGAAGGCCTCCAAAACTCGATTAAACACTTCGCAAACCGTAAGAAGAGAGTTAATGGAGGTTGTGTTCGGTGTAAACGTATGTGGCAGCTCTTCAGACTTCATTCCTCCATCTGTGAATCGCCTGATTCGACTTGCAGAGTCCCCCTGTGCAGGCAATTCAAAATAAAAGGGCAACAAGTGAAAAATAAGAAGGAAGTAGCAAGATGGGAATTACTAGTCAGAAAAGTGGTTGCAGCTAAAGCCATATCTTCTTTATCTTTGCCCAAGATGGAGGCACAAGAAAAGCCAAGATCATTGGAAGACGGTCTAAACAACCATGTAAGTGTAGCATGTTGAACAAGAATTTAGGACCAATTAGTTGATTCTTTTTTTCTTTCTTTCTGTTTGATGGTTTAGTTTCTTTGAAATGGTAAAGACGGCGTCGTTTGTACATATGGCATGTGATGATGTGAATGAGATGGTGTATTGGTGTGGGGTTTGATGGGTGTTGGAGTGTGTTAAAAAGGGTAGTCTTTGTTGTTTTGAAAAGGGCGTTGTTTGGGTATTTTTATGTTTAAAGTAGGTATCATGCGTTCTTTATTCATTTTTTGCTTCCATTTGATATATTTTATGAAAACTTGGAAGAAGGAATGGAATATACATGTTATATGGGTGAAAGTTCAAATTTCATGGTGTAAAGTAGATTCTGAACATTGAATATTCATTACATAAGAACGACCCGTTCAATAGAAGTAGGTGGCTTCTAATTCACGGATATTGATTTATGGATAAAAAAGAAGTATATCTATATTGATAGACGATAAATAATTTGTATATTAGTTCGAGTTTGATTTCTCAAGTATAAGTAGATTTCATGTCTAAGACGTGCACGTTCTGTTTGTATTGCGATATTTTAATGTTATTAGTTTAGTCAAAAAGATTAGAATTAAATATTAGATAAACAAATATAAAATAATTTGTAGGTCATTAGGCTCGAGAAAATGGTCTTAGATTATGAGTTGTGGAAGAGTTTTTGCGGTCAATATTTAACGTGGATGGGTGTTGCCGTCCGCATTTGGAAACGTTTCTTTGAAACATTGATTCTAGCAAAAATTTACCCATTATTTCTCCTCTTTCTCACTCTATTTCTTTCTCTTTTCTCTTTCTAATATTCACAAAAACATTTCTAACACCACCCTATGTTTAGAAACATATTTTGGAAACGTTTTTAAACTCTTATGTAACGCTTACTTGACATGTTTACCTACAAGATTTAAGAGTTACCACATCGTTTAACCTTAGCATCTTTTTGGCAAAAATGAGATGGAGGGAGAAGGGGTTGAGGTAAGGACGATCATTTCTGTCTCTTTGATGGTCTCTTGGCACTCTCTTTCATCAACAAACTATTATTCTTATATGGTAAGGAGCGGGAAGTGTTGAGTTCATCAAGCTCAGAACTCATCGATATGATTTTTCGGAAGATGTGATTATTTTTAAACAATCTTAACAATGAACATCTTTAACAATAAATTTTTAAATTTTTTTTGTTGTTTAAAATTTTTAATTTTCGGAGATAAAAGTTTTTCATAGAACTTAATTTATAAGTTTTAAACATTTTTATTGGTTTTATCAGTTTGACATGTATCTTTTAACAATTTTTTTTATTTTAAATATTAATTTATTTTATTTTTATTATGTAATCTATTTGATTAAATATATGAAATTTTTTTTTTATTTTTTATAAAAATCTATATCATAAAAATAAATATAATTTTTTTATGATTATACAAATAGCATAGATTAAATAATGTTATCTAATTAATTTTTATTTATTAAAATATTAATATCAATTAATATTATTTTTTAAATATAAATTAGACTTCATTTTATAAAAATACATATAAGGGTATTTTATATAACGTAATAAAAAGATAAAGATCAACTGGTTAATTTCGAAAAAAAAAAAAACTTTTTTTAAAGGTTGATCACTAAAGTGAATTTAAATAGTGGTTGTTTGATCAAAAAAAACTTAGTGGTAACCTTATATGACAAAATTAAAAAAGCTTTTTAGAGATTAAGCATCGGCAATGCCTAAATGCACCCTCATTGGAAGGACATATGTATGTATATGGTACGACTCACACATATATATCCCATTAATATGAGTCTATTTAAAATAAACTTTTAGTAATTCGTGAACACATACTTTGTAAATATGTTTTTGTCCCGAAGCGAATAAAAACTCTTTAAAAAAAAAGTGTGCATGATAACATACAATCATAACCTTATATATCACGATATGACTAAAAAACTATTAAAGAAAAATATATTTATAATCCAAATATATTGACATTTTATTTTATTTTCTATGTGTTCTCATAAATTATAACTGATGAGTTTATATGCATATATTAGATTTTACAAAACCATATTTATGGGTTATTATACCTTATATTTGTTTGGAAGTTTACATATGCACTTCATGTTAAAGTAAAAAATTTACAAAAATAGTCATTATGATTAAAAAAAAATACATCTATTACAGTAGGTTTCTATACAGACAAAAAAATAATTAAAATGGTCTTTTGACAGAAGATTGTATCCTACCAAAAACATACGACCCTTGTGTTACCCGATAAAACAATGTCTCGTTTATTTTTACGGTCATTTTATTTTGATATGTATTTATGTATCTAAAATAACAAAATACACGATTAATATTATATACTAACTTTTGTATTAATCTATTTATTTATTTACAAATATGAGATTGTAACGCACGGACTCCACCACTCATTGAAGACTAAATGCAAATTTTGTTAGTGTATTATCTACAGTTGTTTTGTGTACAATTTTGTGAGTATATAATAACCTATAACCGAAGAAAGTTTAATAAAAGAATACGTACTATTTCCCAGGTTAAAGTTCATCTGGATGATAGGCGTGTGTTATTTGTTGTTTGAATTTTGGTCATGAACAAGATTGACTAGTGTAGGAACAAGATTGACTAGTGTAGGTTGTTTCGTACTTCGTAGGCTAGGTGTGCCACAAACCAAACACATGCAAAAATAACACCTTCCACTAGGCTTCCTTGACGACTTGACGTCATGGCACTCGCACACCCTGGGGCCGGACTGTCTTTTGTTGGGAGGAAAGTGCCCCTTGGATGATATTCCCCTATGTTATTGAAATATTGTTAAAAAATATAGCAACTCTTTTGCGTTTGTGCGTTTGACTGGTGCATAAATCGGATGAGTTTTATAAAAAAGTATTAAAAATATACGTAACTGTTTTGCATTTGTGCGCTTGACTAGAGGTGGATAAATCAGATCAGTTTTATAAAAAGTTTTAAAAAACCTAACAACTATGTAATCGTTTTTATTAGAATTGATTGTCTTATTTATCCCACGGTTTGTCCGCGACGGAACCGGTACAGAGCATAGGGTGCTAGGGTGGTCCGTGTTGCTACTCACTATCGTCACCCACCACCACCATCACCCACTACCGCCACCATCACTATCACCCACAACCATAACCTCCAACCCACCATTACCACCTACCGCCACCACCAGGGGCGGACCCAACGCTTTGGCAATGGGGGTTGATGCCCCCAATGGATTTTTGGTAGAATTTTTTTTTAATGTTAATTTGGTTGAAATATCTCAAATATGTATATATTTATAAAGAGCCCTCAATGGTTTTTCGAAGAATCAAAATGCCCCCAGCCAATAAAATTCTTAGATCCGCCACTGGCCACCACCCACTGCCACCATGTTGGTCGTCGAATTACCAAACAAATAAAAGAGTAATGGAATATGGATGTAGTTTATAATGATGGGACAGAAAATGTGATATATCAAAAGACCTCTAAATACTTTTCAATTAAGAATAGTATAGTAGTGGTACGAGTCGAACCCAAGGGAATTGGGTTGAGTTAATCTCTTGCCAAGTTTTCACACTTCTAGAGATTGGGACAAGGAAATGTAAAGTTCAAGGGGGGATTTGTCAAGTCGCTTGATAAACAGAAAATAAGTAAGAATGTGATTTATATAATTAAACGGACATTCGCCTTCTAGTCTAATCAATCTTGTCGCATATTTGTACTAGATGAAATTAAGAGTTAAGTAATGGTTCTTGTCAATGGAAAGTGACAATAACACATTAACTTAGAAGAGATCCAAATTAATATGCTCAATACTTCAATGGTTTCTATTTGTGAAAGAAGTATTGTTTTCTCATATATAAATGAATATCTCAATGATCATCTTGAAGAGATAGATGTATCTCAACCGAGACAAGATACCACCTAAATATGCGAGCTTTAATCCAAATTCAATATTCCGTCCCTTTGGATGAAGGAACTAAGAACAAGCATGTAATTTAAGACATAGAAATTAACCGGGACAAAAGAAACGTGCATCACTAATATAGAACAAGGAATAACACTAAAATTCTATAAAAGGTATGCACAACACAATGGTCAACTAGTGATTAATGCTATAATTGACCAAGAGTGATGCTTTACGTTCTTTTGTTGGTTCTTTACTTCTTAAGAACTTGATTGATTTCTCGTGTCAAACTTTTAAAAAGTGAAGTTATTTCTAAGATGTTACCAACAATGATCTTCAAAACAATTGAAAATACATATAACTATAATTGGTTAACTACCGGAATATAGTGATCGACTAAATTCCAAAGTAGGGACCAAATTTGTAATAAAATTTAAATGACAAAACTAAACCAAAATAGTTTTAATAACTTCAAAAATTCATCCCAAGCACAAATATTAATGACAAGAAAGATAAATGACTAAAAGCCGAATGTTATGAGACTTAGCCACTCATGTTAGCTAAAATCTGCATAATTGCAAAGAAAGACATTCAAACTAGCTAGAAAATGACTAGGAATTCAAGAATAAGAAAGAGTGTTTGAAGTATCTTCAAGTATGTTCAAGTGTGTCGTTAACTCCTCTCAAATGCTCTATTTATAGTTCTCAAATGGCCCTAAAGAGATCTCAGTTCGGATTAATAAAATGGTGAAAACCCCATGCTCTAAAAGTTGATTTGCTAGAAGATTCCTGCTGCACATGGCTTACAGCAAGAGCGCGACTCGTGCATATATGAGCACGACTCGTGCCATATCAAAGTACATTGTTATTATTGGTTTCCAGCATGTGCACGACTCGTGCACATATAGCCTTGGAAAGAGCACGACTCGTGCTCCTTAACAGGGGCCATTCTTTCGTCTAATTCTTCCGTTTCTCGTCCGAATTGTTTGGAACTTGGTGTGAGACTTCCGTTTGATATATGATTGATGGTCCAATTCTCAAAATGCTTGCAAAACATACCATTTTATACAAACAAATGGGTTTTCCTCTAAAATGAACACATTAGTCCGAAAACATGCATATAGCACGTTTTAAAGGCAAAATACGATGTTGAATGCGGTAAATAAACGTGCCAAAAGGTGTATAATTATATACCTATCACACCACTACGGCCACCACCCACCACTACAACCACCACCCATCACTACCACCTCCACTGCCACCACCCACCGCCTCTAGCACCACCCACCACCACATTCACCCACCATTACCCCCTCAACTGCCACCATCCACCGTCTCCAGCACCACCACCACTGTTGCCACCACCACCACCACCATCCACTGCCACCATCACCTACCACCACTGCCTATATCGTGGCCCACCACTACCGCCGCTGTCGGCGCCACCTACCACCACAGCTACGTAGTATCCACCACCATCGCCACCACCCACTACCACAGTCACCACCTACAGCCACCGCCCACCATTACTACCACCCACCGCAACTGTCATCGCCTCTGCCGCCATCACCACCACCACCATAAGAACATTGATTTTCAGGCGTATTTCTCAGGTGAAATCTTTGATGTATCAAATAGTGGAATCATTTCTCTTTTCTCCATTTCCATTCTCTATACCAAAACACAAATATACCGTTATGGTTTACCAAATATTTCTTTATATCATTTTTGAGAGAGAAAGAGGAGATGAATCATAGAGTAGCAAAATTCGAAACTGATAATTGGATATTGGAATTTGTTGGTTTCCTTCTTTATTATAGGGAAAATATAAACCGAAAAATGCTAACGAACAGGAAAAAACGAGATCAGTCGTTGAGGCTTGTGTGAGACATAGTTTCCTTAAAACAAATTTGTCTGGTATCTGTGTTTGTTTCCCAGGATACAACAGCGTAAAACGATTCTTCTAGATCGTCCGAACCGTCACTAGGCCGCATTCTACCTTGGTTGCAAGATGAGAACGAAGTGTATGCAGAAGTTGAGAAGAAGATAAATAAGTTTAATACCCATAAACACACAAAAGTAACTGAAGAATTAAACACAAAAAAGTAACTGAAAATTTTGTTTAATACCCATATCAAAATCGAAATTAGTTTTAATTGTATTAAATTTTCAGTTACGAAAAGGAAAAGTATTTGCGAAAGGGTCGTTGAAATTTTTTGGTCGACCGGTGGTGCATTCGTACCCCGCACACACAAATTTAGTGACTCAACCCAATTTGGTTTGCATTTGCACCCCGCCCCATGCACATGCAAGTGAGAGTCTTTGTGCTCAAGTCTTACAAAGTATGAAAGTAGACTTATAAACTCATGTCCTTTTCATTTCCCCACCAATGTGGGATGGGTTAAAACTCATTAACTCATTTTCCAACTTCTTCCAACTACCTCACTTTGAGATACAATTTCTCATTTATATTAAATTCGTTTTAGATGTGTGAACTACCAAAACGAAGGTATCACGGAGGAGAACACAAACATATAACAATTTATTTAATTTAAACTGTTTTATGAAACCGTGATTTGTGTTCAAAAATGGAAAAACCCCATTTTATAAAATTTGTTAAAACTAATTTTCCAACATTTATTTCCAACGAACGAGGTCATCTAAGAGATGTATATATTCCTATAACTGCTTTGTTTGCGTTTGTGAGGTTCATTAATGGAGATCCATTCTTTGATCTATTATAAACAAGGGATTTTCTAATATGTGCCCTAAGGGCACACGTAAAATATGTTGAATATTCTTATTGGAACTAGCATTTCATATTAATGATGAAATATTAGGAGACAATAATAAAAAAGTAAATCAAGAAAAGAATAAAAAACCTATGTTAATTAATATGAAATGCTAGTTCCAATAAGAATATTAAACATAATTAATAACTTTAACGTGTGCCCTTAGGGCACATATTAGAAAATCCCTATAAACAAAGTTATATTGGCAAAGTGATGTTATTAAAGTGTTAGGATATTAATTATTATAAATTATGTCCATTTAAATGAAGAAAAACCGTTGAAATTTGTTAATTTTGTGAGATCTAAGCTTGAAATGATGAATATAAAATAACCATTAAATTCATAAAGAAGTTTAATTCTAATTGTTTGTAGGGGTGGATTATATATTAGAACAGTGTTTCTAACATATTACGTCAATACTAGATCTTTTTTTTGAACGGTTGGTTAGTTTATCTTTTTTTTTGAACGACTGATTAGTTGTTAGAAGTCAAGGGCCGTTTGGATGTGCTTATAAAAACTGATTGTTGACTTATTAGTTTTTTGGAAAAGACATAAGTCATAAGTAAGGGTCTCCTTACTTATTCAAAGCTGCTTATTTACCTTTGGTAAGGGCAAATAAGTAGTTTTTAATAAGTAATGAGGCCCTTACTTATGACTTATGACTTTTACAAAAACTCAATAAGCCAATAAACAGTTTTATAAGCACATCCAAACGGACACCAAGTTAGTGAAATCCGTCTATGTTTGAGATAGAACCCAAGACCTCCAATCTAAGAGGCAAAGCCTCTACTAGATGAGAATAGTGATCATTTGTTTGTAAGAAGAGTGACTTGTAAGTTTACATGGTCATACAAGAAGAGTGACCAAAGTGGTTTCCTCAATTTATAGAGGCAACGATATGTTCGCAGTATCACTCAAGCCCTAATTTACAAGGCAAGTTCTTCTATGCTGAATTTTTGTACTGCAAGGGTTTCTATATGTCCATAAAGATTCTTTTATTTTGAATGGAAAAAAAGGTTTTTATTTTCCCTTGAAATTATTAAACTCGTATGTAATTTGTAATTTGGGTTATGATCTCATCAATTTAAGAGTCGTTTATGCCTCTAAATTATACTTGAATGTGTGAATATAAATATAAAATAATTAGGAAATAATGAATTCGATTGCTTTTAGAATGTGTAATTTATGTTTTAGCAAACATATTGTTTTGTCAGGGATTGAATAAACTAGGTAGTTCCTCGTGCTCGCAAAGTAGCACATAGCAAGAACTGGAATCGAAATTATTGGAGGATGAAATTGAAAAAAGGTGGGAGTCGTCAAAAGAGGAAGCTTTAATTGTCATGGCATCATGGTACTTTTTGACATGAGTTGGTTTTTGATTGATCCAAGTAATTAATTATCATGTTTGGCCCCGATTTCCTAAAAAATTGATTTAAACTTGGAGACGAAACCCAAACATGTCTCCTTTACCAATTTAATCTTCATGTGATTTCGTTTTACCATTTCTAGTTTATGAATTTGCTTCTGTTTCTAAAATGAATCTTGTATGTATCACGACTCATGAGCACCACATAACCTGATAACCCAATACCAATTCCTTAATTCTAATAATCATGTGACCCCTGTTTTAAATCAGTAATGGATAATTATGATCAATGGATCTTTGGGATGTGCCTTCAAATTGAAATCATTGTTTTGCATTGTTTGGTTAAAAGTTAAAACTGATGAGGATTGCGACTCACAATATTTAGTGTAAGAGAAAATCTTGATTAAATTGAGATAAAAGTCAAATAACATACATATCGTTAGTTTTGATCATCTGATTATTGATTTATCAATTTCAATTCGTAATATTCACTTTAAAGAAGGGTATGTATATTGTACTTTAAAGAAGGGTATGTATATTGTACTTATTCTCATTGTTGCATTTAGTCATGAATATGTTATCCACTTATATTATGATTTTGTTGCTTCCGTTGTTATTTGTGTTTTGTAAATCACACAATAATCCAACAGTGATATCAAAGTCACCGGTTCTTTTTTTTTTTTTTTTTTTTGCACATTTGAAACCAAGGTCTTTGTAGATGTTGATTTGCTTCGAGTTTAAAACTGGACAACTCGTTACAGTGACCTTATAAAATTCATATAAGAAATCAGAAAAATACAAGGTCAGCGACGTTGGAAAGCAAAAAGAAAGTACTACGTTTTATCTTTTGAACTCGGAAATTAATTTCGAGCTTAAGTGGGTCAAAGATAAATCCATCCTTGGTCTTCCACTATATTTTCAATATGAATATATGTAAAAATAAAAGTTTTAGGCTTACATAGCCAAGTGATTATTAATGAGATCAACTCTAAAGGGTGTTTGATATGTAGAAAATCCAAATCCAAAGTCAAACCTCTAAAAATAGTTTAAAAACGACAAAGAAAAATATAAATCCGTGGTTGGGAAAGAAGCGTATAAATTTACCATTTTTGATTCTTATAAGGTGTTTGGTAAACCTGATAAGAAACTCGAAACCCAACGAAAATACTCGAAACCCGATGGCGCCAACCCAAACCTGACGTGGAATTTATCGGGTCGGTTTGGTTTTCCTTGCCCCGACCCGTTGCCATTCTTATCTAGGCCCTGTTAAAATGTTTCTGTTTTATAATGCACTTATAGACTTTGATTTCTGTTAAGTAGCGCGAAAATGTTTTTTTTAAGTTGTTGAATAAACTTACAGTGTTCCTGTTCTGTAATGGAGTTCAATATGCAACCTAGAGACAAAAGAGCAATAGAAGCACAATCTCAATCTCAATCCCATTCTGCTGTTTAATCAAATGTAATAACGAAGACTCATTAAACATGAGAATATGCAACTATATTCGTTGATGACAAGGGAAAAAGATACACTTATGTACCTTTTGTTAAAAAGTTATCCGTGATGGCGACATAAATAGAGTTAAGAAACAGGTGTTCCTGAGATATCGTCATGTAAAAAAGTAACTCTGGAAGTTGGTTTTACTAGAAACAGCCTAAAGGAAAGAGATAAATGTAGTAGTGGTGGCAGTTTTTATTTCTACAAATATTCATTTAGTGTTGTAATTTTAGTTTGTTATTAGTTTATAATGTGTCATTAAATTTTTTGTTTGATATTGTAGAAAAATAAAGTGGTCATGTTGTTGATGACGATGAAGATGATTGTGTATTTCGTTTACAAAGTGATCACGAGCTTGATACATATAACACTCCAATGTCTCGATGTAGGTGATTTGGTTTGATCTTGATGCGAATGGATTTATCTAAAACCATATTTTGTTTTTATATTGTACCTTATGCTTCTTTTTTATGTATTTGGATTGATGTAAAACTTGTGGCCATGTGTTCTTTTTAATGTTTGAACTTGTGGATATCACTTATAAGATATAGTTCTATATCTGTGCATGTAGTAGTATCTAAAATACGTTAAAAATCTAAAAACTAAGTTGACCTGATAGTTGAACAAGTTGACCCCTTACTCAGTTGCCACTCTGGGTCAACTAAAAACTTGATTTTTTTAAAACGTTGGTCTAAAGGCAAGATAAAGGGTGTAAAACCGACTAAGGAAAATCCTTTTTAGGGTTAAGTCAACAAAGGTTGTGGAGAAAAGCATTAAATGTTAAATTACTAAGAGGTTACCAAACAGTTAGTTACTTGATTGATTGTATAGCAAGTGTGTATGTGTGTATGTGTGGGGGGGGGGGGGGGGGGAGGGGAGGGGAGGGGAGAGAGAGAAGAAAACATGACATATTGAATGAAAAATAGATTCCAATGTCTATATATAACCAGCTAACAAGAATCCTATAAACACTCTCCAACGGCCAAACTACGTATTGCATTATGTTGTTTTAAGTAAAAGATTTTATATTGTAATGCAATGCTTTTGATGCTACAGGTTATGATGAACCTGCTTTAATTCTTGATGAGTCATGTTTGAATGATAAAGATGTCTCACTTACATTGGTGGGAAAAGTTAAGGAGTTTGGTGCACTTTTAAACTTAAAAGATGTAATTGTTAAGGAGGGATTTATAGATGTTTTGCTAAGGTATCTTGGTGGCTTTTGGGTTACTATGGAATTCGTATCCACAAAAGCTAAAGAAAATTTCCAAAGACACAAAGGTGTAGGATCATGGTTTGCGACTATCTTACCATGGGCAAAGACTTTCCAAGTAGAAGACCATGTGGTGTGGATTGATATAGAGGGGGTACCTTCGCTGGCCTATTCTTCAAAATCTTTTGAGTTGATTGCTAAACGATAGGGAGAACTTTTATATGCGGAAGGTTCTAATGAAAACAATTTATACCGAAGAGGCTTTATATAAAAACCTTGATCAAGAAATAATTATGGAGAATTTCAAAGTGGTTGTGCAAGGTAAGATGACTGTGGTTCATGCAAGGGAGGTGATTGGGTGGAATCCAGTCTATAGATGATGATGAAGAAAGTGATGAGGAGGAGTCCAAACATTCATTTGATGATAATTCCATATCAGCAGATGAATTAGAAAGAGAGGAGGATATATTGGAGAGCATGGAAAAGGATTTTGGTGGAAGGAAAAATGTAACAAGTGAAGGGTTGGAGAATAAAGTCGAAGAAGTTAAAAAGGGTAATAATTTGGAAGAGGGGAGGTGAATCCCGATGACATAGCACAACAACATTCTGAGGATCCTTTTCAATTGTATGAGTTATTGAAGCGAAAGGATGTAGATGTGTCGGATACGGTGGAGCCAGAATGTAATTCCAGTATCACACCTGTGTGTCCTCCGGGTTATACACCTCCAGCGAACGAGGGAGATAAAAGTGAAGGGGAGAAGTCGGTTCACATGGAGAAAAATCCAAAGTCCAATAGTGTAAAAAATTTAGATGCTATTAGTCATGTGGATGGTGGAAACGAGGATAGCTCTCAAACAATAACCAAATCATTCATTAGAGGTGGTGAAAATATGGAGCCTCACGCATTAGGCCCGGGTGGTAGTTGTGGTCAAAATATGGTCACCATGGGAGTAAGGAATATTTCCAATGAATTTTATGTCCCTAAATATTCAAGGATTTTGGGCATAGTCGGGCGAGAAAGAGATGGGTGTTTGATTTATGTTCTAAGTTCAAGATTAATTTCTTGACACTTCAGGAGACTAAGTTAGAAACTGTTGACGATTTTTTTAGTTCGCAAAGTGTGGGGTGATTCTCGGTACCAGTTTGCCTGTAGCGGTTCTGTGGGTGCCTCAGGTGGAATTCTTTGTGTTTGGAACACGAATATGTTTTTGACAAAGCAAGTGGCGTCCTCAGATTATTTTGTTATTTTTGAGGGTCTTTGGAAGCCTACTAACACTAATCTTTTGGTCATTTCGGTTTATGCACCACAAGAGTTAGGTGAGAAAAAAAATGCTTTGGGATTATCTTTCTCAATTTATTCCTAAATGGAGAGGTGAGGTGATTGTTATGGGTGATTTTAATGAAGTGCGGGTTGAGGCGGAAAGATTTGGTTCTATATTCCATGTTACTGGGGCGCGGTTTTCAATGATTTTATAGCAATGGCTGGTCTCGTTGATATTCGTTTAGGTGGGTACTCGTTTATTTGGACTCACTCTTCGTCCGGTAAAATGAGTAAGTTGGATAGGTTTCTTGTCTCAGAAAAATTGTTGGATTTATGTCCACATATTTCGGGGTTGATTTTAGAGAAACATCTTTCTGATTATCGTCCGATTTTGTTACGTGAATCGGTGTTGGATTATGGGTCTATCCCTTTTCGGTTTTATAATTCTTGGTTACAAAATGGGGATTTTGAGAAGATTGTGAATGATTCGTGGGCTAATGATGGGGTTACAGATGATAGTGCTATGGTTCACCTTAAAAATAAATTAAAAGCCCTTAAAATTCGTTTGAAAGGTTGGTCTAAAGAGATGCGACGTCAGAAAATTGGTGATAAGATGTTGCTTAAAGAAAAACCGTGTGAATTAGATAAGCGGGTTGATAATGGGGAGGTGGATGTTTTAAAGGAAAGGGGGAAATTCTTAGAAAAATTCTTGACCATAACAAGCAGGAAGCCGCAGACTTAGCTCAAAAAGCTAAAGTGAAATGGGCTATTGAAGTAGACGAGAACTCGAAGTATTTTCTGTATTATTAATAAATCGCGTCATCAACTTGCTATTAGAGGGGTTTTTTCTAATGGGGATTGGTTGGATCGGCCTAAACAAGTAAAGAAAGAGTTTCTTACACATTTTGCTGATAGATTTTCTAGTCCAGATGTATGTAGGCTACAGTGCGATATGGAATTTCCTAGATGTTTGTTAGCAGATCCATTGGACTTTATTGAAGGGGAGGTGACAAGTGAAGAAGTGAAGCAGGCTGTGTGGGATTGTGGGGCAGAAAAATCTTCGGGCCCAGATGGCTTTACTTTTGAATTTATTAGAAAGTTTTGGGAGTTATTGAAGGATTTGGTGGTTGAGGCGGTTCAGGAGTTCTTTAGGACTAGAATCTTTCCAGATGGTTGTAATTCTTCTTTTATTGCTTTGATTCCCAAGGTGGCGGATGCTAAGTTTGTTAAGGATTTTAGGCCGATTAGTCTCATTGGTGGGCAATATAAGATTATTACTAAAATTTTGGCTAATCGGTTAAAAATGGTGATTGGTGACTTGATTAGTGAAGAGCAGTCTGCGTTTGTATCTAGCAGTCATATTCTAGATGGTCCGTTAATTTTAAATGAAGTTCTTGCTTGGTGTAAAAGTAAGAAAAAGAAGGTTATGGTGTTTAAAGTTGACTTCGAGAAGGCTTATGACTTAGTTATATGGGATTTCTTGGATGAGATCTTGGGTGGCTTCGATTTTGGAAGGAAGTGGCGTAGATGGATTTGTGTTTGTTTGGAGACGGCTAGAGGTTCTGTGTTGGTGAATGGTAGTCCTACAGATGAGTTTCAGTTTTATAAAGGTTTGCGCCAAGGAGATTTGCTTTCGCCTTTCTTGTTCATTCTGGTTATAGAGACACTTCATTTGTCGTTTTTTAGGACTATTGATCGGGGAGTTTTCACGCCTTTGACGGTTGGCAGTGGTTTTAGTCTCTCTCACTTGTTCTATGCGGATGATGCGGTGTTTATTGGAGATTGGAAAGAGGAATATTGTTTCTATTTTGCAGTGTTTTCATTTGGCTTCCGGGTTGAAAATTAACATCCAAAAATCTAAGATGTTGGGTGTTAGTGTTCCTTACATAAAAGTTGAGAGAGTGGCGACATTGGTGGGATATGCTGAAAACTTTGTTTAAGTACCTGGGGGTTTTGGTTGGAGGTTCTATGTCTAGAGCGAGTGCGTGGGAAGAGGTTGAGGAGAAAGTTAATAATAGGCTTTCTAAATGGAAACTTAAAACGCTCTCAGTTGGTGGAAGGTTAACTCTTTTGAAGGCGGTGCTTGGGTCCATACCTAATTATTATTTGTCAATTTTTAAAGTTCCGGTTAGGGTGATTAAAAGAATGGAAGATATGAGGAGTCGATTTTTTCGTGGTGTGGATGGTAAGGAGAAAAAATGGCGTGGATTGGGTGGGACAAGGTGCGTGTGGATAGGGATAAGGGTGGTCTTGGAGTTGGAAGTTATTTTGCTTTGAATAGGGCATTACTTTTTAAATGGATTTGGATATTTAGGAATAATCCTAGGGTGATGTGGGTGAAGGTTGTTAAAGTGATTCATGGAGAAGATGGTCTTTTAGGATATAGCAATGTTCCTAAAAGAACTTCAGTGTGGCGTGATGTCGTTACCTCGACTAGAGATTTGATAAAGAAGGGAATTGATCTGATGGGATTCTATAAAAGGCGGATTGGGGATGGTATGGATACTCTATTTTGGAAAGATGTTTGGTTAGGAGATACTTGCTTCATGCGTAGGTTTCATAGATTATACAACTTGGAGGAGGATAAAAATGTTACTGTGGCTTCTAAATGCACGGGTTGGTGGGGTGATTCTTTTAGACTAGTGCCGATGGGGGGTGTGGAGGAAGTGCAGAAGGGGGAGTTGGAGAGAATTATGCGAGGCGTATATATGTCTAATAATCGAGACATTTGGGTTTGGGATTTGGTGTCGGATGGTTCTTTTTCGGTTAGTTCAACTAGGCGGTGTATTGATGACGTGGTCAATGGCGGTACGGGAGTGCCTACAAGGTGGGTCAAGATGATTCCTATAAAAATAAATGTTTTTTCTTGGAAGATGATGTTGAATGGTTTACCTACGAGATGGAATATGTCAAAAAGAGGCATACAGTTGGAATCTATCTTATGTCCGGTTTGTGGAGTTAAAGCTGAAGAGATGGCCCATCTATTTTTCGAGTGTAGTCTTGCTCAATAGGTGTTTACTCTAATTGGGAAATGGTGGGATGTGGCTTTACCAACAGTTTGGTCTTTAGCGAATTGGAGGTCTTGGCTTCAAGATTTGAGATTACAAAAGTTGGTTAAAGAAATTCTGGAAGGAGTCTTTTTTGTGGCGTAGTGGAACATCTGGAGATTTTGGAAGGATATTATTTTTGGAGAAACACTTCCTAAAAAAGTGTTATCCTTGATGATATTGTTGCTCAATCGTACCTTTGGTGTGATAGTCGGTGTAAGAAGAAGATAGATTGGAATTTGTGGCATTTAAACCCTTCTTTAATTGTGATGTAATAGTTTTTTTTCCTATGCTAGCTTCTTGCTAGTTGTTTTTAATAAAATTTCGCAGTTCAAAAAAAAATGCTTTTGATGCTAAATCTCGAGAGGTTGCATGTTGTAGAAATACAACTTTCATGCAATTAGGTTTTAGTGCATACCTAACATTATTTTTATGACGCCATGTTTTTCGTCAAACCGAACCGAAACCGATTTCGGACCAAACCATATTCGAATTCGGTTTTTGGTTTGGTCTCGGACCAAACCGAATTCGGAATTTGGTTTATGATTTGGTTTTTGGTTTCCCGTGGTTCAGACCAAACCGAACCGAAAAACCGAATATTATTCAATAAGTAATTAAATTATATGTTATATTATATAAAATTTACTTATTTACTCTTTTGCCCTTACTTTTTTTTTTGGGAATTTTTTTAATTTTTTTTAAATTCGGTTTCCATGGTCTCAAACCGAACCAAACCGAATTCGAATTCGGTTTTCGGTTTGGTCTACAATAATTTGAATTCGGTTTGGTTCGGTTTACGGTTTGGACCAAAATATTTTCAAACCGAGGAAACCGATTAGAGAAAACCGAGAAAACCGAAAACCGAACCGATTTCCACCCCTAAATAGATAGACTAGCATATTTTTCATAACTTTTAAGATTCTTTTTATTTTTTCTATTTTTAGTTATTTTTAGAAGAGAGAAAGAGTAGAAACAAAGGGTACTTTTCCATTTGCTTCCAATAGTTCGACCTATCCGGAAAAATTGTCGGCCTACGAATGTGGTTTTTTGGAAGTTTCAACCTTGTTGACTATAACAAAAGTCATGACCTCCGGCTGGATTTAAAATGGATCAGGCACCCATTTACGGTGTGGGATTTCACGTCATAGCGTCAATACCCGGACTGAGCATATCCAAGAAAGACACAAGTGGTTTCCTTGGGGACAAAGTACGCTTTCTATTCTCTTTCGAAAGTGAGATCACCATCGGCTTGTTTTGTTGAAATCGAGAAAGGTCACTCCTAAAAGCAACCTTTCTCTTATATACGATAAGAGAGATAATAATACGATATACATTGTTTGTATTTATAACGATGATAAAATCTTAGGCTAAACAGTATGGATACTATTGACAACCACTCCACCTAAGCAAAGAGAACTCATGTCTTTGACATGTAGAAAGTGTGGGGTGATATTGATGGTAAGGAGAAGAGAAAAAGAAGAAAAAGACGAGAGAAAGAGACATCTTGTCGCCAATGAAAACCAATTCAATGCCATGTCTTCATTACGGGATAGAGAATGACTCTGGCATTGAATACTACATCAGATGATGTCGCCAACATTAATATCCATACCGTGCATCCTTATACATTTTTTTGTTATTTGATATTTTCTAAAGCAATCATAATTGCCTATAAACACTTCATTAATATCTTATAAGTGTTCAAAAGGTCTCAATCAATCTCAATTGGATGTGAAACCACTTGTAAAATATCTGCTTGATTTTGATTCAATCATATAGTTTTTTCGTGCACAACCCAAATAAAAGAATTTTGACGTTTTATGATGAAGTTGATATTTTATTTTTTCTAGATCGATGAAGCACAAAAGAAATCAATATAAAGTAGCTTTGATTTTCGATTGTGCCGTAGGTTGGCAATTTATTTATTTGATGAGATCAAAATATTTTAAGTTATATCACTTAAACTTGGTTAGACAACAAATATAATTATATCATGAGTCGCAAGTTAAATGGTGACTCAACTTAAATGGTTAAATGTGAATGAAGAAACATAATTATCTAAATGTGAATACGGACAAAAATAAAATCATTAACCCTAATTTTAAATGCTAAAATAGGCCATTTACCTTGAAAATAATGAAAACCAATTCATCCAGTAGAAACGTATACCAATTCTATGTGTACTATTTTATACTTTTCGTTAAGAAAAAGATCAAATATATGTTTTGATATATTTTATTTTAAAAAAAATATAATATTTTTCAAATATGTGTCCACAAATACGTTGTAAAAAAATTTTTAATGGAAAAAAAAAAACCACCGTACGCATCATAGATAAATATCTTATTCTTAGTAATCTACAAACTCGTTTATAGACTTGCAATATCTGTTATTAAATATGAATACAAAAATCTTTTGAATATAAATAGTTAAATACGTATGAAAAAAAAAAACCTGACGAACTTACATTATAGTTGTCTTTTGATTTTTTGAACTATGAATACTATCATTGAAATTGCATATACCAATCTTAGACCACTATCAATACCTATCACCTATCACATTGAACAAATATAATGTATGCCACATCAGCGCTACATCAGCATCACATATCATCACATTTCATCACACACCATCTGCAATACCCATCATATTTCATTACACAACATCATATTTTTTAATTAAAAAAAATTCAAAAATAAAATAAAAACCCATTTTTTCATTAATAAAACGTTACATATTAAAAAAAACATTACATCGAGATTAATTAAAAAAAACATTACATAGAGATTAATTAAAAAAACATTACATAGAAATTAATTAAAAAAACATATCGCGCCTCTAAAACGTTGCTAATACATAAAAATAAATCTCTAGGTAAACGATAACGACGTCTAAAATGTTTGTCACCATAAAGAGGAGCATCAGCAAAATAGTTACGTACCAAAAGATCGTGGGCATCTTGCCGATTTCGGTTGATAGTGGTTCTTGTTCGTCTAACGTTTGAAGACCCTTCATCGGCAGCGTGCGAAACAACATTAAAAAATATTGTGATAAATTCGCCATAATCCGAATCGTATTCTTTAAAAAACACCATTTTCTCCACATAATCCATTATTTTGGTGTGAATATATATATATATATATATATATATATATATATATATATATATATATATATATATATATATATATATATATATATATATATATATATATGAGAATTGTGTGAGTGTGTGTAAATGAAACTTGTGTGTATTTATAAGGTAAATTTTGGTTAAAACTTTTTTTTTTTTTTGAAATTTCTAACCGTTCAACGGTTATTTTTGATTATTTTTTTTTTAATTTCCTATTGGTCGTGATCAAGAGTGATAGCCATCACATTCCATCACGGAGCATCCGGGACGGTGTGCACGTCGTGATAGGCTGCCACCGTGGCATCACGATTTGCTCCGTGACATATATTCCCATCGGTCTTAATGTTATAGCGAGCGGAAGGGAGCCGCGCGTTGCTGCGGTTAAGGAAGTCAACAAATTAAAACTAAAGGGGTCAAAAATGTAATAATGTTAAACTGGCAAACAAAACTATAGGGACCAAAATTGTAATTAATAAAAATTAAAACTATAGGGACTAAAACTATAATTATACAAATTAAAACTACAGGGATAAAAATTGTAATAAACTAAAGTGGTAAAACTACAGGGATAAAAATTGTAATAAACTAAAATGGTACTGTTCATTCAAAAGCAACAATTGTATATATATATATATATATATATATATATAATTTTAAAGGGCAAAATAGGTATTTTCTTAAAAATAGGAAGCAAAAAAAATATCTAGTAGAAATATCTACCAATCCTGTGTAATGGTCTGTATCTTTTGCTTGTAAATATTTTCAGCTTTTATTAATTATTTCCAATTTGGTAGACGTGTCATGTCACATGTCATCCACTTGGATGGATGACTTAGCACTACCATTACACGTCACTCCTGACTGTTCTCTCAAAGGCCGGTTATTCCAAACACGGCCCTTCCATTTTCTGATGAGGTGGTTTATCCATTTGCCACCTCAGTACTAATCTGCAGGGGTATTATTGGAAATTGACCTTCCAACATGTATGCCTAAAATCAACGGTCGATATTTCATTTCTTTTGGAGTGTGGGGGGCACGGATGTCAGTAAGCGTGGGTAAGAGATATGTTTTGGTCGTGCAACACATTTTGTTGGAGGTTGGAACACCGCCTATAAATGCGGAAGGCGGAGAGGCAAAAAGATATGAACGGCTCCGTCTCAGCTCAATTTTATATACCTAACTGTGCCAGCCTTAGATATTTTCCGGCGATATGTGTAGAATCCCTGCGCAACATCCGGACCATGAATCCGATCATGTTTCCGGCGGATCTGTTGAGACTATTGTGTATATTTTAACTTCCGGTGGCCGTCGGATTCCGGCACACGCTAAAATTCTGGTAATTAATAGCTAGATGTTAGAATTGCAGAACATCGTTTGACCGCAAAAATGAAGAAATAACTCCGTTGGAGTTTTGCTAAATGAATAGGGATTTTTTCTGTAAATGTTGCGATAATCATTTATCCAGTCGAGATTTTTTTGGAGATGAAATTTTATATAGTGCACACAACCCAAGCTGAATCAGTTGGTATCTTATAACTGATTCTTCATATTCGAGTGTGATATTCATTTGCTTCCTTTGCTCTGTAAAATTTCAGGCATCAGCTTCGCCGGTGCTGGAAAGCGTAATAGATAAACCACGGAGGCACTGGAGTTCCGAGAAGACTATTCCGATTCTCGGCGTTCCGTGTGATGCTGTAGAGGCATTCGTAAGATTCATCTATTCCAACAAGTCAGTAAGCAAACACACGCAAACGTTTTTGTTTGTTTAGTCCACACAATATTATTGTTTTCTCAACAACCAAAATTTCCATGGCCAACAGGTGCAGCGATGAAGAGATGGAAAAATTCGGGATCCATCTACTGGCGCTGTCTCATGTTTACTTGGTTCCACAGCTGAAGAGGAGGTGTGCCAAGGCTTTGATCGGACGTTTAGCGATAGAGAATGTCGTCGACGCTCTGCAACTCGCCAGGCTCTGTGATGCGCCGGATATCTACCTCAAGTGTATGAAATTGATATCCCACAGTTTCAAGGCCGTCGAAGAAACGGAAGGTTGGAGATTCCTACAAGACAATGATCCTTACCTTGAACTGGAAATCCTCAAGTTCATCGATGAAGCCGAATCGGTGCGCACTCTCGTTATTCTCAAATTCATCTATTTTCTAGATCGCATCTTCGATTTGATCACCCTTGAAGTTTAACAGACGCTAACAAATGAGTCTGATCGAATTATGCAGAGGTTAAAGCGGACTAGGAAGCATCTGCAAGAACAAAGTTTGTATTTCCAGTTGAGTGAAGCCATGGATTGTTTACAGCATATATGCACGGAAGGTTGCACAAGTGTAGGACCATATGACAAGGAACCGAGCAAGAACATGGCACCTTGCAGCAAGTTTTCAACATGTGAAGGCCTCCAACACTCCATTAAACATTTCGCAAACTGTAAGAAGAGAGTTAATGGAGGTTGTATTCGGTGTAAACGTATGTGGCAGCTCTTCAGACTCCATTCTTCCATCTGTGAGTCCCCTGATTCGACTTGCAGAGTCCCCCTGTGCAGGCAATTTAAAATGAAAGGGCAACAACTGAAAAACAAGAAGGAAGAAGCGAGATGGGAATTACTAGTGAGAAAAGTCGTTGCAGCTAAAGCCTTATCTTCATTATATCTGCCCAAGAGGAAAAAGGAACAACAACAGCCAAGGTCATTAAGAGACGTCATAAACAATCATGTAAGTATAGCGTGTTGAACACAGATGAATTAGGAATAGTCTACCGAGTTTTTTTTTTCTTTTCATGGTTTGATCGGTCCAGTTTGGTGGAAATGGTAAAGATGGTGTTGTTTGTACATATGGTATTATATGTGTGACGGTGTGAGCATGATGGTGTCGGTTAGAAAAAGGTCTTTGTAATTTAGAAAAAATGGCGAGCTTTTTTGAACTTTTCATGTTTAAAGTATGTATCATGTGTTCTTTATTCATTTTTTGGTTCCATTTGATATATCTTATGAAGACTTGGAAGAAGGAATATACATTTTATGTGGGGAAAAGTTCGATTTTCTGGCTTATAAAGTAGATTCTAAACATTAAATATAATATAAGAACGAATGATTCAACAAAAGTAGGTGGTTTTAAAAACGCGGATAATGACTTCAACAAAAGAAATTGGTCTGTAGATAAGAGAGAAGTATTTATAAGCCAATGGACGATTATTTTTTGTAACTAAGTTTGAGCTTGATCTCTTCCATAAAAGTAGATATAATGCCAGAAACGTGAACGCTCTGTCTGTATTGTGATAAATTTTTTATTAGTTTAGTCAATATCAAAATTAAATATTGGTTATAAACAAATGTAAGATAATGTAGGTATTAGGTAACTGTGATTTGTTGAAATCCAAACCTTTTTAAATCATAATTTAACGGTGTTAATAAGAGTGATTGGATGCTAAATGCTATATTCGAAAGTATATTACTTTACGAACGTTCTGTATACAGAACAAGCTAAATAAATATATATAAAAAGAGAAATTGTATTTATTCCTACCTTTTGTTCCTACTTATCTTCCTACCCATGTGAAATTGTGACAAGTGTCCTATTTAATAAAATAAATAATATTTTAAGCCACATGTCATAATTTAACATGGGTAGGAACATGAGTAGGAATAAAATGTAAGAATAAATACAATTTCTCATACAAAAATATTAACTTTCTTTTATGATTTTATAGCATCCCAGACCCCAATCTTGGCTCTTGGTTGTTAGAAGACGACATCTTACAAAACAATGAAATATTTTGTCTGAATACCGATTATATTTGTCTTTTGGCTTGTATTTGTGTTACGATCCCGAGCTTTCGTCTTTAACAGTTTTACTAACAAGGACACAAACCCTCTTCACCCAAAATAAAAAGCTCAACATGCAATGGCAAATACATATTTTAGTAAAATTGTTTAGGGCGTGAGAGTATAGTTCGACATGATTGTTAGACAAAAAGTAGTTTTGAGTGCCTACGAGCACCAAATACTTATGGTTTTCTTCTAGTGATCCATATAGATAGATGGTCTAGGCTCCATCAGTGGAGTATCGCACCATCATTATGTATGGCCTCTAGATTTAAGTATTTCTAACTGATGAGATATGCTCTGTTTGTCCCTTTGAATTCTTTTAAGGAGCATAAAGTACACTGTAGAAAGCACTCGATTTTCATGTAACAACAATATATGGTAGAGATATCCTTTTTGACATATTTAGGCGTGCTGAGATTTCCGCTAAGAAAGGAACACTCGTGAACTTCTTGACAAACTCGTTGGAAGGAAGATCAACACTTAGACTGCCAAATCTTTTTGTTTTTGGATGGATAGGAGGAAAACATGCATGTGTGTCTAATAGGGGTTTCCCTCTCGTGGGCTAATGGGCTTCATGAGTGAGAGTTTCACTATGAGACATACTGCTTTAAAAGATGTCTTATGCAAAATGAAATAACACAAGAGAACGTGCATGGTAACCAATATGTGCTTATATCATCTCGTTCGTTAGTTTTGGTTTCTTGCCACCAGAAGTCGTGGAGCTCATCAATAGAGTCCAACATGTGATACATAGTAATGTTATGACCCCAAAATCTAAGATTGGATTCAGAGAAGAGATTCTTTCTTGTAAATGCAATTTTTAAAAGAACTAGTTTCACAATTAGAAATGGTTAGCGACACAACTTGTTGCCCATTTTTCTACTATCTTGACATACATCCCCTATTACTAACCTTAGCTTCCATCGTTCAACATCACAATTAGCTTTGTTTTTTTTTTTTTTTACTTTATATACCAATTTGGAACCGATTTGTTGTTTCTCATTCTCAAAATGTAACACCTGCATATTGAGGTTAGAAGTTTTAACTTTGTTAATAATCGATTTAATTTTGTTTTTTTATTTAAATATAAATAAACAAAATAAATTACAGAAAAATTGAAACAAATAAATATTGGTGAATTTAAACAGTTTCTAGGTTATTAGAAGGTTGTGGAAATTATTTCAACTTTTTAATTATATGTAAATAAACAAAGAAAATTATAAAAATGAATGAAATAAACAAATATGGATGAAATATAAAAGTTTTAAGGTTATTAAAAGGTTGCATTGGGGTTAAAAAAATTAGTTTGAGGGACTAAATTTGCCAATTTTTAGAAACTTTGGTTTGATTATGTTTTAATTAAATTTGAGTCCAAAATGTTATGAAAGTTAAATTTTAAGTTCTAAGTAAGAATATTATAACTTGTTGGGTAAATAGAAGTTATTTGGAACCAAATAATGAAAACTAGATATAGATATCTTCACGTCTTTTTACACTAAGGACTACTCTTTTCTGAGAGTTAAGAGTGTTTTCTTCATTTTTGTTAAAAAGAACTTAATAATTAGCATCACACGGTTGACCAATGGATATCGGGTTGTTCTTTAACCCCTTTTGCATAAGAAACCTTTGAAGAAACTACATATTTACACTTCAATATTCCATGACCTTTTATGTGATCTTACTATAGTCACCAAATGTGATAGAGGGACCATCTTGCTTGATATAATCTTCTAGAAAGCATTTTGAACCTGTCATATGCCTTGAGTAATCACTATCAATATACCAAATATTTGTCATATGCCTTGAGCAATCAAGATACCAAATATTCTTATGTTCCTGTTGTCATAGTCAAAGAAGATTGCTTTTCCTTTTTAACCTATTTGGAAATGGGTTTGGTTAATGAAGATTTCAATAAGGAAAAACATTGTAACATTCTAGTGGAAGATAATTTATTGCGTTTTCATTTTAGTCAACTTTCCACATCTCAACATTATGTTGTCGGCCCTTTTTGATCTTTTCTCATAAGGACAATTTGATAATTCATGGCAGTTGTCCACACAGTTATAACACTTCGTTTTTCCAGGTTTTTTTTATTTGATTTTAAAGTATTTTAATCAAGATTCTCAAATGAAGATGTTTTTGTTTTCCAGAAATTTGCAAAATTTGAAAACTTAACTTTATTTTAGCCTTTTAAACATATGAGTTTTTTTATTGTGAGTGCAAATCTTAGCGTTAGCTAACGCTGATGTATTAGCATGAGCTGACACTGACGTTGATGATTTAGCTTGAACTTATTTCAGTGATTTGGGATGATCATGGAAACGATCAGATATAGTAATCCCAAGATGATCGGTGATGATATCAAGAACATAACATTTTTCACCATTTGATATTAGAAACTTGACTAGTTTCACAGCATCATGTTTGATGTTTTCATGAAGGGAACTTTTGACAGTTGGATCAGTGGAAATTATATGTTCTTTTAGACTCAATTGACCACCATCATTTGTTTTACAATGTTTATCAACTAAATATTGATCTATTGTTTTGTGTGATTTGAAAAACTTTGTTTTAATAACCTAAATAAGTTATTTTGTTTCTAGAAAACATGGTTTTTCTGATATTGTTCATATATGTCAACAACATCTTGAAAATCATCACCAATACATTTTACACCTTGAATAGCAAATTTGATCATTAATGATCTTTGTGACTCTGGTGTGAGAAGTGGTCCAACGTTTATGACTTTCTTGATGTTTTATGATTCGGTGACAACCAAATTTCTTTCCTTAACAAGAATTTAAATTTTCAATTATTGATTTTCTAAATCAGTTTTAACTTTTGAAGGTTCAATAATTTTGGATTTTAAATCAAAAAACATATTGTCATGTTTTAGTTTTAATACAACCTTTTCTTGGTGAGATTTGTCAAGATCAAGACACAAATAATCAAAAATTGGAGTTTTTTCATTTTTAAAATAGTTAACAAACTTTGAAACCTAATACAAGGTGGATGGATCCCATTCGAGACCAGTGTTATTCTTTGCAGCTTGAGTCATATCAGCTTTAAATGTGTTGGAGTTGCTTCTTTCACTTGATCCATCAATATTTGACATTAAACACATATCATTCTTATCAATCAGTCCCTCATCTAATGATGCTTCTCCAACCTCCCACTCCTCTTCCTCAGTAAAAAGAACCTTTGGTCAAAGATTTTGTTTCTTAAGTGAAGCAACATCTTTTATATTTTGCTTCATAAAATTCATCCTTTGGATCATGAATCTTTACTTTGCAATCTTTAGCATAGTTCCCGATGTTACCACACTTGTCACACTTATCCACGTTTAAGGACTTTGATCTTTCACTGCTTTTGATGGATCAACTTCAATGTTTCTAGAGTTGGAGTTGAACTGCCTTTGGTTTGGTTTGAACTTTTTGGTATTTTTAAATCTTTTAAATTGCTTTACAATTAAGGCAAGTTGTAAGGCAAGTTCAATAAATATCTTGAATTACTCATCTTCTTTGACATCATCATTTACATCAACTTCTGCATCACTTGATTGTTCTTCAATCACCTTTGTACTTCTAGTCATGAGGGCAGATGCTCTATCTCTTCGACTCTCTTTCATGTCCCTGAGATTTTCTCTTATATGTGACTTGCTTTATTCATAATTTCTTATGTTCATAAACAGACTCTGAAGATCCATGCTCTTCATTTTCTCATTGTTCTTAAGAATATCAATGTGATGTTCCCAACTTTCATCTAATGAGTCAAGAAACTTTAGAACAAGAGGTGTGTTGCTATTGATGATTTCGAACTTTCTCATTTCATTGATCAAACTATTGAACTGATTGAAAGTATGTGTTAGAGATACATGTTTCCACGTGGAAAAATACCCATACCTTCTAACCAAGGAGTTCTTTGATGAGAACGAACTTCCTCAGTTCCTTCGTAAGTAATATTCAATGTTTCTAGCATCTCTTTACCAAAGTTGCAATTTTCAACCATATGATATATATCATATGAAAGAGTACCACGGATTACAATTCTTTCTCTAACATCAAGATTAATAATTCGTTTGTCATTTTCAGCACACATATGCATGGGGGCTCGCATAGTCTATGGAGGAGCATCCACCTTCAGTAATTGTTCTCATAAGAAGATATGGACCATTAGTCAGGATATCCAACATGTCTATGCCTATGGTTTGTAGAATCATCATGGTCTTGCTAAGCTACATTGAAAAGTTATTTTCATCGTATGTAGGGTATTTATTTTGAGAGTGAGATTGAAAAAAGGTTTTTGATGAGTTTGATGAATTCATTGAGAGAGTAGTAAGAATAAAACAGTTTCGAGAATATTAAAGACTGCTCTGTACTAGTTGTTGGTCCCGTAAACGATTCAGTCAAGCAACAATAAAGAACACAAGTGATTACTTTGAAACTAAATCTTTATTAATCAGAAATAGCTTCATAGTACAATAGATAGTTAGAGAATTGACTCTGATTATGAACACGCTCTTGGATACCATTCATATAATATGGTACATCATATATATATATATATATATATATATATATATATATATATATATATATATATATATATATATATATATACACACACACACACACACACACACACAAGTTGTGAGACCTGTGTATTACACGGGATGATATAAAAATGTAAATTAGAGGTGTTCTTTCTTTTAAGCTCAAATAATTCTTATATCACCAAGATTCCATGAGTAAATTACAATACAATGTCTTTTATTCGTGAATAACGTCATTTGAATACAAAACATACGTCTTGCTGCCTTTTATTACAAATATGATACACCTTTCTACAACAATTGATAACAAACTAAGTAGAGAATAATATTAATCTGTATATACTTTTAGAATGTGTTATCCACCACTCTTAGTTAGAATGTAATTTAGCAGCAAAACGCCTTAACCTTTCTTTCAATGGCATGATGCAGGAAATTAGTTTATGAAAGATTCCTAGGAAGCTTTAACAGTCAAGTTTGCTTGGTAATCCGAAAAAATCCTTAGTTTTTTCACCAACAAAAATCTCTATTTATTTAATAGCCTGATTGGGCACAGGGCTTTAATATTTCTTTTTTCACCCATAAGAAGATTAAATTTGAAAACACAATGTCACGATCAAATTTATCAAGCCACAAAAGTCTCCAGCTTTTTTAATTTCCATTTTACATTTTCTGTTTTGGACAATGTTACCCCTGTCATCTAAAAGTTCCCAAATCCCACTCAACACAAATTTGGAAAACCCAAAATCCAATTATCAACATAATAATTCTATATGCTAAATTTGTATTTCACATGAAGATAATAAAAAACAATTTTATTCCTTCGATAATAACCATTTTACTTAATTTTTGAATTTGAGCCTTGTGGCCAGATTTAGAACCCTAGGAGTTTAAGCCAAACTTTCTCAAAACTAAAATTATTTATATAAAATCCAACTTTTTGTCAAAAAAGGGAGAATAAAGTTTCTTACCCTGAAAGATTGTAGACCTTCAGGTATTACCTCTGCCGTTTAAACCACATCAATATCTACAAAGCTACAACAAATTACTTACATTCAAGGGACGATGTTTTCTACGAAGCAGTTAGAAGATTATTACTCAAACTCTAGAATAGTTTCACATTGAAAGACAAATTTTACATTCTTTTTGACAACTTTAAAGGTTTCAGGAATAAATATTTCTCCATCGTGCTTTGAAATTTTGATGAATAAATAATTATCCAATATACATTCAAGTAGTTATTCCATCAGACCCAATAAACCCAAATTAATTACCTCAACAATTCTAAGAAATAAAAAAAAACATTATGAAGCCATCCCACATAATTCAAAGTACAATGCTATTTTAGGAATGTAAGTAAAATAAGTTTCTACTTCTTACATTTTATTCTGTATTGACGGTAATGATGTTCACAATGGTTACTTAAACTGAAGCAATTATAATTTAGGTAGTATTTGCAATGAAAAAAAAAGAAAGGAATTACAAAGATAAGAAAAAGAATACATCAAGTATAAAAAAGACCAGAAAAACCCAAAATCAAAAAATCAACCCATTCATGTTGTTGACGACATCCCAAAAATATCAGGGGAGAAATATCTGTTATACGAAATGCTTTAAGTATAACCGAACCAGCCTGTAATCACATGAAAAAGATTAAACAAAGTGAGAAATGGGCTAAAGGATAAAGGGGCAGCCATGTCAGAAATATATCCAATAACATATTGACAACAATCAGTATATACTCTTGTAACTAAAAGGGCATGCCCAACACTTGTTAGGAAACAGAAGAAATGTTTCAGGGTAATCAAAAAACTTGAAAAGAAAATCATTTTTTTTAGAAAATTCTATTATGGAGGTTTCAATACCAATAATTGCATTCTACTTTCAACTTCTTTTCTAATTAGGACATTGTACTTTAGTATTTTTACCCAATTTATTATCAAAGTAAGATGTCCTAATAAAAAAAATTAAGTAGAATGCTAAAATTAGTCTTTAACTTTCCCAATTTACTACGCCTCATAGATTGAATTTGCAGATGCATTTCCTCCTACTTCAATCATGGCATCAATTTCATGATCACTCCATGCATCTAATGTCACTGGTAAAACCTGTCAAATTCATTTTTAAATCAATAAATATGGAATCAATCACAGACATGTAGTTACAACATAGTTATCCTTGACTTGAATCTTCTTGTTAACTCATGTTTATTTCTATAAAAGTTTCTAATTTATCCTAAAGATGTTCCCTTTTGACCATTTTACCCCGAATGTTGAAAAAGTTAACGACTCAAGGGTACCTGAATGGATAACTTCGTGCCATTAGTACATGGGCGTTTATGACCCATATTATCGATGCCAATTCTTTTTGTTTTAGGTGGAATCGGATCCTTTATGAAGGACTTGGGAGTTGGAATTCCTGTTATTGTAAGTTTAATATTTCAATAATAGCAATGTATTTGCACAGTACATTTTTATTTCTTTAAAAAAATTCAACCTTTTACTTAATTTCAAGATGTATAATCACTAAAACTTCCAAAATCTTGAAAAATGAGACCAGTACAATTTATAGAAATTAGCATAATCATGAACACTAATATTTAAGTGATCAAACCATTCACTTTATACATACACTCACAGCAAGATATGAAAAGTGAACTCATTTGCAAAAAAGTAACAAATTTTGCCATTTTGTTCGTGTGTGTCTCTCATACCCAAAAAAAATTTAAATACACTAATAAACATTTAGATGACCTAATCCTATAAACAATTACAATGAGACGTAATGTATTAGTAAACAAATTTGTTGTCAGCTTATAAAAATAACCCAAAATACTGACACCAAGTAACATATACAAAAAAACTTGGACACCAAGTAACAAATAATAATGTAATATATACAATTACAGAGAGCCAAAGTAATGTAATATATACAATTACAGAGAGCCAAAGTATCATCAATAATGATTTGCAAAAAAACATGTTATTAACAAATAAAAGGCTTAAATAAGAAACGTATTAGCAAAATTGGTTTAAAAAATATTATTTACAACAAATAGGGATTAGCAAAAGAAACATGTTTACAAAAACCATTTCACAGCAAAGGCCAAAAAGAAAATATCAAATAGCAAAAAGAACAGGTTTGCAAAAGACCAATTGACATCAAAGTCCAAAGAGTGAAAATAGCAATTACGAAGCGGAATAGCTGAGAACAATACAATTGATTAAAATAGTATTTACCCTAATCCTAATAGAATACAGTACTTGGCCCTTCTTTCATGACCTATTCTCCTAGTCATTTCATCAAACACTCATTAGGCATCATCATACATGATTATTAACATCTCTCATTATTTATTTATTTCTAACATATAAAGGAACTAATATATTGAAAGATAGTTACTTTTTGAAGTACCCAAAAAAACAATCTTGAACGAAAAATTGACAATAGAGAAAGAAGAGGTCACCTTGAAAGACAATGGAAGAGAGGTGATTAGTTGTGGGATCTTTCGTGGGAGTAAGTCAGGGCATATTGAATTGCAAAAGGTACGTCTAGTTTGGATAGAAAAAACCTTTCAACTAATGCTCACACTATCACCATCATCCATATAACAGCACCCACTGTCACATCCATTGTTTCATATATATATAGACAAAAGAACCGAGAGAGTCAAGGAGCCTATAATATAAAAATAAAACAAAAACTTGTCTTAAACCTCACTGGAATCCAATCACGACCATCATCACAAACATCCTTGCTGTAACAGAGTCGATTCAAAGGATTTTTGTTCCATGGATTATGGGATTCTTCTTCTATACACTACAATATTAAAACAAATTGGGCATTACGTTTAGTTTATCACAATATACTTCTAACAGTGTGCAATATAATTGGTTATAAATTGTGTAAAAAGAGCAATAAAAGAGGCCAATGACGTCCAGTTCAACTGGTCTAAGGCACCGGGTTATATACCCGCGTGGAGGGAAGGTCTGGAGTTCGACTCCTACCAACTCCCATGTGGGGGATTTTCCCTGGAGGCGAGGCTTTGAGGGGAAGTGGCCTTTGCGCCATAGGTAATTGCCAACCGCCCTGGGTTGCGGGGCTCTTACCCTCAGGTGAAACCAAATAGCCAAGTTCCAAAAAAAGCAATAAAAGAGAAGAGTACTTTATTTTATGAAATTGTTGTTACATTATGAAATTGTATCCATTACTATAGCTAAAACATTCAAATTACATCGATTATTAGACCTCACATGATGGCTCGTAACTTCAATCGTTTGCACTCCTTCATTATCACATATAGCACAAATTAAAAAGAACTAGATTAATAGCACGAATAAAACCTAGCTGCCAAAATCGCAAACAACAGATTATTGCATCATATTCATCAATAGATTTGAAAACCATAAAACGGAACTTAAGCTATAATTAATAAGATTACCTTCCAAAGGAGTTTCTAAGAAGTTTCTCATTTTTCTCATACTTTCTGATGAATTTACCAGGCTCTACCTCCTCAGTTCTGCATTGGGAAGAGATAATCTTCCTCGTCGAGCATCCAGCTTCAGATCTAGGATTCAAATATTTGAATTCGCTGATTTTGCCGGAAAATCTTCGCTCTCAGGTCAGTAAAACTTATCCATTGATTACTTTGTATTTTTTATTTTTATAATCTAAATGTGTCCTTTTGGAAATTTACATGCTTGCTAATCTAGATACTGTGTTTTATATGCTTGTACCTCACAAATGGTGATATATTTTTCCTCTATTTTGTGATTACTAAAGGAAAATTCAGGAAATAGCAATGTTGTTTACTGTTTTTACCAATATAGACAACGCATTTTATTTTTTACCCATAATATCAATGTTCTTTCAAGTTTTTACCCATGATAGCAAGGTAGTTTTTACTGATAATAGCAACGTACTTATACTTCTTTATACATAACAGCAACGTACTTGCAATTACTTATCCTTAATAGCAACATACTTAGATTTCTTTACCGATGATAGCAATATGTTAAAATAACTTAATTTCCCTGTTTTTTTGTATTATTATACTTTATGCGGATTTTTTTTGGTGCCACCCCTGAGGAGGATTTCTGGTTCCGCCCCTGCCCATGTGTATAGTTGGTATAAAAGAAGAAGATCAGGAGTTACATAGTCGAAACGGATAGAGAAAAATCAGGAGAATTAAACACGATCGTGAAATGTGAAAATCAGGATAATTAAAAGTTGAAGTCGTCTTGGTTTCCTTCTTCGTCTTCGCAGAAGATATGGATTTTGAATTTCAAAACTTCACTCGTTGATTTTTGGTATCCAGTTGCGGTTGAATTCCCCATTGAAGATATATATGTGATTTGATTTTTGAAACTGAAACGTGAAATTAGGGATTAACAATGACACTTTGGTATTGATAAATCACGTGATTTGGAGATAGAGGTGTAACCGAATTCCTTTGATCACCTAATAACAGCGAAACCGATCATTAGGCTACACGGAGTGGTGACCAATGGCCAACAAGTTTTTGTGGGTTGGCAGCCGTTGGCCATTTTGTAGGCAGTGGTTGGCCATTGATGTTAAACTGCCAACCAAATTACTTTGAGAAATTACAACTTTAGTCCTTATACAAATATAAAACAAACACAAAATCTTTTTTACTTAAAATTTAAACATTTCATTAAAAATAAAACACACAAACAATTAACAATTAAAAGTTAAACAAACACACAAACTAAAACACAAACCTAATCTACTCATCGTCGAACGTGAATTCCAATCTCCTAGCCGCATCCTTCTTCGCTTGAACTGGAATTTGATACTCGAACCCTTGTAGATCAGAGATGTTTCTCGTCACAATATCCAGCAGCTTGGTTCTAACTTTGTCTTCATGAAAAGTCTGCAAAGTGGCGACTTGATCGTTCAATTGTTGCAATTCTGCGCTACATTGACTACTATTAGTACCAGAACTACCTCCCTTCATCTTCCTCTTTGTTTGATCACGACCAATCGGAAGAACGTCATCCTCCGGCTCCTCATTCATGTCGAACCCAACATTTGCATCAGAAGACTGAGAGTGTGTGGATGTGGATGTTTTGAAGCGTTTTGGTAGTATGTATTCCAATGGCGAACTGATGAAAGGATTTTTGTTCCCTCTATTTTTCATTGTCTCGGATTACCCTCCAAAACGATTCTGCTTCAACATTGAAAGGATGTTTGGTGCCATTTTTGTCGATATATTGCTGCCGAGCAACCACCATCACATCATCTAAATTGGCACCACTCTGCCAATTTCGTTTACATTGAGAAAAAATCACCTCAAATTCCTTGGCAATTTTACTTATATTACGCCATTTCGAGTATATTGACTGGGGGTATGGTATGTACGACCGATTCGATGACACCATAATTTCCAAATCTTTTCTTGGAAAACTTTGCTGTCTTGGTCGTTTCCTTGAGCCGCATCCTCCGATATGTCGACCCATGTTTTTGCCAATGCTACCACCTCCTCAACATTCCAAGGCTCTGGCTTGGATCTCTCTGTCACTGGGGCTTTCCCTTTTCCACGACCTTTTGATGCTTTTTTGTTGTTGATGTTCTTGTTCTTCTTCTTCTTCGTCTTCTTCTACTACTTCTTCTTCTTCTTCTTCCGTGTCCGATGCAAGAAGACGTCGTGGTTGAGTTAGGAAGAATTGTGTTTTTGAAACTTGGGATTCTACTTGTGATGGAGAAGGTGTGGTGAAAACATTTTGAGATGGTGTGGGAAAAGCATTTTGGTTTTGGGATAAATTGTAGACCAAGTTGGCTAACAATCGGCTCATCGGGTGGGGGTGAAAACATTATAGGGTGATAAGCATTTGTATGTAGGTTTGATGAAGGGTTTGCAGGTGGAGTGATATGAATGTTGGAAGATTGTTTTTTGGAAGATTTTGAACCTTTCTTTTTGCTTGAAGACATTTTGAGAGAGTTTTGGAACAAATGATTGTGTGAAAAGAATGAGATTTAGATATATATATATATATATATATATATATATATATATATATATATATATATATATATATATATATATATATATATATATATATATATATATATATATATATATATATATATATATATATATATATATATATATATATATATATATATATATAGGGGATGAAAGAGGTTTTAAAAATCTGATTTAAAAAAACGGCAACGTTTTTTTTTTGGGTTAAAAGTTTAAAATTTTGATAACGTTTAAACCGGTCAAAATTTAGTCTCCTAGCCATTTGGGGGGAGGGGGGTTTGCTATTTTCTGAAAGTTGAGACACCCGTTGGCATCTCGCCAACGGGCTGGCGATTGTGATTGGCGAGCGTCTTGGCGAATTGAGCGGCGGCGGGGATGGCGAGTCGCCAAGAGGCTTGGCGACCCCCTTGGCGACGACTACTCCGTGTAGTCTTAGGGACGAGTTAGTTTTTTTTAAGAAAATCAAAATTACCAGAAAATTACATGTGACAAATTCAATATGGTGATGACAAGTGTACAAAAGTTACTTATTTATTAGGATAGGATATATATATATATATATATATATATATATATATATATATATATATATATATATATATATATATATATATATATATATTAGGGGTGAGCAAAAACCGCACCGCAACGGAAAAAAACCGAAAAAAAAACCGCGTTAACCGAAACCGCATAACCGAAACCGAAGCAAAAACCGCACTTGCGGTTTTTATTTTTCAAAAACCGAAAATATTCGGTGCGGTGCGGTTTTTAATTTTAAAAACCGCAAAAAAAAACCGAACCGCAAACCGCATAGACACCGCACCGAACCGCATATAATTATATTAATTATATATTTATATATAAATAATTATTATTTGATTAATATTACATTATCTAAAAAAAATAAGAGACAACTTGAAATTTTTGTTTCCCTCTCGTTCACTTTTACTCACGCGATTAGGGTTCTTCTACGTCCTCCCTTACGCCGCTTTCAACCTTCCGGCCACTTTCAAGCTTCCAGACGCAAACGCCAACGGCGGACGCCGGGCTTCTTGTTACCCTCCAGTCGTCCGTCGTCCATTCCTCGCACCGCAAAAACCGCACCATTGGAACGAAATTAATACTTGCGGTTAAAAACCGCAGAAAAAACCGCACCAATGACATGCGGTTAATAACTGCACCGAAACCGCATGAAAACCGCACTGCAAAAAAAACCGCAACAAGAAACCGCACCGATTGGTTCTAACATATAAAAAACCGCATTTGCGGTTTGCGGTGCGGTTATTCCTAAAAAACCGCACCGAACCGCACCGTGCTCAGCCCTAATATATATATATATATATATATATATATATATATATATATATATATATATATATATATATATATATATATATATATATATATATATATATATATATATATATATATATATATATATATATATATATATATATATATATATAGAGAGAGAGAGAGAGAGAGAACTAGGATCAAATATAACTTGATAAATACTGTGTAATCTTATAACTAAATATGGACCAATAATTTTAAATCCGGACAGATGTATAATAGTAATTGAAATATAAATCAATTAATTTTAAATAAATAAAATCCTATAAATCCGGTAACTGACTTCTATAATTATGAAAACTGATTTTTTTTTCTGAATTCTGATTGGTCCACACAGTTATACAATAATTACCAGTTTTAGAATAACCTAACTCTCTTCTCTCTCTCTCTCTCTCTCCCTATATATATATATATATATATATATATATATATATATATATATATATATATATATATATATATATATATATATATATATATATATATATATATATATATATATATATATATATATATATATATATATATATATATATATTGGGTTCCGTTCCGTTGAGGACTCTTTTTTCGGTGAGAACTCGTAAGGACACCTTAAAATTTGAAAAAATATAAAAAAATACAAATCATTAAATCAAGAATAGTACTATATCATTATCAAAAAAAAAATTTGGATCATTGAAAAACAGTAATGATAAAAAAAAATTTTGTAATCATTAGTTCATTATAAAAAAAATAATGATCCAAATATTTTTTTTCGAATTTTTTTCTCCAATATAGTACTATGATCCATTTTATTATTTATATATTTTTTATTTTTTTTCAAATTTTTTAAGGTGTCCTCACGAGTCCTTATTTTTAGAAAAGTCTTCACCCGATCGCTTATATATATATATATATATATATATATATATATATATATATATATATATATATATATATATATATATATATATATATATATATATATATATATATATATATATATATATATATATATATATATATATATATATATATATAACCAAAGACTAAGAATCCTAGTTTTACATAAAAACTAAGTACATCGTGCCAATCTAATCCCTAAAGATCAAGGAGTATTCAATTATCTTGCTCTTTCTTATCTTCATAGATTTGAATCACAAACATATCAGATTCACACTTGTAGCGCAGGTCACACTGAAATATCTTCATTAGCGTATGTTGAGGTAATTAGCGTCAGATACAATCATCACCAAAATCTTCAGAATTATATTGTTATCATCAAATCATATAGTTTGACTCAACAAAATAACATCCAAATCTCCATTGGCAACACAAATTTTAAGTCTCCTAAAGTTCTTGGTTCATGATACTGCACAATATAAAGATTTTACACTAAAATAACATCTGGTTAGCGTTTCTTACAACAATAGATATACACTTAAAATTATCAATCCCCTAAAATTTCATACAAAAGCTTAAACTTGAAGCATGTAAATCTCAGACTAAACCAAAACCCTCTATTTCATCAAGGTTTTCAACTAATTTAATCAAAATTAGGTATTTTTCTTTCTTTAACATTGGGTTTCAAAAATGGATGCAATCGGATTCCCTAACGAAATTCATCTATGTATGAATTCAATTAGTAAATTATGAGACCCTACTACTCATTTTTCTTCTTCATTAACTTCCCTTTTCATTGTATCCACAAAACCTAGGGAAAGGTAACACGCAATTTGAAGAAATAGAGGCCTATACAAATTACATGGTGATTGTTACGTTCTAACATTGATATCTATAAAAATTTTGGTACCAAAAGTTTGAGCAACTTGATGATTAGACTGATTTATCTTTGAAATAACAACGCAAAATGGTAACAATTTGCTTGATTTTATATGATTTAAGAAAATAAGGATTGTTAAACAATAGATGGGGATTCCCTAAGGAGAATAAGGTCCATGAGATCGTGGGTGGTCGTCGTAGTAGCATGTCAAACAAGACACACATATTATGTTCCAAACATAGGTGGTGTTATGGTGGTGGTATTTCAACAATATTGTGGGTGGTGCTCATAGTTGTAAGTTGCCCAAGATGTACATCTTTTCGTCTAGCACAAGGTGGTGATGCGGTGGTGGGATTCTGATAGCATGGTAGGTGGTGGTCGTAGTAGTAGGTCACCCAAGATGTAAACCTTCTGGTCTATCCCCATGTGGTGTTGGGATGGTGGGATTTTGATGGCATGGAGGGTAGTGATCTTGGTAGCAGGTAGTGAGGGCTTTCATAAAAGGATATGATATGTGAACCCTTACGTGGTTGTGTGGGCTTCAATATCAAAGGCGGTCAAAACTGATTTGGGCGAAAAAAAATTAGCACATTGTTTTTATAATTTGGAACCTAATAAAATACATATTATTTTTTCTAACAATACTACAATGACACAAAAAAGTACCACTAAAACATAATAAAATGGCACAAAACAATACGTCACTAAAATTTCATGCCACTAAATGTTATTTTGGTTGTAGTGTATTATAAATAAATTATTTTTTTAACATCAAACTGATTCGTACAATGAGTTCCCCTCTGTTTTTGGTTAGCACGGGTATGAATTCCAAAATCGTGCAAGTCACTTGGATTTAAGGTGACGAGAGTATGGGGGCATTGTGAAAAACATAAAAAACACGGTAAAAAAAGAAGTTGGAAAACTAAATTGTGAAAAAACATATAATAACGAAGTAAATATATAAATTTTTATAAAAGAAATTGTAAAATACATGTAAAAACGAATTATGGACACACACACACACACACACACACACACACACACACACACACACACACACACACACACACACACACACACACACACACACACACACACACACACACACACACACACACACACACACACACACACACACACACACACATATATATATATATATATATATATATATATATATATATATATATATATATATATATATATATATATATATATATATATATATATATATATATATATATATATATATATATATATATATATATATGAACACAAATTCAAAAGTTTAGTGATTAATTATAGCTAAAAAAAGTTCAGTGACTTTAAATTGTTAAAAAAAAGTCAATAACCTTAGATAGCAAAGAACATAAAAACCTGTAATGAACCGTTCATAGTGACCATTTTGGCAAAAATTAAATTATAAAATGTAAAATCAACCCATTTATTTAAAATACAAATAGAGAGTTCAATAATATCTGATAACTATTCAAGAGGTCTCAATCTATCACAATTGGATGAGAAACCACTTGTAAAATATCTACTTGATTTTGATGCAATCATGTATTTCTTTTCCTACACAACCAAATTAAAGAATTATGGCATTTTATGATGAAGTTGATAATTTGATTTTGTTCTTGATCGATGAAGCACAAGATATAAGGTAGCATTGTTTTTCGATTGTACGGTAGGTTAGCAATTTATTTATTTGATGATATCAAAATATGTAAAGTTGTGCGGTGATAACTTAACTTGGTTAGAAGATGATTATATCATGGAGTCATTTGCAAAGAAATGACATTAGAGCACTAGAAGTCGGTCGAGCAACAATAACTTTAGATTAACATAAAAATTAAATGGTTCAAGATTGTTATGCTTGTAATCTAGAGATAATATAGATGGACTATGATTGTGTTTGTTTTGAAGAGATAAGATTTCTACAATCTTCTTCCAAGTTTGTAGAAGAAGATATGTATTAGAAGTTTGTAATATGCATAAAAACTTTATTTTTTTAAAGTTTGAATATTTATATTTTTTTTATCAATTAAGGTCCTGTTTGGTAGCTTCTTAATTGAAAATTTAAGAGGCAATCTCTTAACTTTTCATGTTAAGTGTTTTTGGTAGCATTTGAATAAAAGACTCTTAATTTTTCAAATGTCTCTGTAAGTTTAAGAGCTGTATTTATGTCTGAAAAAAAAAAGCCACCCACATCCATCAAACCTCATTCCACCCATCGCACCCACCCACCCTACCCCACCACAACACCACCCACCCCCACTACCCTCACCCTTACCCATCCATCAACCCTACCCCACCTACCCATACACCCTACCCTACCTCACATCACCCCTACTTACCCCCACCCACCCACCCATCGATACCACCCACACCCACCCTACACCTACCCTACCCACCACCCCTACCCACCCACCTCACCCATCCCACCCCACCCCACTTACCCAACCCCACCCACCCATCCACCCTACCCCCCACCCTACCTGCGCCCCATACCACACTACACCACCCCTACCCACTCCACCCTAACCACGCGACACCTACCCCATCACACCCCGCCCCATACCATACGCACACCCACTTATTCCCCGCCCCATTCACATTTAATTTAACAGGAAATAATATAGAATGGGTAAAATGATCATTTTTATCATTCATCATAGTAATTCTGATGTTCTAACAATACAATATGTTAAAATTTTAGATCTTAAAAATTCAGACATCTTAAAATTTTAGATCCTGCAAACAGTCTCTAAATAAAACAATATTAAATTAAATCACAATATGCCAGTATCTATACGTGAGTTATTCTCACCACCACCATTGTCACCTTAAAAACTATCATATTCCAAAAATGATTAAAAATTATGTTCAAATTCAAAACAAAATCTATCATGAACAATAAACAACATAAAACAAAACAAATCAAAAAATAAATAGACTGAAAAAATGAGAAAAAACAAATCGAGAAAGACAAAAGAAGAAATCAAACATACAAAAAACCAAATTAAAAATAAAAAAAAATCAAAAAACTAAATAAAAAAAATTGAAAAGAAAAAGCAAGAAACATCGAAAAACATAACAAACGTTAAAGGGCGTGTTTGACAAAAAGCCGGTTGCCGGGTGCCGGGTGCTGGGTGCCGGGTGCCGGCTGCGGGCTGCCGGCTGCGGGCTGCTGGAGAAGTTGTAATTTTTAGTTTGTATATAACTATTCGGCAAAAGTAGCTGGAAGCTTTTAAAATATGTAAAAGTACATATGTGTAAAAGCTAAAATTGAATCATTAATTATGAATAAATCATTGTCTAAACTATGCTTTTTAAAATTCTAAAATTTTCCAATAGTAAGTTCCATTAAAAAAATTAATAGTGATATGACAACATAACAAGTCTTAGTAAAATCATAGTCATCGAGCATTCCATATCAAGACAATATCATTACAGGTACACTTTATATTATTAAATACCCCGTCTAAGTCTTCGTTACTTGTGTCGCTGTGTGATAGAATTTATTAGTTGTGAGGATTTTGTGAGAGATGATGAATGAAGCTCGCGTGATTCGGGTGAAATAAAATCAATCATGATCGTGCTAAGTTATTTTTTGTTTGGTCATAAGTTGGTTAGAGAAAAGTAATTAGCTCCCTATTTTTCCCATGTATTTTTTGGAAAAACCAAGGCGATTTTGAAAAAAAAATGCGTAAGTCAATAATTTGACGAGCAATGAAATTATTTAATTATAATTGATTAGAACTTTTTGTTAAACGCTACTTCAACTACATTTTATATAATCAACGTTTTGTTTAAAATAAAAGCTTTAAACTCGTGTCGTTGAACAAAATTTTTTATATTTATTAGAAATTTTTTTTTTTTTCATTTTTGGTTATCGGGTTATACACTTGTTTATACTTTATAGACTTGTAACATTCGTTCTTAGATATGCATACAAAATTCTTTTGATGTAAATCCTTACGAACGGAAAATAAAACTCTAACGAACATCAAAGGGTAAAGTTGGTATTTTATCTTTAAAATAGTGAACATAAAAAATATCTAGTAGAAATATCTACCAAAACCTATCTGTAATGATATATATATTTTGGCCGTAAATATTTTCAGACTCTAATAATTTAGACAAGACAAAACTTCATAAATGGTCCCTGTGGTTTACGAAAAAATCAAGTTTCGTCCCTAACTTTCAAAAACCTCAAGGATAGTTCCTATGGTTTGAAAACTTTTTCTAAATCGTCCCTCCGTCAATTTTTAGCTGTTAAGTACATAACGGACAAGGCTAAAATGGTCATTTCCGTAACTACTATTTAGTTTCTTTTTCCTTTTAATTTTAAATACATTTTTTAATAATTTTGGATTAAAAAAAGCTAACCCTTTCCCACCACCCTCCGTTCTCTCTCTCTCTTCCTTGCACGAGATCATCTTCATCTCTAATCATCATCCAGTTCATTTCTAAGATGGCCTCACCCCCGTCAAGAACCATCGCCTAGTTGATCTTCTTCTCCTACCATGGCTCCGCTTCTTCTCCCACCATGACTCTTCTTCATCTCCTATCGCTAACATCTTGTCTATGAACCCAGATCGAAGACACAACTCAAAGCCCTAACCCCCTTTAAGACCGTCTCTTCAAATAAATCCACCAACAGCAAACCCACATCGAAACTCGAGGAGAGGTTGAATTAGAAGAATCAACTTGCTGAGTTTGTGTCGTAGATTTAAGTGTGTTCTAAATTCCTTAATCGAATGTATATGTTGATCAACAAAGGCCCGAAACTCGATTGTCGGAAGAAACGATGCGGCGTCGATGATGGATCGTTGAGGGAAAGTGTAAGCAAGAGGCGGAGAAACTCGATTGGTCAGAGTAACTCGTCACAGGATTGAATCTTCAACAAGGGCTCCAATCGTGAACCTCCTCCCCTCGATTCATTGACTCCCATCGATTTATTCAATCGGGATTATTCAATAGGAGGTGATATCATGATCGATTTATTCAATCGAGATTTCACACAGCTGATTGATGCCCAAAGTTTGTGATTAACTGGAGTTCAAAGTTTGTGATTGCTTGATTGAGCCGATTGATTTCACTCACCCTTATCATTTGATTGCTTGATTGCTTGATTGCAATCACCGGACCTTATCGCCACCACCAGAATTCAAACCCAGTGTTCATTGAATCGATATGCTTGAATCTGTTTGCAGTTAGCTTGGACTGCCCCACAAAGCTTGGACTGCCCCACACGACTTCCGGTGATGGCGAGGTCCAACGCCATCAACTACCTCATCACAGCCATACCGTCAAGATCGACAGAAATCCTTCGTCGGATTCTTCTTCCCGCCTAGCAGCCGTCATACACCATTACCTCCATGGCGGATTCTTCTTCGTCGGATTCTTTTCCCAGTATCAACGCCGCCGACGTTGTGTCTCTTCTCCAAGAGATTAACTGAATCGAGGGATATTTTTGCTACAGTTAGAAGGATCATATCCGAATGCGATCTTGCATATGTTATCAAACGCAAATCTCTGAAGTATATCTATGTGTGTGTGTGTGTGTAAAAGGGAGAGAGAGAGAGAGAGAGAGAGCAAGAGAGAGAAGCGGAGGGTGGGGTGGGAAGGGGGTGGGTTGTGGGTTTTTTTAATATAAAGTTTTTATAAAAGTGTATTAAAAAGGAAAAAGAAAAAAGAAAAAAGAAAAAAGAAACAAAAATAGTAATGTTCACAAATGGTCCCTGTTAGTGAAAAGACTGTTTTGCCCCCATCCGTTATGTACTTAACGGCCAAAAGTTAACAGAGGGACCATCCATGAAAAGTTTTCAAACCACAGGGACCATCCTTGAGGTTTTTGAAAGTTAGGGACCAAATCAGATATCTTTTGAAACCACAGGGACCATTTATGAAGTTTTGTCTTTAGACAATTACCTCCAATCTTGTGGACGTGTCATGTCGCATGTCATCCATATTAAATACATACCACTTGGACGGATTACTTAGGCTATACGGAGTAACCGCTCGCCAAGAGGTCGCCGACCCTCTTGGCGACTCGCCATCGTTGGTGCCGACGTCCTCACCAGCCACTCGCCATCTCCTCTTCGCCAACCTGTTGGCGAGATGCCAACAGGTGTAAATGTTTCAGAAAATAACAAAAACAACCCCTTCTTGGCCATTGGCCACCACTCACTACAAAATGGCCAACGACTGCCAACCCACAAAAACTTGTTGGCCATTCCTTGGCCATTGGCCACCACTCCGTGTAGCCTTAGCACTGCCATTACACGACAGTCATATGACTGTTCTTTCAAAAGTCAGGTTATTCCAACCACGCCCTTTCATCTTCAGAGACCAAGAGGTGTAGGAGAGAGGAACCAATGCGGGATCTGACGTGGCTTCATCATATCATATGGGAACACCACACCGGTTGGTGTGGTGAAGATGAGAGGATGGTGATCAAGATGTTTCAACCCCGTACTCTCTCATCTCTATCTCTTTTCTCTCTCTCTCTCTCTCTCTATATATATATATATATATATATATATATATATATATATATATATATATATATATATATATATATATAAGTGAGGGGTAGTGAGGGAATATCATTTCCTAGGTGAGGGGTTAGTGAGGGGAATGTGAGGTGGCGTCTACGTGGCACCCCAACCCCTTGGGGTAAGGGGTTACCGATCCTCTCAGTGTCGACGGTATTGAGGATGGTTCTTACATCCCTACATCAAAGGTTTCGTCATCTTATTTTTTAGAGTAAATTACACGAATGGACCCTGTGGTTTGAGGTAACTTGCGTGTTTGGTCCCTAACTATTTTTTTAACTCGGAAGGTCCCTATTATTTTGTTTTGTTACGCGCTTGGTCCTTGATTGACTTAAAATGACTATATTGCCTTTTCTATTTCTTTTTTAATTTATTTATTAATTTTCTTTATATTATTTATTGTTTTTTAAATTAAAAAGAAAAAAGAAAAAAAAACTTTAACCTAACCCTAACCCACCCTTTTCCTTCCCCCGCCTCCCTCTTTCTCTCCTTCCCCTTCTCGGTTGCAATCTCATTTCTACACCTCCCGTCTTCTCCGATATGTTATACACGATCAATCACACCCTCTGCAACCACCAGCATCACCACATTCTACTGCTTCTTCTTGCCTCAACATATGCTTACCAACATCAAACCTCCCCCGCCACAAACCGACACCGGATGGCGGATCTGCAACATTGGGTTCGATGGCGGATAAATGATTGAAAATGGGTTTTGGGGAAGATGAAATCATCAAAGTCTCGATTGCAATATGGTTGAAATCATTTTTTATTAAGCTTAAGATATGGAAGGGGAAGTGAAATCGATTCAGAAATCCATGGGAGGTGGAGTGGATGTGAGCTTTGATTGTGCAGGTTTTAACAACACGATGACAACGAAGGTTTTAGGAGGCGGACTAGTTAATTCAGTGTGAAAGCAGGTTCCATCTAGGAGTTACATGGTCTATTAACACCGAAAAATACCCATCGACCACCTGCACATCTAATTGAACCCAAAAGACCGATTGAACCTAAAATGCACGCAGCTTCAATCAAGGAGTTACATGTGCCTCCGATTTCAGTAAGGGTGATGGCTACTTCTCTCCCTCTGGGTCTCAGTCAATCTTTCTCTCTTTTTCTCGTTATCTCCTTCCGTTTCTAATGCAAATAAAGAACACACACATATTGGGGTGTGTATCCCCTGGTTCAAATTGCACGCAGGGTGTGTGTTACTCTGAATCGCTTCCGGTCGATGATCCAACGGCGGCAGGATGGTGGTGATAATGGAGGGATGTCGGTGATAGAAGACAGTAACGAGAGAGAAAAAGAAAATCGGGTTTGACAGGAGAGAAAGGGGGAAGGGATAAAAAGGGGTAGGGCACATCGATTTAGTTACTGTGAAAAAAGATGAAGAGAGAGTGATTATAAATACATAGAATAATTTGTTATCGAAATTCCTCCAGGCTCATTCCAGTGGGAAGTGGTGATGATGCAGGTATGTTTCCAACAACAAGCGAGTGGTCGGAGAAGATGGCCGGAAGTGGTAGTCATTTTCCCGATTTGGAGAGAGAGAGAAAGAAAGAGAGAGAGAAAATAAAGAAAGAAAGAATGGTGCGTACGTTTGAGGGGTGTGGGAACATGTGAGATTTGTTTTTTTAAATTTAAAAATAATAAATAAATAATAATAATTTTAAAAAAGAATTGTGAAGGGTAAAATAGTCTTTTCATGTATGACAGGGACCAAACGCGTAACAAAACTAAACAATGGGGACCGGTCGAGTTAAAAAAAAGATTTAGGGTCCAAACGCGCAAGTTACCCCAAACCATAGGGACTATTCACATAATTTTCTCTATTTTTTATAAATGTATGTTTAGGCTTGACGATCGTGTCGTATTATATCGTGTTTGTGTCGGGTTGACGAGTTAAAATAGCTTGACCTAAACTCGACGCGTTTAATTATCGTGTCGTATCGTGTGAACCCATTTATTTTTGTGTCGGGTTGGCGGGTTAGCGTGTCAACCAATTTACTTTGTAGATGTGTCGTAGCTGTTGGATTAGGTGTCTAAGCCATGACTTGTAATTGAACTTTTATCTTGTGATTAAAAGCAAAGTCCATTTGGGTTGCCCTCATGGGTGGAGGAAAGATAGTTCAGTAGATAGAATAGTTGATTTATTAATTGTATAATAAATCAATAGAAAATATATATATGGTTTATTAATATATTTAAGTGCTAATATATTAATTAGAAACTATATTAATTAATTGAGATTTAATTTAGAATTAATTGGATTTAATTTGGAGATTAAATTAATTAATTAAAAGGTGCAGGGACTGGTTTGGTATTTATTCAATAGTTGAATAACTGGCCAATAAAACCAGGGACCAAAAGTGGCGCCACCTTGGAGGCTTCTCCAAGGGTTTGGCGAAACCCTAATTAGGGTTTTGGTAAGCCTGGTCCAAGTGGTCAAAAGCCTTGTCCAATTGGAGGCTCCTTAGGATTTCAGGTGTAACCCTTGGAGGTTATAAAAGGAACCCCCTGGCACCTCATATTCACGCCATATTCTCTCTCTGGATTCACTCTGCTGGACTGATTCTTCCATCCCCTGGGTGTGACTTTCATCTGAGGCAAGATACTTTTGCTGCTGCTTAAAAGGATCATAAGATCAAAGGTTGGTTTTCTTAATTCTTCTTTAGAATTGTATTGTTTCCTTTAGGTTCTAAGTTCTAATCTTCATAGAAGAAAACATAGATCAATATTAGGGTTGCATGTGAACATTAGGTTATTTTGTGTTCATTGATTGCATAGAAACCTTTCAGTGGTATCAGAGCTAGCTTGTTTTCTTGTGTTTTGATTATGAACTGCTTGAATTGTTTTGTGCCTAAGGGTTATTGGCGAAAATTAACCCTTGGGAGGAGGCCAAATTCGATCCCAAGGCTAGGGTTTCCTAACCCTAGCCGCCACCCTCCTTGGTCCCCCCTTGAATGCTTGATTTGCTTGCCTTAATTATGTGTTGTTATTTTTGGTAACTAAATCAACTAAAATAACTTGAACCCTAATTCCTTGGCTTGTAATTTTCGAAATTCATGGGACCATTACAGGTTAATTAATTTGATTAATTGGTAATCTGTAACCTAGATTTAATTAGTTTAATTAATTGATTAATTAAAAGACCAATTAAATCAGATTAAAGAGTTAATTAAAATTTTCAAAAAATTAGTAATATTTTGCGAAAATTAGAACTTAATTAATTCTAAAATATTTTAATAAGATTAAAATATATCTTATATGTATTTATGATTAAAAGTTAATTTAATACATATAAGAAAATTGGTTAGTCTACCGCTAGTAAGCCTCATTCATAAAACTGTCCTATAAAGAGGGTATAAGGCGACTGACTATAAAATGTTAGTCTAATGGGTATCTATTCTTACCCACCGCTCTCCTGGTCAGTCGAGTGTCGTTAGCTGAACGGGTATGATAGAACCGCTAAGCCTCTTAAAAGTATAATGCTATAATTGAAAGTACTAGAACCCTAAAACAAATCCCAATCTAGTTACTTTAGGTTAAAAATGTGAATTGGTGCTAATCCATGAAATTGCACATTGCACTTTGTGGAACGTTGGTGGAGCGTGTGTGGTTTACCGGCACACCAACTGGGGTCCACAAAGAGTCGCAATGGGTTTCTTGATTTTGTCATTATTAACGGAGCGTGTGTGGTTTACCGGCACGTTAATTAGAGATGACAATTGACTTCAAGAGTACCAAGCAATTTGCATGGTTATTCACACCCGGTTTGTGATCCTCGGTATCCCAGTCACAAACAGCGGGGCACTCCCGAGATTAAAACATGCTATCGAACAGTTCGGTAAATCTCAAAGAAACTAGGAATTCCATTATAATATGATTATGTTTCCGCGGTGGAATTGGCTGAATCGTCATTCGCCTACCTTGTAAAATTTGCAATACTGATTACGGCATCCCTTTTTCGGTATTGTAGATTGTTATTGTAGGATCCTAGCGTCGTATTTATTCTTGGGTGAATACGAGGATTATGATTATTACTCTATCTAATTAAAACTACCTTCTTCTTGTTCAGATGTCTTCTGACCAATCCGTTCCCCACTCAAATCCCGGTAATGTCACCACGATTCTGTCATTATGCTCAAAGGTGACGTTGGACGGCACCAACTACAATGACTGGATCCGCAACATCAAAATGGCTCTAAGGTTTGAACATAAAGAGTATGTTCTAGAAACCGAGCTTGTTGATGTGGACACTGAAACCGCCACTCCCGAGGAAATCGCTGCGTACACTAAACACTCTGATGATGCGACCAAAGTGGCCTGCATCATGATCGCTACTATGAACCCTGAACTGCAGCGTATCTATGAGGACTATTGGCCTTACGAGATGCACAAACAGCTCGCGGAAAGGTTCCGCAAGCAAGAGCGCATCAAGAGGCGTGAGGTTGTAAAAGCTTTCACTAACAGCAAGCCCAAAGAGGGCGAGTCCATCTGTGCACATGTGCAGAGGATGCATGGGTACGTGGAAAGGCTTAGAAAGCTGGAAATGCCAGTTCATGAGGACTTAGCAGTTGACATAGTGCTGAACTCCTTACCCAGTTCTTATGACCAGTTCACACTGGCGTATCATTTGAACAACAACCAGGCAAACCTAGCTGAGTTACACCGCATGCTGCGTACGGCTGAGGACGGGATGAAGGGAAAAGCTGTGCTCCCTGTCAACCCGCCTGTCCTGGCTATTGGCTCCGGAAAGGGAAAGAAACGGAAAGGCCCTCCTAAGCAGAACTGGAGGGAAAAGACTCACGTCGGGTCATCTAGCGGTGCCCCGAAAGGTAAGTCTTCCGGAATTCCACATGTTCGGAACCCCAAAGAGGCCGACTGCTTTTACTGCAAGCAGAAGGGTCATTGGAAGAGGAGCTGCCCTTCGTATCTGCAGGATGTCAAGGACGGTAAAGTGAAACCGTCACAGGCAGGTACATATTCTATATCTAATAACTCATCTTTTTCCCGTTCATGGGTCCTTGATACAGGATGTGGTTTTCACATCTGTTCTAATTTGCAGGGCCTAGAGGAAAGTAGGGAACTGGAGCATGGCAGACTGAACCTGGTCATGGGCAATAGGCGAACGTCACCTGTTACCAAGATTGGTGTTTATGGACTGATGCTGAGCAGTGGAGTTAGATTAGATTTACATAATTGTTGCTATGCGCCAGATATGGCAAAGAACATAATTTTTTTTCATGCACTATTTAGACAAGGCTTTCACTATGAGTTTAATAAATTGAATGGTTCAATTTCAGTTTTCAAAAATGATGTTTTTATATTTAATGCTATGCCTTGTGATGGTGTCTATGAATCTATTATGTGTGTTGATAATTATGGTAAAAATGTGTTGACCATTGATGCTTCAAGCGGTGTAGAAAAGGCATGTCTGTGGCATTGTCGCCTTGGCCATATAAACAAGAAACGCATCGCCCAACTCCAAAAGGATGGAGTGTTGGAATCATTCGACCTCGGGTCAGATGATGTATGCGAATCTTGCTTACTTGGCAAGATGACGAAATCACCATTCAAAGGTTCCTTTGAAAGAAGTGAAGGTCTGTTGGATATTATACACACTGATGTGTGTGGTCCCTTCAGAACAACCACTAGAGATGGCACGCGGTTCTATGTGACCTTTACCGACGATTTTAGTAGATATGGATATGTCTACTTGATCAAAAATAAGTCGGATACCTTTGAAAAGTTCAAAGAGTTTAAGAATGAAGCAGAAAATCAATTGGGCAGAAAGATAAAGATGCTTAGATCCGACAGAGGCGGTGAGTATCTTAGTATCGAGTTTCTCGATTACCTCAAGGAATGTGGAATTGTTTCACAGTTGTCGCCTCCAAGAACACCTCAGCTAAATGGTGTTGCAGAGAGACGAAACCGAACCTTGTTGGACATGGTTCATTCCATGATGAGTCGAGCCTCACTTCCAATCCATTTCTGGGGGTATGCCTTAGAGACTGCCGCCCATATCCTAAATCTTGTCCCAACCAAGAAGGTTGCGAAAACACCGCACGAGATGTGGACGGGAAAAGTTCCCTCGTTGGCACACATCAAAGTCTGGGGCTGTGAAGCATTTGTGAGACGAGATACTTCAGATAAGCTCGCAGAAAGAAGTGAGAGGTGTTACTTCATCGGATACCCGAAATAGTCTTTTGGATACTTGTTCTACAGACCAAGCGAGGACGTGGTCTTTGTAGCAAGACGGGGGTTCTTTCGAGAGAGAGAACTCATATCCAAAGAGGACAGTGGGAGTACGATCAATCTCGAAGAAATTCAGGAGACGCCCGATGAAACAACCTTAGAAGAAACTAGCAACCAACACGAGGAAGGAGTTCCTGTTGGACCCACTGACATTCCGTTGCCCCTAAGACGTTCAGGTAGAGTTAGCATACCGCCCGAGTTCTATGGTTTCCATATTACTTCGGACGGAGACACGTTAGTCAGTGATCGTGCATTGACTAATTTGGATGAGCCAGCTAGCTACCGTGAAGCAGTGGCAGGCCCCGAGTCTGCAAAATGGAAAGAGGCAATGGACAGCGAGATAAAGTCCATGTATGACAATCAAGTTTGGAACTTGGTTGACAATGTACTGGGTCGAAAGACAGTCGGATGCAAGTGGATCTTCAAAAAGAAGACCGACATGGACGGAAAAGTGCATACTTATAAAGCTCGGCTGGTTGCGAAGGAATTCACTCAAACCCCGGGGGTTGACTATGATGAAACCTTCTCACCAGTAGCCAAGATTAAGTCAATCAGGATAATGCTTGCCATAGCTGCGTTTCATGATTATGAAATTTGGCAGATGGATGTCAAAACCGCTTTCCTTAACGGGAAACTGACTGAAGATGTTTACATGAGTCAGCCAGAAGGTTTTGTAGACACTAAGCACCCTGATAAAGTATGTAAGCTTGAAAGATCAATCTACGGGTTGAAGCAAGCATCTCGCAGTTGGAATCTTTGCTTCCATGAGAAAGTCAAAGAGTTTGGTTTCTCTAGGAGTGAAGATGAGTCCTGTGTATATGTCAAGGCTAGTGGGAGTATAGTCACCTTCCTGGTGCTGTATGTTGATGACATACTGCTCATGGGAAACGACATTCCGACCTTGCAGAATGTTAAGGCTTGGCTCGGGAAGTGTTTCGCCATGAAAGACCTAGGGGAAGCTGCTTATATTCTCGGGATAAGAATACTCAGAGATAGAAAGAGAAAATTGATAGGCCTAAGCCAGTGTACATATTTGGAAAAGGTGTTGAAAAGGTTTAACATGGAAAGTTCCAAAAAGGGAGAGCTACCAATCCTAAGTGGTGTAAAATTGAGTAAGACTCAAAGTCCGAGTACCGATCAGGAAATAACTGAAATGAGTCGAGTACCTTATGCTTCGGCTGTAGGGTCGATCATGTATGCTATGACATGTACTCGTCCCGACGTATCCTATGCACTAAGCTTGGTTAGTCGGTACCAGGGTAATCCTGGAAAAGCACATTGGATTGCAGTCAAGAACATACTCAAATATCTGTGAAGGACAAAGAATATGGTATTAGTCCTTGGTGGCAGTGATGAGTTAAAAGTGAGTGGATATACAGACGCCAGTTTCCAGACAGATAGGGACAGTGGACGGTCCCAGTCGGGCTGGGTTTTTCTTTTGAACGGTGGAGCGGTCACTTGGAAAAGTTCCAAGCAGGAAACGGTGGCTGATTCAACGTGCGAATCAGAGTACATCGCAGCGAGTGAAGCGTCTAAGGAGGCGGCTTGGCTGAAGAATTTCATCGAGGATCTTGGAGTTGTCCCGAGCATTCAGGAGCCAGTGGAACTTTTCTGCGATAATGAAGGAGCGGTCGCCTTGGCAAAGGAACCGCGAGACCATGGAAAGTCCAGGCATATCGAAAGAAAGTACCACTATATTCGACATCAGATAGAAGAAGGGCACTTACTGGTTAAGCGAGTATCATCCGAGGACAATCCTGCAGATCCTTTGACTAAGGCTCTGAACAGGATCAAGCACAATCAGCATGCTCGGAGCATTGGATTGAAGGATGATGTTAGTTTTAGTAATTAGATAGATTAGAAACTTGTAACAGTATAAATGTAATTGACTCGGTGATTTTATAATAGAGATTTATAAATGAGTATTGTTACTGCCTTTGTCAATTGTTTATTTCTGTGTTTCTATATTTGCATGTTTAACTTCCTTAATAATTGGATTATTTAAAACTCCACAGTCAATCATACTGTTAGGAAGTAAGTATGAATTAAGACTGTCATGAAAAGGTTGCAGACTGTCTAAAGAGTTAGACATTGCAGTAAGACTGCTGCAACGTTCATGAGTACTTAGAAATAGAGATTTGAGTATTGGATAAACCCGCGCTTAACAGATTGCTTCATGGATTATATCACGAGCAATGTTAAGACGATAATATCCGGTGATCTTTAAGTGGAGAGATATGATCTGTTATTTGTGATACAAGTACTTATTGACAATACGAAACCGCGCCAGTAACTCGGTGCTATAAAACGCATTGTTGTATGTATTTGGACCCGCAAAAGTTATGGACATATGAGTCGAAACTTATCCGTCCCATGACCCGATGGGAAACAAATATCTGTAGGCCTCTCGATGATTTAGAAGTTGACTGAAAGTGTTGGCCAACCGGGACTTGATTGATGTGTTCAATTAGTAGTCTCTAAAGTCATATGCAAATCAGAAATCGAGGAACAGAGTATCAGACCAAGATTGATGTTAGTCCATGTCTTGAGTCTGAAAATATCCTGTTGGACGGAGGATCATCAGATCACTTATCTTTGGACAGAACTGACTGGGTCAGAGTTCAGACAATTAAAGTCATAGACTTATCCAAGTGGGAGACTGTTGGATTAGGTGTCTAAGCCATGACTTGTAATTGAACTTTTATCTTGTGATTAAAAGCAAAGTCCATTTGGGTTGCCCTCATGGGTGGAGGAAAGATAGTTCAGTAGAGAGAATAGTTGATTTATTAATTGTATAATAAATCAATAGAAAATATATATATGGTTTATTAATATATTTAAGTGCTAATATATTAATTAGAAACTATATTAATTAATTGAGATTTAATCTAGAATTAATTGGATTTAATTTGAAGATTAAATTAATTAATTAAAAGGTGCAGGGACTGGTTTGGTATTTATTCAATAGTTGAATAACTGGCCAGGAAAACCAGGGACCAAAAGTGGCGCCACCTTGGAGGCTTCTCCAAGGGTTTGGCAAAACCCTAATTAGGGTTTTGGTAAGCCTGGTCCAAGTGGTCAAAAGCCTTGTCCAATTGGAGGCTCCTTAGGGTTTCAGGTGTAACCCTTGGAGGCTATAAAAGGAACCCCCTAGCACCTCATATTCACGCCATCTTCTCTCTCTGGATTCACTCTGCTGGACTGATTCTTCCATCCCCTGGGTGTGACTTTCATCTGAGGCAGGATACTTTTGCTGCTGCTTAAAAGGATCATAAGATCAAAGGTTGGTTTTCTTAATTCTTCTTTAGAATTGTATTGTTTCCTTTAGGTTCTAAGTTCTAATCTTCATAGAAGAAAACATAGATCAATATTAGGGTTGCATGTGAACCTTAGGTTATTTTGTGTTCATTGATTGCATAGAAACCCTTCAGTAGCATGGTAGATTAAAACATCAAATAGATTGAAAGAATAGGAGTTGGGGATATGGAAAAATAAAAAGTGAATAACTGGAAGGAGTAATAGTTTGGGAGTCGGTTGGACGGAACTCACAATAAGTTTAAAAGAACGAAGTCCCAGTGAGGGGAAAGTGGCATTTGGTTGTGGAGTATGAGATGTTAATGAAAAAATGAAAACCTAAATTTATGTATTGACTTGGACAAGCTAATTAGTTATGCAAAATTTACCTAAAGAATGAAAAGAAATTGCATATAAATAAACGGGCAATTATTGTGACATTATCGAATTAAAGGGTGAGACCCAAACCCAACCCATTTAATTTTCGTGCCGTGTCGTGTCAACCCGTTTAATTAAACGGGTTGAGATCTCTAACCCAAACTCATTTATTTTCGTGTCGTGTTTCGTGCCTTGTCAAGAATTGCCAACCCTAGGTATGTTGTTTTCAACCACTCATATATAAAGATTTTGGAAAATAATGCAATTTCAAGAAATAAAGAGCAATTGACTTTACATAGAGTTGTATATCTAGTATAGTATAATAGGGTGTATATTTAGTTTTTCCCCCTTTATATTATCTCCACTTCTTTACCGTACCACTAAGGAAATATCCATCATTGCACATCATCTAATTAATTTCTTTTTTGATTAAATTTAATACAAAAATTTATAAAATGAAAATTTAATTTTCCAAACAAAAATTTCACTAATAAAAAAAACCAAACCTAAAAATATAAAGTAAATCAATAAAACTAAAAATAAAATTACGAATCCTATAAATAAAAGTTACGAAACCTGAAAATTCCTAATGATGTGTGTATTTTTCGCGAATTTCTCTCTTGAAAGCGAGTATGGTTTCGAGCCTTCGAGGTCGACATCCTCAAAATGTTTATGTCGTGACGAGATCTTGTTTTCGACCCGCTTACTGTTTAATGCAGACCTTTTCTATTTGTAGTTGGAGATGTTCGTCCAAAGTCGATTTAAAATAAGCGAACTCATCCGCGTGAGCTATGTTTTTTTCCAGAAGATGACACCGTTCACTTTCCTTCATCACTACATGTGTCCTTTGAAGGGATTGTTCCGGTTCGGTTTCTTCAAAGTCGGTGTTGAGGTCGAATTCGGTACTACCGTCGGAAGTTTGGGTGTGGTCGTTTGATTCGGTTGTTCTTGACTGTTTGTTGGATCCCGTTGATTGGCTAAGAACATCCAGTTTCATTGCCCATTTCAGACCCGTTTTAAAACTTCTCAAGCCTTCAAATGTGTAAAGGCTTTGTTGTTGTGTTGTTGACAATATTGTTGAAGTGCCGTTTTAACACATCGAAATCGCTCATCTCACTTTTTGCATTTTTGAAAGGTTGTTGAAGATGCCGCTGAAACTGGTACACACCTCTCGTAAATATCGCCACTTGCTTGAAAAACCGTTGGTGTTCCGGTATATACATTTATCCATGCTTTGATGGAAATAATCTAAAATTCGATTGCATAATGTCTAAAATTTGATTCCATAATGTTGCACCAGTTTGGTTTGTACCGGTCAAAGTGTCTTGAGAAATTGCGAGCCAAGCCCGCTAACGCCGCTTCTTCGTCTTCGGTCCAAAGTCTTGGACCCCTTTGTGCGATGGTTATTTTTGTTTCTATTTTTAGCCTTTACGTTGCTGCTCTGCTTGTGGTTCCGGTTGTGCTTCTGGCACAGGTTATGGTAGCGGGTCGGGTGACAATTGTTGACTTTGTTGTCGTTGTTGCTACACTTGAACTTGAGGTTGAAATTGTGGATGATATGCGTTTGGTTTGAATGGAAACAATTATTGCTACAGAAAAAGTTGTTGGAAATTTTTTTGTTGAAAAAGTTATTGGAATAATTTTTTTTTGCGGAATTGGTGATCCTTGTAACAAGTTCATAAACGAACCCGTCGGTGAATTGAGTGACGAAAATTGTTGTGGAACGTTTTGGTTCGAGTTGGATGGTGGTGTGTTTGAGTTGTGCTCCATTTTTTTTTTTTAAAAAGTTGGAAGAGAAGATTTTTTAATTGAGAATAGAAGTGTATGTAATTGTTCAATTTTAGTTGTATATATACATGGATTTGTATAATTAAATTATGTAACGGTCACCTACTCACCCCCAACATCTCTTTTTCCTCCCCTTGCCACACCCACGAGGACCCACCATGGCTATACCTGAACGAGACAATGTTCCACGTCATCCCTACACCATCAGTGTTGGATGTGTTGGAATTGGTGTCCACGGTTCATCAACTACTGATAGTATTTCTAACAATAGTAGGGTTCTTTTGGGTTGCCCTCAAGACCCAGAAAAACAAATAGTGACAGAAAAGGAAAAGGAGATATTAATTTATTAATTTATCAAGGACATGATAAATTAATTAGAAATTAATTGGAAATTAAATAACAAGTTAATTTGGAACTAATTTGGAGAAATTAATTGCAAGAGATTAGATTGTAATTAATTAAAGAATTAATTAATGGAAACAAGTCCACGGGCTAAGTGTATGGAGGCTCCTTAAGTTTGAAACCCTAAGAGCCCTCCGGTATAAATAAAGGCATTAGGGTCGAACCCTAAGGCATCCCAAGCCTCATTTGAGCTGCCAACTTCTCGTCCCTCTCCCATTTCTGCGAAATCTCAATCCCTCTCTAGGGTTTTGAGATTTTTGCCTCCTTCCCACATGGAAGTTCAACCTGTCTTGTTTTTTGGAGTTCCTGAGTGTGAATCATCAGATGGATTCTACTTGGATCCTGATCATCCAATGCAAGGTTGCATTAACCATAAATCAAAGAAGGAGATCAACTAAGGTAAATTCTGTTTATGTTTAAAGTTGCTATAACTGATATAAACTACATGATCCTGAACTCTGTTCATGGATACTTATGTGATTTGATCTTGTTAAATCTTCCGCTGTAAATGTTTTGTGTTTATATGATCGAATCCTAATAGAATGTATACCCCATTGCCTTTGATGGTTTATCTATTTGCCACCTCAATACTAATTTGCAACGACATTATTGGAAATTGACCTTCCACCTTGTATGCCTAAGATTAACGACCAGTATTTCATTCCTTTTGGAGCGTGGCGAGTACGGATGTCACTAAGCGTGGGTAAGAGAAATGTTTTGGTCGTGCAACACATCTATAAATGTGGAAAGGCGGAGAGGCAAAAAGATTGAACGGCTCTGTCTCAGCTCAAATTTATATAGCTAACTGTGCCCGCTTTAGATATTTTTCGACAATATGTGTAGAATCCCTGCGCCACATCCGGACCATGAATTCAATCATGTTTCCAGCGGATCTCTTGCGCCTGTTGTGTATATTTCAACTTTCGGTGGTCGTCGGATTCTGACCAGCGCTAAAATTCTAATTAATTAATGGCGCGATGTTAGAATCGGAAAACATCATTCGACCGGAAAAATGAAGAAATAAATTCGTTGGAGTTTTACTAAATGAATATGGATTTTTTTTCTCTAAAATGTTGTGATAGTCAGTTTTCCAATCGAGATTCTTTTAAAGATGCAATTTTATATAGCGCACATAACTCAAGCTGAATCAGCAGGTATCTTATAACCGATTCTCCATTTTCGAGTATGATATTCAGTTGCTTCCTTTGCTCTTTAAAAACATTTATAGGCGTCAGCTTCGCCGGTGCTGGGAAGCATAATAGATAATCCACGGAAGTACTGGAGCTCCAAGAAGACTATTCCGATTCTCGGCGTTCCGTGTGATGCTATAGAGGCATTTGTAAGATTCATCTATTCCAACAAGTCAGTACCCAAACACACGCCAACTTTTTTGTTTGTTTAGCCCACAATCAATTATTGTTTTCTCAACAACCTAAATTTTTGAAGACTCTGTTATTCACTGAATCAATTGTCCCAAGGACATATACTATATTTTTTTGGAACCGGCAATTTTAACACCTTGAGGGTACTCAGCCTTGCAACCCAGGGCGGTTGGCAATTACCTATGGCGCAAAGCCTTTCCCCTCCACCTGTTTTTCGCCGACCAGGGAAAATCCCCCACATGGGGTTAGTAGGAGTTGAACTCCAGACCTTCCACCACATGGGTATATAACCCAGGTGCATCCACCCAGCTAGGCTGGGCTTCACTTGCACATATACTATATATATACACACACACACACACACACACACACACACACACAAATCTAAGGTCGTGGGCCTTGCATAAGAAATGGGCTAACATATGTACATGTCGTCTTACATCCCCCACCAATTTGATCGGGAGGTCCACGAATGTTACTGGATTATAAATCAATGAACAGTTGAGATGGTACGCCCTTGGTGAAGATGTCGACGTAATGAGCGGAAGACGGTACATGGTGAATGTGAATAAGACCCTATGCAACTTGATATCTGACAAAATGTATATCGATTTCAATGTGTTTGGTTGAATGATGTTTGGCCGAGTTCGATGACATATAAATAGCGTCGACGTTATCACAATAGACAATTGTAGTTTTTTCTAGAGGACAGCGCAGCTCGCATAGGAGGTTTCAAACCCAGCAAGTTTCAACGACTGCGTTTGCAACACCACGATACTCGGCTTCACTACTTGAACGGGAAATCACACTATGTTGTTTGAAGACCAGGATACAAGATTATCTATAAGGAACACACAGTATCCTGACGTGGAGCGTAGCGAAACGGGGAACCCACCCCAATCAGCATCTGAGTAGGTAATCAGATCGGATGAGGAGGACACATGTAACTGGAGGCCGTGATCAAGAGTGCCACAGATGTATCGCGAGATACGCTTAAGAGCATGGAAGTGTGGCTCCCTAGGGTCGTGCATGTAGAGGCAGATCAGCTATACCGTGAAAACAATATTTGGGCAGGTGAAATTAAGGTACTACAATACCCCTACAAGGCTACGGTAAAGAGAAGGGTCACTGACTGTAGGTCTTGAGCAATCCAATTTGTGAGTTGTCTTAGGGGTGCGGGCTGGGTTGCATTGAAGCATGTTGGCCCGCTCGAGAATCTCAATGACATACTTTTTCTGAGATAGGAAGAGACCTTGAGAGCTAGAGGAGGCGACACCACTCAAATTGAGGTTGAAATATATACAATGGGACTCAGTTTTGGTTTAGTTGCTGTTCTTCGAGAAGAAGCATTGACCAAGTTTTAACAAAGGTCGGTAGTGGCGTCCGGTGACGGATAATACTCGCTAGGTGATCATATTTGCTAGATAAGCCAGCTATTGATGATATATATCACAAGGTGCTTGTCAAGTACCGGTTCGCCAATTCCTCCGAGAAGATCCGTGAGAGTTTTGATCTTGGTGCAATAGTCGTGAACCGATAAACGTATGTGCCAGCTCTGTTAAAGAATGGGTAGGGTTTGAGTGGAGATCTGGATACCCCTTGGATCGTGAGAACACTTTCCGAACGGATATTTCTACCCTATGCCCGGGTTATAAGAAATTCAGCCTATGATAATCCAAGAGGACACTCACGAATCTAGGCACAGAAAACGTGAGCCAAATTGCTATGGGGATCTGAGAGAGTTTGATGAAACGAGAGCTAAAAGGTATATGTCTCCTCAATGAGGAGAGCCGTATTTATAATAAACGAGTGGAAAAGGGTTTCGTCTAGGGTTAGCCTTCATGGGCTTTAGGGTTGCCGTCATCGGTTTCTTTGGTAACAAGTCATGAATTTATGAAGGAATCGATGGTTTCCAAAACTGACGAAATTAATCAGTTTTACCATAACCACCCTCAAGAAATACAATTTTACCAGCCAAGGGCTTGGCCCCTAGAACCCCGCTAGGGGCGCTGCCCTTAGACCCCGCCAAAGGGGCGCTGCCCCTTTGGAAACCCCGAACCTAGGGGCGATGCCCCCAGACCCCTGACTTGTCGTCGAACCGGCTATTTATTTGACCTTATACATGCATGTACTCCACACATATATACCCGAACACATATTAGGGTACAAACTAAATAGCCCTTAGCTCACATGTTAGTTCTGAAGGGATTTCTAGCAAACAATGAACACAAAAATACCTATGGTTCACATGCAACCCTAGAAAGATCTATGCTTTCTTCTATGAAGATAATAAACTAATATCTAAAGGCCAACAATGATTTCTAAAGTTTAAATCAGAAGAACCAACCTTTGAATCTTGTTCTTGAAGCTAGCAGCAAAAGTATCCTGCCTCAAATGCAAGTCATACCCACAGCAATGGAGAAGACAGTCCAGCAGAGTAATCTTGGTTGAAGTTGGCGTGAATAATGGGGAGCCAGAGGGTTCCTTTTATAGCCTCCTAGGGTTACACCTGAAACCCTAAGGAGCCTCCAAGTGGGCAAGCCTGTTGACCACTTGGACCAGATCCCTAAACCCTAATTAGGGTTTTCGCCAACCCTAGAGAAGCCTCCAAGGGTGGCGCCACTTTTGGCCCCTAGACTTCTCTTTGCCAGTTATTCAACTATTGAATAAATACAAACTAGTCCTCACACTTTTAATTAATTAATTTAATCACTAAATTAAATCCAATTAATTCTAGATTAAATCTCAATTAATTATTATAGTTTCTAATTAATATATTAACACTTAAATATATTAATAAACCATTTAATTAATTCTATTGATTTATTACACAATTAATAAATCAACCTTTTACTCTACTGAACTCTATCCTGACCTCCAGCTATGAGGGCAACCCAAATGGACTTTGCTTCAATTAACAAGATAAATATAGTTGTAAAGTCATGGCTTAGACACCTAATCCAACAGTCTCCCGCTTGGATAAGTCTATGACTTTAATTTATCTTCTGATTAATAAACAACCTGCAGCTTCCTAGAAACTGCTGCCGAACTCTGACCCAGTCAGTTCTGTCCATAGATAAGTGATCATATGATCCTTCGACCAACAAGATATTTTCAGACACGAGACATGGATTGAGATCAATCTCTGTCCGATACTCTGTTTTCCGATTTCCGATTCTGCTTATGACTTTAAGACTTCTAATTGAACACATCAATTTAGTCCCGGCTGGCCAGCACTTAAGTCAACTTCAAAATCATCGAGAGGCCTACAGATATCTGTTTCCCATCAAGGTCAAGGAACGAATAAGCTTTGACTCATATGGTTGTGTCTTTTACTTATCAAATCGTATACAACAATGCGTTTTATAACATCGAGTTACCGATGCGTTTCGCATCATCAATGCACAACGGACTCGTAAATTTCAACTCATATGTCTCCGCTTCAAGATCATACGATATTATCGTCTCAACATTGCTCGTGATGTAATCCATGAAGCAATCTGTTGAGCGCGAGTTTATCCAATACTCAAATCTCTATTTCTAAGTACTCATGAACGTTGTAGCAGTCTTACTGCAATGTCTAACTCCTTAGACAATCTACAAACCAATTCACGACAGTCTTCGTTCATACTTACTCCCAAAAAGTATGAGCGACTGTGGACCTTTTGAATAATCAAATTATTCGGGAAGTGAAACATGCAAAATTGAAACTTAAAATCTGACTGGTGGCTACTATTGCCTAATTACCAAGTCTCCACGAGGTAATCACCAAGTCGGATTTTACATAAACTATTATCGGTTTCTAGATTCCTTTTAAACTATTTAATTCGTATTATGTATCTATATCTACTTGACCTTTCATTCTTTCTATGTATTCAAATGTTATACATTTATACACTTTATACGATCGGATATCCTTCCGATGATATTTCAATTTGGCCATACTGTCATTCTCATTAACAACTCCATTCTATGTACTGTGACTTTCCATGGTTCTTGGGATCTTTAGTCCACATGACTGCACCCTAAGACTATTTCGAGGTGTTATGATGTGCCGGTGAGCCACACGCGCTCCATCGGAATGCCAACAAAATTCTTTAACCATTAAGTCCTTATTCGAAAAACTCTTTTCAAATTGTTATCAACATTCACACGTAATCATTTTCCAATGATTTCTCATGTATGTACAAAATCCATTAAGTATTCCCAGCCAGGTCATATCCTGAATCTGACTCAGTATGCTCTAAGCATTAAGTCATCAAGACATGTTCATGACACTTCTGATCGATCCAAGAGACTTGTTGGATACGATCTAGTCCTATTCCAAACCTATTTGGAATCTTAGGATTATTTATAATCCTTGTGTCACGACTTTTAATAACTATATCCTTTCGGAGACATTTCCTCATGCATCTTGAATCTTATCAAGATCATGCTTATTATGGCCAGGTCTATATTGATGACAACATCTATCTGATAGATGTCAATGGATTATGTGAGTACGTTGCACCTTTTATATCTCTCATGCCAAATCATTACACTTTGCAATGACAAAAAACTATTTCCTAGGGCAATGCATCTTGAGTCTCATCAAGATCATTTTGGCAGAGTTTCGATCTATCTCATAGACGTTTATAACCACCTGAGTATGCCGTATCTTTATCAAGTCTTTCATAGCGATCCGTCTCTTAACACCAAGTCATTACACTTTGTAATGAAAAAGAGACGTTTCCTAGAAACAGTATGTAACACACATATAGAGATAGATAACAGCGATACTCCCACTGGCTTTGACACGGTTATGGACTATTCACAAAATCCAGAACTTATGGCACATTTTGAGAATCCAAACCTTTCTGACATCTTAATGAATATCTTTCAGCCCTTTCTCAAAATCCAATCCTTTGGCATATTTTGAGAATCTGAATATCCTTTCTTGCGAGATGCCCATGGGGTAATCCCGGGCCTAGGTACCTTTATACTGGCATACACTTTGTGAGTCCCTATTAGTGTGCCAGTGATCCACACGCGCTCCACTAACGACTTACATTATGCAGTGTCCTTTCGGATTTCATCTTCTATTGAGAGTGCTTCTCTCGGAGTCAATTACTTGACTCTGAGAATCGTCTCACTCAACCAGATGTTCTGAAGGTACGATTCTGTCCATGTTGGTTTCTTTTGATGATTACTCCCACTGGTTTTAAGACCAGTTGTAAAATCAATCAAACTGTCACATAGACTGTATCTCGTCCTAAGGTTCTCTTAATTGGCAGCAACCGGGCTCACCAATGCTTCCAAGTAGTCGGATTGAAAATCCGTACCAACTATAGTGTTTTACCACTAATCGGTATGTCACCCTGATCATAACTACTTATGACGGTGATTAATACTACTGGTTTAGAGAAGGTTATGTCAGTATTAAAACAGAAATCTGATTTCTGCTCTAAGCCTAGCAATGACTAAAGGTTATTTCACTCGGCTAATCCTGAACTCATTCAGGACTGTCCCAACTCCCACTGTCTCCTTAGAATATGAGTTCTTTCTAAAAGAGCTCTTTCCTTTCCAAGTACAGCAGGATAGCCAGTGAAATGACATTTCTGATTAGGTTCAGGCCAGTCATGAGGTTCGGACGAACACTACAAGACCCTGGACCTTTAATGTACAAGTGGGACAATCCCAGCTTTACATTTCAGACAATGTCTGCAAAACCTACTTAGTCGAAGGATGTGGTTGGAATATGGTCTATATGGTCTGACTGGTTTAGTGTTTAATTTACGGGAAACTAATTGGCAATGTATCTCATACATCGAGGATCGAACTGTTTCGACCAACGCTCCATCATCTTCCCTAAGACACATTATAACTATAAATGTTCTTGGAAGGAAATAAACTGTGAAACATTTTCCCAGTTTATGTTGTCACTCAGGTTCTGTGGGTCTTGTACTTCCTTTGAAGTCCTTGAACTGTTCAAGGATTCAATCCAATCGCTTATTCTGATAAGCGAGGTCATATTCGTCATATCGACTGACAAATATTGTGAAGTACAAACAATTGTGTTCTATTCGGAGATTCGAGCAATACACAGCAACTGATGTGTTCGTTGCTTCTAATCTCAATCTCTTTTACATCTCTATGTAAACTTATAACTTTGTTAATTCTGTTCAAGACTTGCAATCTTCAGTTGACTCTAAGCCAACTGATTCCAAAATCCTATCCTTTGGATCTTTGGGTGATTCATTTCTTGCCACATGTGCCTTATAAAGAACTTAATCATCATCTAACTCTAAGTCAAATGATTCCCAAGTCCTGTCCAACTGGATCTTTGGTTGATTCATTTCTTAACACATTAAGAATTCAATTCATCATGTGACTCTAAGTCAAATGATTCCAAGGTCCTGTCCAACTGGACCTTTGGTTGAATTGATTCTTATAACATTAACAATCATAATGGACACAATTCCTAAAATCCAAACACTTTGGATGCATTCAACATTCAAGTTATTACTAATTATGCATTCAACACAATCATACAACATTTCAAGGATATTTCAAACAACATGTGTTAAAAGAAAATCGACAATTTTATTAAAACAAAATCCTTGAACAATGTATAATATGATAGACAATGTCATATGCATCTAATAAGCTAATAACATTATTTCAATATCTAACTAAACTTCAAAACCGCATGAGCCGGGAATCCAGTCCAAATGCGCTCCTATGCGCCAGAGTCCCGTACCTTACTGATTCCCTGCATGCAAACCAAAATGTGACTATCACATTATGCATGAAGGAATTATGGAACAGGAGTTTTGAGGTTTTTAGATATACATGAGCTTCCAAAGTTTTTGACCTTGGAGCGTCTTCCAATCTTTCTGCGACTGTATCCGATTCTGTGGATTCCCAGCTTAAGACATATCCAGACGATCTGGATCGTTTCTTGCTGTGTCTTTCCACTGGACTTAATTCAGAAGTAGCTGAACCATTGGAGCTATGCCTGTCCAAGAGTGACTCGTATAAAGTCAACAGTGGACGCATTTCCATTAAGGTCTTTTTTTTGGTCTTCCTTTCTATACGTCTGAATGAACAGATCGTACTTACTAGTCAGTGAAGCGAGTAGAGTGTTAACACTCGACTCCTGACTCATGGTATAACCAAGTTTGTACAATTCGCCTATGTATGCTTCAATCTGAAGAACATGCGAATCGATGCTACTTCCTTCTTTTAACTTACACTCTGTAAGTCTTTTGAAGATCCTAGCTCGTTCCTCTTCAACCGGTTTTCGGAACCTTTCCTCGGCCGATTGCATTAACTCATATGGCCCCAAGGATTCAAAATCCTTGCGGAACTCGGGGTCAATGGTCAATAGCATGAGGTCACGAATCTTTTCGGATTCATCAACTAATAAGTCATGCTTATCATAAAGGCTCTTTATGATGACTTGTTTCGGTGGAACCGGGATCGGATACTCGGTGAGATGAAGCTTGCCCGCAATGCCGAGAGCCAGTCTCCAATTACGAAGCCATTCCTTACAGTTAAGGCCATTCAGCCTTTCCATATTTAGCAGGTGCTTTCTGATGCTCTCAGAAATGGGTGAAGGAGGAGAGGGAGGAGAATAGACACTTGGTTCAGACATCTACAATAAACAGAATTTTATTAGTTTAATTAATCCTTTTAAATAATTACCCAATATATTATTTATTAAGGCTAGGACCCAAAATACCCCAACTATGGTGTAAAGAGGGATGCCGTAATCACAACATAATGGTCATTAAGGTAGATAATACACTTATCAATTTCATCTTATGAAATTCCTAGATCTGTTGAGACACATTGAACTGTTCAATAGCATGTTTGGTCTCGGATGTGCCCCACTATTTGTGACTGGGATGCCGAGGATCACAAACCGGGTGTGAATAACCATGCAAATATGCTCGGTATTCTCGAAGTCAATTGTCATCTCTAATTAACGTGCCGGTTAACCACACACGCTCCGTTAATAATGACAAAATCGAGAAACCCATTGCAAGTCTTTGTGGACCCCAGTTGGTGTGCCGGTAAACCACACACGCTCCACCAACGTTCCACAAAGTGCAATGTGCAATTCCATGGATTAGCACCAATTCACATTTTTAACCTAAAGTAACTAGATTGGGTTTTGTTCAAGGTTCTAGTACTTTCAATTATAGCATTATACTTTTAAGAGGCTTAGCGGTTCTATCAAACCCGTTCGGCTAACGACACTCGACTGACCAGGAGAGCGGTGGGTAAGAGTAGATACCCATTAGACTAACATTTTATAGTCAGTCGCCTTATACCCTATTTATAGGACAGTTTTGTGAATGAGGCCTACTAACGGTAAGACTAACCAGTTTAATCTTATATATAATTATTAACTTTTAATCATAAATATATAAGATATATTTTAATCTTATTAAAATATTTTAGAATTAATTTTCTAAGAATTTTCGCAAATTTATTTCTAAGTTTTCGAAATTAATTAATTCTTTAAGTGATTTAATTTATCTTTTAATTAAAACAATTAATTAAATTAATTAAATCTAGATAGGCATCACAAATTAATCAAATTAATTTAATCCTATCTAATCCCCTAATTTTCGAAAAAGGCAAGCAATGGGATTAGGGTTTCCATTTATTAATAGATCTCAATTACCAAAAATAAGAAACCTACTTACCATATAGCACAAAATCGCCAAAACAAGGGGATGGAGGCTAGGGTTTTCAAAACCCTGGCCACCAATTTCGTGAAAGCCTTCAAGTCAAGCAGTTATATCAAATTCACAAGAAAACAAATTGGCTCTGATACCACTGAAGGGATTTCTAGCAAACAATGAACACAAAAATACCTATGGTTCACATGCAACCCTAGAAAGATCTATGTTTTCTTCTATGAAGATAATAAACTAATATCTAAAGGCCAACAATGATTTCTAAAGTTTAAATCAGAAGAACCAACCTTTGAATCTTGTTCTTGAAGCTAGCAGCAAAAGTATCCTGCCTCAAATGCAAGTCATACCCACAGCAATGGAGAAGACAGTCCAGCAGAGTAATCTTGGTTGAAGTTGGCGTGAATAATGGGGAGCCAGAGGGTTCCTTTTATAGCCTCCTAGGGTTACACCTGAAACCCTAAGGAGCCTCCAAGTGGGCAAGCCTGTTGACCACTTGGACCAGATCCCTAAACCCTAATTAGGGTTTTCGCCAACCCTAGAGAAGCCTCCAAGGGTGGCGCCACTTTTGGCCCCTAGACTTCTCTTTGCCAGTTATTCAACTATTGAATAAATACAAACTAGTCCTCACACTTTTAATTAATTAATTTAATCACTAAATTAAATCCAATTAATTCTAGATTAAATCTCAATTAATTATTATAGTTTCTAATTAATATATTAACACTTAAATATATTAATAAACCATTTAATTAATTCTATTGATTTATTACACAATTAATAAATCAACCTTTTACTCTACTGAACTCTATCCTGACCTCCAGCTATGAGGGCAACCCAAATGGACTTTGCTTCAATTAACAAGATAAATATAGTTGTAAAGTCATGGCTTAGACACCTAATCCAACAAGTTCCAATTACATAAAATGACCTGGTGACACTAAAATCACCAACAAGCTCTTTAGACTCCATTATTCCATCTGTGAATCCCCTGATTCCACTTGTAGAGTCCCCCTTGTGCAGGCAATTTACAATGAAAGGGCAACAACTGAAAAACAAGAAGGAAGAAGCGGGATGAGAATTACAAGTGAGAAAAGTCGTTGCAGCTAAAGCCTTATCTTCACTATATCTGCCCAAGAGGAAAAAGGGCCAAGAATAGCCAAGGTCATTAAGAAAAGCCAAAAACAATCATGTAAGTATAGCATGTTGAACATGGATGATTTAGGAAAAGTGTACCGTGTTTTTTTTTCTTTTCTTTGTTTGATCGGTCCAGTTTGGTGGAAATGGTAAAGATGGTGTTTTTTGTACATATGGTATTATATGTGACGATGTGGGTTTTTGGGCGGGTATTGGGGACACTCATGATGAGCATGATGGTGTTGGTTAGATAAAGGTCTTTGTAATTGAGAAAAAAGGGCGAGCTTTTTTGAACTTTTCATGTTTAGAGTACGTAATTATGTATGATGTGTTCTTTATTCATATTTTGGTTCCATTTGATATATCCTATGAAGACTTGGAAGAAGGAATATACATTTTATGTGGGGAAAAGTTCAGTTTTCTGGCTTATAAAGTAGATTCTGAACATTAAATATAATATAAGAACGAATGATTCAACAAAAGTAGGTGGTTTTAAAAACGCGGATAATGACTTCAACAAAAGAAATTGGTATGTAGATAAGAGATAAGTATTTATAAGCCAATGGACGATTAATTATTTGTATTTATGATTGAGGTTGATTTCCTACATACAAGAAGATTTCATACCTGAAACGTGCACACTCTGTTTCTGTTAGGTAAAACTTTGAATTCAAAGGAAGTTGGTGAAGATTTTAGTTTTTAAAAAATGAGGGGTAGAATTATATATATTTTATACATTCTCAAGCCTATAAATATAGGCATTCACTTGAAGGAAAATGGACCAACAATTGTAAATTGTAATCTTATTGAGTTAATAAGATTTCTCTAGTTGCAGTCCGTGGACGTAGGATTTGCACCGAATCCGAACCACGTAAAAATCCTTGTGTTCTTCTTGCTTTATTTTTCGTGAGTTTGTGTGTGTGTGATAGTGTGTTTCCGCTGTGTGTACCCTGTCCGATTCCTAACAACTGGTATCAGAGCTTCGGGTTTTGGAGGATGTCTCGGTTTTAGAAATTAGAGTATGCTTTGTGGTTGCAGTTTTGTCTGATCTTCCACATCAGAAACTAATTTCTATTAATCGTATTAAAGGTGTCTTGGTACTTTGAAGGGCACTGTTCTGTCACACAAAAATACTATAAAATATTTGTCTCTTGTTTGTCGTAATGGCTGAAGACAAGGTTGTAATCGAGAAGTTCAACGGTTCTGACTTTAGCTGGTGGAAAATGCAATTAGAAGCATTGCTATGTCAGAAAGATTTGGACGTGGTACTTGGAGACAAACCGGAGAAAATGGAAAAAGCTGCTGAAGATGCGTGGAACTCAAAGGACAAGAAAGCTAAGGCGGTTATTACATTGTCGTTGGAAAGGAGCGTCGCTTTCAACATCATGAAGGAAACCACGGCGCGTGGTATGATGGATGCTCTGACGAACATGTATGAGAAACCGTCGGCGGCTAACAAGGTGTTCTTGATGAGGGAATTGTTCACGACAAGGATGAATGAAGACAACTCAGTTACGATTCACATTAACAATCTAAATTCAATTCTGTCCAGATTGTCATCTGTGGGAATTAAATTTGATAACGAGACTCAAGCTTCACTGCTATTAGCTTCACTACCTGATATCTGGTCTGGAACAGTAACCGCTGTTACAAGTTCAGTGGGGACCAGTGGTATGACTTTTGAAGGGGTTAGAGATTTGGTTCTTGGCGAGGATGTCAGACGCAAGAATCAAGGTGGATCTTCTTCTTCTGAGTTATTAAATATCGGAAGAGGTAGAGGGAATAGCAGGAATAGTGGGAGCAATGGGAGTCGGGGAAGAAGTTCATCTAGAACTTGGAAGAATGTGAAATGCTGGAACTGCCAGGAGGTGGGACATGTTAAGAGTCAATGTCCAAAGAAAGAATTGAACATTGCTGGTGCTGAGGGTGTGTCTGAGGATGATGCACTGATACTAAGTATGGAAAGTTCTGTAGACTCTTGGGTCATGGATTCAGGGTCTTCGTTTCACGCCATGGACAACGGAGAAACGATGGTGAATCTAAAAGAAGGAGATTTTGGGAAGGTACGATTAGCAAATGACGAGATGCTTCAAGTAACGGGCATGGGAGATATTGATCTGGTTACTTCATTGGGAACTACATGGAACCTGAAGAATGTCAGGGTGATTCCGGAGCTGAAGAAGAAATTGATTTCTGTTGGTCAGCTGGATAAACAAGGACTGGAAGTAAGGTTTGGTGGTGGTAAATGGAGGGTGGCCAATGGTAATTCGGTGATTGCTCAAGGTATGAAACGTGGGTCATTGTATATGGTTGAGGTACCTGCTGAGGGAAGTATGACCGTCCCCGTTAAGCATGACAAAATCTGGTTCGCTAAATCTAGTGCTAAGAGAGTTCATTTTGCAAACATGAATTCTGGAGCCAAGGGGATGTTAGCTGAACGAGTCGGAAAGTCTAAACCATTCAGGGGATTTTGTGACAGTGGGAGCACGGGGTGTGTTCCGGGTACAGTTACAAAGAGCCGTTGGGTTTTGAAGACTAAGACTGAAAAATTCTCTCCTGTTGGAAGTTTGCAAAGTTTGGAGAGTGTTAGTGGTCCTCGGTGTATCTCTGGAGCTGGTGGAGTGTCCAAACCGGTTGAGACAAAGGATGAGTCGGTGGTGGGATTAGCCACGGCTGAGTTGGAGCTAGTGGGAGCTTCAACTGGCCCTTCTAGTACTTGAAAATGGAGGGGTGGCTGCAATTAGAGAAATTGGAGTAAGTTTAGCTTGTTCTTGGGAGCTGGAGGCTTGGAAGACTTGGTTGTTTTAAGATTACTGGAGTTGGATGACAGTAGAGAAAGACTACGTTGTTCAAAATCTTCAAGTGGGAGATTGTTAGGTAAAACTTTGAATTCAAAGGAAGTTGGTGAAGATTTTAGTTTTTAAAAAATGAGGGGTAGAATTATATATATTTTATACATTCTCAAGCCTATAAATATAGGCATTCACTTGAAGGAAAATGCACCAACAATTGTAAATTGTAATCTTATTGAGTTAATAAGATTTCTCTAGTTGCAGTCCGTGGACGTAGGATTTGCACCGAATCCGAACCACGTAAAAATCCTTGTGTTCTTCTTGCTTTATTTTTCGTGAGTTTGTGTGTGTGTGATAGTGTGTTTCCGCTGCGTGTACCCTGTCCGATTCCTAACAGTTTCTATTGTGATAAATTTTGTATTACTTTAGTCAAAATCAAAATTAACTTATGGATATTAACAAATATAAGATAATGTAGGCAATTGTGATTTGTTGAAAGCTAAAAAATTTTAAATGATAATTTAATGGTAATAAGAGTTATTGGATGCTAAATGCAATATTCGAAAGCATATTACTTTACGAACATTCTGTGTATAGAAAAAAATAGTATTAGCTTACAAATTTGATATTGAGAAAATGGTATATGTGGTTTGGATTAGACTATGTATGTGTTTTGGCTTCTCTTCCTTCCTTCTATGGTTTTATAGCAACCTGAGTCCAATTTTGGGTGTTACAAGATCACATTTTACAGAGAAACGACATATATTTATGAATTCTAATTATATTTGTCTTTAGGCTTGTGTTTATGTTAGAATCCCGAGCTTTTGACTTTAACGGTTTTACCAACAAGGAGACTAACTCCCTCACCTGCAAATAAAAATCTCAACATGCACTGCAAATACATTTTTAGCAAAAATGTGTAGGGCGTGGGAGTACACTTTGACATGATCGTAAGACAAAAAGTAGTTTTGAGTGCCAATGAGCACCAAATGCTAATGATTATATTCTAGTGATCCATATAGATGGCGTAGGCGCCATCAGTTGAGTACCATACTATCATTAAGTATGGCTTCAAGATTTCATTGTTTCTAGTTGATGAGACATGCCAAGTTTGTCGTTTTGAACTCTTTTGGGGAGCATAAAGTATATTGTAGAGAGCTCTGTAGTTTCATGTAACGACAATATATGGTTAGAGATCTACTTTTTGACGCATTTAGGCACACTAGGATTTCCGCTAAGGAAGGAGCACCAGTGAACTTCTCGACAAACTCGTTGGATGGAAGATCAACACTTAGATTAACAGACCTTTTGGTTTTGAATGGATAGGAGGGGAACATGCATATGTTGATCTAACAAAGGTTTCCCCTCTCGTGGGCTTGACAGTGTGGGTTTCATTATGAGACATATTGCTTTAAAAGCTTCCTCATACAAATTGACAAAACACAAGAAAGCGTTCATGGATAAACAATATGTGTTTATACATAGTGATGTTATGACCCCAATATCTAACATTTGATTATGAGAAGAGATACTTTCTTGTAAATATAGTTTTTAAAAGAACTAGGTTAACAATAAAAAATGGTTAGCGACGTAACTTGGTGCATGTTTTTCTTCCATCTCGATGTACATCCCTATTGCTCACCTTAGTTTCCATCGTTCATCACAATTAGCTTTGTATTTTACTTTATACACCCAATTGGATTTGATATGTTATTTTCCATTCAAAAAAATATAACACCTGCATTTTGAGGCCAAAAGTTTTAACATTTTAGTAGATTTAATTTCAAAATTTTTTAATTAAATATAAATAAATAAAATAAGTTATAAAAAGAAATGGAACAAATAAATATTGGTGAATTTAAAAGTTTCAAGGTTATTAGAAGGTTGTGCATATTATTTTGAAAATTTTTAATTATATGTAAATAAATAAAATAAATTATATAAATAAATAAAATAAACAAATATTGGTGAATTTAAATGTTTCAAGGATATTAGAAGGTTGTGGATATTATCTCTAAGAAATTTAGTTATATGTAAATAAATAAACTAAATGAAACAAATATATATTGATGAATTAAAAAAGTCTGGTAGTTATTAGAAGGTTGCATTTGCGTTAAAAGGGAAATTTAAGTTTGAGGGACTAAACTTGCTAACTTCAAGAAACTTAGGTTTGACTATGTTTTAACTTAATTCAGAGTCCAAAATGTTATTAAAGTTAATTTTTAGGTTTAACATAAGAGTATTATAACTTGTTGGGTAAATAGAAGCTATATGAAACCAAATGATGAAAACTAGTGAATGAAAGACCAAATGTGACAAGTTAACAAATTTAAGAACATAGCTCCAATAGAGCTATGGTGTTAAGATATTTTCTATTTATAGTTAAATATAGTAATGAAATGACTTGAGAAGTAGTTAGACTCATTTTGGGGATTAATGATGGAAATAAGAAAGTTTTTTTGGAAACGGTAAATGAATAAACGGAAGCCACACCATAATCTTTCAATGGTGTACCCGAGTTTGAGCTCCGGAGAGCGGGCAAACCCAGCCTCCAAGGGTATTTTCAGGGAAAAATTCCCCACGCGGAGCAATTAAAAAGGTTTGTGTTTTGTGGGAATTGAACTCCCAACCTCCATCCCGCATGGGTATAAAACCCGATGCATCAACCCTGCTACGGAAATGAATGTCATAAGTGTTAAGTTGACAATAAATTAGAGCATAACGCCCCCTTTTCCTTCTTCCTCCTCATTTGAATGAATCTAGAAAGTTTTATATTGACCGAAATGATGATTTTAATAGATTAATAAAGAATGGAGTTCAACTTGATGTACTTTTGAAGGAACTGTGATTTAATTATCGTTTAGGAGTTCTAGAATGTATAATATCTAGTTGTTTTCTTCTAAGTTGTAACTTAGGGTTTTAATCTTCCCCACATCCAAATGACTTTGGTTTTTATGTTTTTTTATTGAGTTTCCATCTTAGGTTTAATTTTGTAATTCATCAACATATCATAAAATTCATCCCTTATTACTTGATTTGAACTATGTAATTGATTTTGGAAGTTAATTATGAGTCCTAGATTAGTGAATTATTGATTTGAAACTCTAGATTATGAATTTGTTGTATTAATAAGGAGTTGAAAATCAAAAAGTCATCACCAGTGGCGGAGGTAGTGTACAATTAAGGGGGGGTCCATGGACCACACTTAACAAAAAATCCGACCAATTTATATACCTTAATTCCAATTAAATAATCCATCTTATTGGCACCCATTAAATATATTTGAAATTTTAGAAACATAAATAGTTTGACTATTTCCGATATCTCTCTCTTCCCAATTTCTTCTCCTTATTTCTTTGGTTTAAACTAGCCGCCCAAATGCAATAAGATCGGTGCACCACTGTTATGGTGTTAGAGTAAGCATCAATAAAGTGGACCCCGGTTGACTTTGGGTCTGGCTCCGCCACTGGTCATCACCAAGGCCTTTTGCTGGCAATGTTAGATGACTTACTAGATATAAACCCATTTAAAACAAAAGTATTAGGAAAAACTTTCTATAATAGAAAAGAGATATGAAATTGTGAGAACTTTCCTAAGATACAAACTCCAATTTCTAATGTCGGGTTCAAGAAATTAATGAATTTTGTAAGCACATCGTGAACCTTTAAGACAATGGTTGAAAAATATTTGACATAAATTCACCTTGTGAATTTAATGAATTTTTCTATGGCTTCATAAAATGTTTCTGTTAAAAAAAGTTATTTCTCTAGTTTAGGAAGCTATTATCATGAATTAAGTGGTCATTTTGTAAAAGATGTTGAATGTTGTTATCTGGTAACATATATCCTCAATCTTATTCTCATTTTAATGAATTACTCTATAACAACGAGATTGTTTTTTGTTTCATGTCATTTTAATGAATAACTCTATAACTAAGGGATTACTTTTTGTTTCATGTATTGGATGAGTACTACATGTGTAAAATGACAAAATAAGTAACATTGTCTGCTTGAATGCAATGTTTTATACATAATGTCTATTTGTTCTAAATTGAATAAATAGTCTCAATGAGATTAACTAACCATTGTTAACTCATTAAGTAATGATAAATCTTATATCCTTCTAATTTTTCCTCCTACTTATTCTCCTAACCATGTGAAATGATGACAAATGTCATATTCAATAAAAATTAATAATATGTTAATACACTTGTCAAGATTGATTAAAAAAGACCCATCTTGTTGAGTAAAAAAAAAAAAGAACCCCTATTCTTAAATGCCTAACCCTCTCCTTGTGCTGAACTGCTGATTCACGTCTCATTACAGTTTTCTAAGGAGCGTGAATGAAGGAAGAAAACTCATCCCATCACCGAGAGGCTTAGAAGGGTCAACAATCATGAGTTTTACAAATATAACTAAAGTATCTCCCATGAGAGCTTATATATAACTTATTAGTACCTCATTAACTATTCGATACTATTGCATTGTATAGTTTTTTTTTTTTTTTTGTTAGTGTGAAGTTATTTATCTATTCTAGTGTTACTTTCTAGCATTCATCAAAATAACAATTTTGTTTTATCCACTCTAATGAGATTGTATATTTATAACGTTATTATTTTTTAACTAATTGATCTAATTTATTAAATATGCAAACTACAATTTTAATTTATTATTATTATTATTATTGTATATTTTGTATTTTTTTTAACTACATAATTCGTAATAAAACACCGATATGAATTATGGCGTGAGCTTTAAAAACAAAAAATTTAATAGGAAAAAGTTTTATTAAACATTTCAAAAATATGTGGATAAATGTAGGTCGTTTTTAAGATATTTTAGAAAAAAATTATTTTAAACAAAAAACTTCTAATTCGAATGTTGCTCGTTTTTAGTTTATAATTTTAATGTAAATTTACATATCTAAAAGCTAGAGCTACTGGCCAGTAGCTATCAATTACCGACTTTCTATTAATTACTGTCAACTACTTTCATCAAATTGTGGATACTAAAGTTAAGAAAATTATATTTATTTCTACTTTATTCTCTTAACTAGTTGTAAAACCCGTGTATTACACGGGATGATACAAAAAATTATTAATTAAGAATATCTAAACATTAATAATTTTACATAAGAATTTTGTTTGTGTATCGTGACATTTTGCCTTTGATTTTTACTATTACGACTTTGTATTTTGATAAATATAATTGATTATGAGAATGTCATCGATACTAAAATCAAATTCACTATTATGATTAGAATCGTTCTTCAAAATATTATGACGTCAATTGTCTCTTTATTGTCTCCCAAATTATTTTACACATTAAAAAATAATATGATATTAAAAAACAATTACTTTTGAAATTGAATGATAACAATTAATTTTGAAATTAAATGATAATTAAACCGATCATTAATGAGTTAGAAACGTTTCAAACCAATTAGTTTTTTTTAAGAAATTTAAAATTATGAGAAAATGACATGTGGCAAAATGAATATGGTGATGACATGTGGCATTGAGTTACTTATTTATTAGGATAAGATTCATACTCCTACATACTAAATTATGACATGTTGAATCTATTATTTCTCTCTCTTGATTTCTTTTTTTGATTTTGACACTTATGGTGTTCATGTGATTAAAAAGATAAGTAGGAAGAATTACAATTTTAAGCTATAAATCATACTCATATTCATACCATCATACGCCATACATATACTGTCGGGCATCACATAAGATATAATTCGATAAGCGATAGTTGGCTTATTCACGTCTTCTAGAGTTCATCCCTGATCGATGACGATTTAGGGTTTGTATCAGAGTTCTTAACAGGATAAGAAGCTTCCATTGCTATACCGCAGAGCCCATTCTTGTCAGAAATTCCGCGTTGCATTCGTATGTATCCCTTCTCTCCCCAATCTGCTCCCCACGAGTTCTTTACTATCCAGTACTTGGTTCCGTCCTCGCTTGTATCGTATCCAACCACAGCAACTCCATGATTCAACTCCGTTCCACACTTTCCAGTAAAAACGCCCTGTTCAATCGTATCATTAATGTCTAATTTACCTTTTGATATTTCATATTAAGGTTTTTTCACTGTAAACTAAATCGTTTTTGCAAAACTCCAAATTAACACCACAGAACGTGCATTTAGGATAACTTAAGGGTGTTCAGTTGGTGGTTTGGACTCGTAAACTCAGTTCCCGCTTTGATTTTCGAATTATAGATTTTAAAAACCTATCCGATTTGAAAACTAAATTATAATCTCTGAGTTTTGAGCTACCTCTGAATAGAGCTGGAAATCAGAACCTCCAGCATCAATGGCAACAGATAAAGGCTGGTTTGCAACTGCCTTCATCAGAGCATCTTCATCGTTAACTGGCACATCTTCATGTCCGTCAATCGTTACTGTTTGATTTTCCTCCTGTGATTCAAAAAAGACGATTAATAGGTTCATCGATAGACGTATACACAAGTTTTGATCCCTTGTCTATTTTTGAAAAGGGAAAGTTATACCTTTACGGTGTTGCAACGTCCATCTGCGGCTGTGTACGGATAGTTGTCCTCAGTAGTTAGACCTCCATTCTTTTTGATGAAATCGAATGCCATGTCCATTAGCCCTCCGTTACATCCATGGTTTTCACTAGTGTCGCAATCAACAAGTTCTTGTTCTGATAATGATACTAGTTTCTTGGTTTTGATCTGGTTTATTCCTTCAACTGCAACCACCGTTGAAAACGCCCAACAACTTCCTGTATTTTCCACAACGGAAAATAATTAGTTCAAGATACCCAACACCATTTTTTATATTTTTTAACCATGACATGCATTATCATAAGATTTAATTAAAAAAAAAAGTAAGTAATGAAGAATTTCCCGTTCAGTCCTAAGTGGAAACAAAACATTATTTATTCGGACAACACTATATCATGGAAAAAAAAAGGAAACATGACCTAACTCCCAAAGGGAAAAGGTAGGTTTTACCACATCGGCCTTGATCCTTGACTGGGGTGACGGCGTTTTCATTTCTCCAATCAACCGAGGGAGGGACATTATCGTCATTTGCATACATGAAATCCTTGTTTCCAATGCGCTGTCCTCGTAGCATCCGATGATGGCTAATTTTTGATCCAGCGTACACACTTCTAAACTCGTAGTTAGTCATGTCAGCAAACTTGTTCAACTTTAACTTATATGACTTGTTCATCTTGTTTGTGTTGTGAACATGTTGCAAGTTAAACTTGAACACGTTGAACCGTTTGATTTGCTCGTGGCGGTTTATTTCCGCCACATGGTGGTGGGTCCTCCACCTCTGGTACAAATCCCACAAGCTATTCTCCGTTTCAAGCTCTTTATCACTATAATTAAAGCCCTGCACTACGCCTAAAACAACAACCAATGTAAGTGGAAGTAAAATTAACTTATGGATTTCCATTTCTTGCTAGTGTTCCTGGATTTGATTTGTATTGAAAGTTATGAACTTGGTGATTGGTATATATAGAGGAAATTGGGTACGGCAAAGATTGCAAGTGAGATCATATGATTAGAGGTTGAGTGCATGAGAGGTGACTTATGGCGATGAAACACACTCAATTGATTATAACTTCTATTATAGTTATAAAAAAATAAAAAATATAATATGACCCTCGTTAAACTATCATTTGATTTGTCACGGCCTAAAAAGACCAACTATAAGGACCTGTTGGCCTTGTTTTGTGGGTTAAAGTATGGAGAAGGTAATTTTGGTCACGTTTTTGGGGTTTGAATATGGAATTTGAGATCTAGTGAAGGGTACAAGCAATGCACGTTTTGGGTTATAATTTGTGAAGGCTTTTAGTTCACGATACGTAGAGCAATCAAAGGGGGCATAAAGTTCCGGATTTAAGCACATTTAGCGGTTGCTTTAGCCATTTTATCAAATGGAATGTTTTGTCTTGAAATAAACGGTAATATCTTTGGAAGAATTTTGCTTTGTGTTGTTAGATTCGTTCCATAATAGTTACTTTTTATGGCATTGATCTTAATAGAAAGTCTTTTATTTTAGGACTAAAAATGTCGTGTGTTGTGCATGATAAACATTATATAGTCAAAATATTAATAGATATACATTGTTAAAAATAACTAACTTATTATCATTAACTATTATCATCATTATTATACTAAAACGAAATGTTGATGTAAATTATTGATATTATTTTTAACCATAAGATAAAAAAGACATGTATTAGAAAGTTTAAATTAAATAATTTCAAAGCAGTTATACTAACATAATCCAATTAACGAAAAACATATTTAGATTATTATTTTTCAAAATAAATATATAATTTATTTTGCATCATAATTATGTACCCATCAACAATAACTACAAATAAAATATAAATATAAACACAAATATAATATATCGTTAGTGAATACCAACTCCAATCCGATATATCATTTTTATTCTTAAGATTGACTGGTTTCCTAATCGTACACAATTGCATTTGAATAACTCACTCATCTTTTAATAGATTGAATTCACTTATCTTAGTATATGTCATCACAATTGCAAAGTCCCTAGTTGAAATGAAGTTTTTTCATGTGATTATATTAAACCACATATTTAATATAAATAAACTAATTTTGGTGAATATTTATTTTAATGTCAAAACTCTCTAACTTCTAACTAATTTTATACAATTCAAATGGTATTTTTAACTTAAGATATTTAATTGATATATATATATATATATATATATATATATATATATATATATATATATATATATATATATATATATATATATATATATATATATATAGCAACAACTGGTTTTATTACGGGACAGCTCATAATGTTCATATCGATCTATTATGCGCCTCTGCATCTAGCACTGGGTAGTCCTCATACAATAACTGTCCTAGCTCTACTGTATCTTTTGTTTTATTTCTTATACAATACTCACTAACACTTCTTTGATTATGGATCTACTACCAGAAATTCAATGCGTAATCTCAGCATTCAATGTGTATTCCTGAATAATCTCATTTTTCAATTATTCAATCATTTCATTTTACCAAGTTCGATGTTAGCGAGATTAGTCAACATTTTTATGTTTCAATGTAACAACAAAATGCTATTTGTAACAAGTAGTTTTATTGGTTGGATAATTGGTCACATTCTATTCATGAAATGAGTTGGATTGCTATTAGTTTGGATATGCAAAAATGGATCTATTCTTAAGTACATTCGATCTAATAAGTCCGTTGTGTCAGAATTAACAAATTCTATGTATATGGCCGTTATCTTTAATCTTTTCTTATTTATTACCTGTTTGTACTATTTAGGTAGAATGCCTTCACCCATTATTAATAAGAAACTGAACAAACTCGAGAAAATGAACCAAGAAAACCTTAATAACAATATGTCAGTTTCTTATATGTATGGAAATCAAGAAAATCGGAATTTAAAAATACTTGAGAAAAATAAAAAAGATGAAGAAAAAGACTTTTCTTTGTTTGAAAAACCTCTTCTGACCTTTTTTTTTTCGATTATAACCAATGGAATCGTCATTTACGATACATAAGAAAGATAAATAAAAAGTTGAAATGCTCTGTAAGAAAAGAAGCGTCACAATATTTTTTTATACATGTCAAAGTGATGGAAAAAAAAAGAATATCTTTTACATATCCTCCCAGTTTGTCAACTTTCGGAGAAATGATAGCAAGAAGGATATCATTGTCTACATTAGAAAAACTTTCGGCTGATGAACTATATACCGAGTGGCTGTATACCAATAAAGAGAAAAATAACAACTTAAATAATGAATTTATAAATAGTATTGAGGCTTTAGAGACATTATTTCTTTCTCTAGATATACTTGAAACAAAAACTAGATTGTATAATGCTGAGACTATATATATATATATATATATATATATATATATATATATATATATATATATATATATATATATATATATATATATATATATATATATATATATATATATATATATATATATATACTTAAAACGACGAAAAAAATATCATGTATTTTCAACTTCAACTAAATTGGTTTTTGAAGGTTGATACAAAAATGATCAATTTTAAAATACGGATTTTTTGCGTTAAATTTAACTAAAAATATTTCAATTGACGAATTAAATATCATGATTTAAAAAGGATTCTGAATTGGAGTAGTTAAAGAGATAAAAAGTGTTTATCATAACAAATATTCATGAATTATTATTTAAAGAACGACTATATATTAAAGTTTTAGTAAACACTAATTAATTTAAATACAAAATAATAATATACATATTGATGAAACTATATTATGATGTATAGACATCTAAGAAAACAATGCGACCCAAAACCAGATCCCGCTAATGTTAACTTATGATAAAGCTTCATATCGGCATGTAACGGTTCAACTAATTTTACACATTACATATATAATAAAATTGAAACATAGTTTTATTGTCAACACTTAAACAACTAAATACTAATGTTTAACTAAAATAAACCACCTAAATTAATGTGATAATATCATTATAATATCTAACTTTGCCATAATATTTACGATTACAAACTAATGATAATGTTTGTATAGATTTAATAAGCATACGAAAAGCGTGTTTTCACGTACATTTAATTTTAAAAATTACATATACAATAAAATTAAAATCATATTTCGTCATAAACTTTAAACAATTAAAAACTAATGTTTAATTAAAATAAATTACCATGAATCATGTGATAATATAATAATAATATATATCTTTAACGTAATATTTATGATTATAAAGTAACGTTAACATTATTATTAAAAAGAATTTGAAAAGTCATAAGAGCTTTAAATAAATGTCGTTGAAGGAAAAATGCATCTATTAATAATGATAATATATATATATATATATATATATATATATATATATATATATATATATATATATATATATATATATATATATATATATATATATATATATGTATATATATGTATGTATATATATGTGTATATATATATATATATATATATATATATATATATATATATATATATATATATATATATATATATATATATATATATATATATATATATATAGGCATTCTCGTAATTAATAACAAATCTAATGATATATTTGGTTTGAATAAAACCTGATAGGGGCATTATAGGAATTAAAAAATAATAATCAAAATTAAATCCCTAAAATTAAGCAAGTAAAAATGGAATATTATCTTTCTCTCTCATTCCTTCTCTTTCACGGATCACTCTCGGTTACTCGATCTCCTCTTTCTCTTTTCCGGTCTCTCACAGAACCCTAATCACGCATCCTTCAGTTGAAATCAGTGGTCCATCGGGTTGTTCTTCATCCTCCGTCTTCGTCGTCGGCCAGCACATCGTTCTCTTCACTCGGCGCCCTTGGCTTTGTACGCGTGTGCCTCCTTCGCCGTCCATTGATCTGCATCGCCGCCGTTTACCTCCCCTGCTCCACCATCGCCGCTGATGCCATTGATTCCTCATCTTCCTCGTCGGACTCCAATATCTGCTTTCTCTGGTAAGACTTCCTCCGCCACCAGCTTCGTATCGTGTGTATCTGATTTCTATCGTGTGTATATGATGGCTGATTTCTAGCGTGTGTATCTGATCTCTATCTGCTTTCTATCGGATATCTATCGTGTGTATCTGCTTTCTCCGATAAGCCTGATTTAGTTTTTTTGTTTACAGATTTCAGATTTCTATTGGATTTCTATCTGATTTCAGATTCAGTTTCGTATGTATCTGTCTAATTTCTAATTTCTCTGATTTGTTCATGGCTGATTTCTATCTGATTTCTGATTCAGTTTCGATTATTACAGGTTGCAAGTTCGATGATGGCTCGACTTGCGGTTATTGGTTTCTCACTTTTCCCTTTACTTGTTCTTGAATACTTCAAGAACACCACCATATTCAATTACAGGTTATGATTCCAATTACAGGTTATGATTCCAATTACAGGTTATGATTTTCGGATTATAGGTTGTTATCGATTGCAATTACATGGCTTTAATCTGCACTTGACAATTACAAGTTATGATTCCAATTACAGGTTATGAAAGTACATGGCTTTAATTCTCGATTGCAATTACAGGTTATGATTCTAATTACAGGTTATGATTCCAATAAAGATGCAATTTTGCAACCGAATAATCTTGATTCTGGAGATGATAATTATGCTGAAACTTCATCCATTTCAATGACTGCTACCATGGATACACTCGGAAATCTTGTTCTTGGTAATGGCAGTGTAAAGAAATGAAAGTAGAATGCTATGAAAAACAATTCAATAAAAGTAGGTTGCTAGTTCTCGTATTTAAATCTTTATTAAGTATTCACCTTTTTTATTGTAACTTTATTGGTCACATGAATGTGCATATGTGCATCTATGTGCAGATGTGCATGTATGTGCATATGTGCATGTAAGTGCATATGTGCATATGTGCATATATGTATATGCATCTGTGCATATATGTATATGTATATGTTATGCTCGTTTCCTGGTATCATTTCCAAAAATCATTTACAGAAAGCTTTAAAGAATGCATATGTGTATATATGTATATGCATATGTGCATATGTGCATGTAAGTGCATATGTGTATATATGTATATGCATATGTGCATATATGTATATGCATATGTGCATATGTGCACATATGTATGTGCATATGTGCATGTAAGTGCATATGTGCATATATGTATATGCATTTGTGCATATATATGTACAAATGTGTATATCTGCATATATGTATGAATATAAGCATTTTTATACATATGTCAATGTGTGTATGTATTTATGTGTATTTTGTGTGTCTGCTCATGCTCACATGTGCATATGTACGTATATGGGCATACATATGCATTTTTATGAAACTTTTTCAACATGCATTTTTATCCATTTTTATTAAAATTTTTGTAGATTTTGAAGACTTTGCCGAGTAATTCGTAGAAGTGAAGATAAACCGAAGACTATATGACAATTAAGGATGAACAAATGAAGATATTTATGATTTTTTGTTGTATTGCTTTGTTTTTTATTTTATGGTTATATCGCATAAAATGAATGTATGTTATTTTTATGTTGTTTTTTAATAAAATGGTTTTGCTTATGCTTCGTGTTCCAATATTTTTGTGAATTTTATTTATTTTTATACTTTATGGTTGTATGACATCCGAACATTATGGATTATGGATATTTTGTTTGTTTTTTATGAAAAAATCTCGAATGTGCATATATGCATTTTTGGATATATAATGCAAAACGTAAATATGCATATATGCATTTGGTTAAAAATTTGTCATATCAGAAATCTGATTATAAAAGTCAAATCGAAAATCCAGTTTTTTTAAAAAAAAAAAATTAAAATTATGATTTTATAAAATTAAAATTCTGTTTTTTCAATATTTTGAAAATCTATTTATATATATTTCGAAATTTCCTTATTTTTAAATTTAAAAATTTCATTTTTAGTAGCCTTAATTTTAGGAGATGGTTATTGTTGTTACCAAAAATAAAAAAAATTCAAAATTAAATGACATTTGTTAAATTACTAGCATGCCCTTTTATGATTCAACCAATCAGAAAGAGTTCTCTGGTTCTCATGAAAAAAGGTTCTCATTTGATCCTGACCCTATATATATATATATATATATATATATATATATATATATATATATATATATATATATATATATATATATATATATATATATATATATATATATATATATAGACACACACACACACACACGTAATTGTTAAATGCACTTACATATTAGCAAACTCTATTTATTATAAGATAATTATAATATATGATTTACTGAGTATTTTGTAAAACTATTCAATTCGATCAAATTAAAGTATTAATTATATTTCTATTAGAAAGACAAAAACAAAACGTCATGATAGTCTTTATTAAATATACACGTTGTTTAGATGATTGTAAAATATGGTTATGATAAAGCAATCAGTGAACATTATAAAAAGAAATTTGAAAAGTCATTGGAAATATAAAAAGACATAGATGTTTGAAATCAATGTGGTGCTTGAAAATATGATTTTTTTATAATATATAACTATCCATTTTTAAAATTGGTATTGTAAAAAATACTTTAAATTCACGAAATATTTTTTCTTGTGATAGTAGTGATTCGTGACTATTTATGATTGTTAAGTATGTAAAGCCTAATCTGAACCGAGGAAGTCCCTACGGCCGAAGAAGATAGCAGATCGAAGCAACTAGGAATCGAGGTAAGTATACCAGTACGATTGATGATTGCGGCTCGGTCGGATCAGTGTCTCCATCCAAGGAAGGTACTTTTCCTTGGTTGGGTGAACCGAAGCAAATCGACTGAGTTAAAGTAGTATCACGAATCAGGGGCATTTTGTCCATCTTCTGAGACTACTTTCAGTGGATCAACAGTTACGTTGGGACCGAAGTCACTTAGATTAACAGGACTAAGGTAAGCCTCGCTCCGGTCTGGATCAGCAGACTAAACTTCGGTTGAGGGCATGTGAAGCGAAGAGGTGGTGGTGCGCAGGAGAAGTTACTTTAAGAGAAGTATCCCTTTTGCATAAGTTCCCAGGTCTAACATAAGCAGCATGTAGGAGTAGAAAGATGTTCTGTCCTACATGGCTAATGATCACCTAGCCTAGTGTAGAAAGCATGGTGCAAGAAGATTTTCCATCATTCGCTAAAATCTCCTTAGCACAGGATATAAGCAATCTTCATTTGTTACAATGAGAGTGTGAAGAGCGTGAGACAAAACAAAGAGAGTGTGTGTGCAGTAAATATTACATACAGATTGTTTTGCATGCATCTAAATAATATACTCTCTAGTTCCTATAGTGGACGTAACTCGATCACCTAGATCGAGTGGACCACTTAAATCATTGTGTTCTTTGTTTGTGTGTTTGTATCTTCTCGTTGTTCTTGGTTGCCGTGATCAAATCGTGTAGAAAGTGCACTGGTCGAAGTACTTAATCCCAAAAAACTAGTATTAGAGATATGGTTGAAGAGGAAAGTGCTTATACTCTTTTGACTATCTCAGTCAATTAGTTTGCTCAGCCACACTCACAACTCGAATATCAACCATAACTCAAAATCTCTTTTAACTCATACTCCTTGTCTATCTTAGCCAATTCTAATAATTTACTACTCATTTACATCACAATTCATATCAAAATACATTCATAGTGAAGGAGTCATTTGGAGTTGTAACGAAGGAGTTATGATGAAATAAAAATAGCCCAAAAGTGACAAAAATGGCCAAATGGTCATTTTCAAGGGTTTATAGCGGAAAATATATTAAGATTCAGACTTAAGTCAGTAGGGAAATGTTGTAAAACTCATTCCCACCTTTCTAAAGGCATAAATTTTGTAAAAGTCGGGCATCGTATGAGAAAATTACGGCTTGGTAAAGATCAGGAGAAATATGATGAAAAAGTTGAAATTTTCACCAAGACTAGAAGGGAGGGGAAAATCTGTCATTTCAAATTCAAAACCAGCCCTTTTAGATTTATTTATTTCCGGTGGGTTACGCCCCTCTTCCCCAAACACGCTAACCAAAATCAGAATGAAAGAAAAAGGAGAATCGGGAAATCGAGGAAGGTAGAACATGACACACACACACACAAGTGTGTGTAAACTCGAAATAGAGAGAGGCTCGCCGGATCAGGACTAGATTTCGAGCAACAAAAGGTTTGAAGCAAGCAGCAACAGCGGGAACCTTCAGAGAAGCGTCGATCGGTGTTGATGGGCTGATCGACGGCTATCTGAGCCAGAGTCTGTGGTGTTCGGTGGTAGTGCATGTGGTGTGCGACGGCGGTGTGTGTGTACCGCATGGGGTATACGTAAAACTGCTTCTAAAAATCAGAAACGAAAGAGAAGCGTGAATCAGAGATCGAGTTGGGGGAAAAAGAAGGGACGAGACCTGGTCTCGTTGGGTGCGCGATTTTGGGATCTGGTTGATGATAAAAATCAGATGCGAGAAATTGAGATCAAGAATCCAAGAAGGATCAAGCAGCTATAGGATATGATATGATTTTCCGGCGACCGAAGCAACCAAATCGCTGGCAGTTGTGGCTGCTGTTGCTTGTGGTCATGGCTAGTGGTCAAGGATGTCCTGTAACGATTACGGTGACCCCCTTTCAATCTGATTTCGTGCATGAGCAGTCCCAAGAGCCTTCAAATGTCCATATATTGGTAAGAACTGAAAGTAAAACCTTCCAATATCAGATGGATTGATTTCAGAATCACATGATAATACTTGAGATTATACTTGCATGTGGAACTCATGGGTGATTATTATTTATGTTGCTGTTTGGGACAAAAAAAATACAGCCAAGATGTTGACTGTTGTGATGGTGAGCCTTTGGTGGCTGAGATTTGACCGGAGACCATAGCAAAAAAAATCAGAATACTTTCTGATTTCTTCATTTAGACAAAAGTTGAAGGTAAAAGCCTTAACCAAAGTTGTTCTTGACCCTTTAAAAGTTAGAACCTTGTTGCATGCTGAAATTTGGGGTTTTTCTGATTTATATTTCTTTATGAGATCAAGAACTTGTATGCATGTTAGAAAATTCAGAAGACCCATGTAATAGTTTTGGTATCTAACCAAGAACATCTACTTTTGAAAAGTATTTGTCTTCATGGAGTTAAGAACCTTGTAACTTGGATTTGTTGGAAATTGAATCTTAACATCGGTTATTAACAACATACGATTTGCTAGCTTGGAAGCGGGACAAAAACTTTATTTTTGGTCTTATTAGTTGAATGTTGAGGTTGAATTGGAATTTTTGATCGCCATCATTTGCGCTAGTTTACAATGATGCAGAAATGAAGGTGAAACCAAAGCTAGATAAGAAGAATAACAGGAATATAAAGACTAAAACGACTAAAATAGTCCTGATGGAAACTAAAAGTTTCTATTTTTGTTTAAATAGAGACCCATGAACATAAAAATTGAATTGGAATGGAAGTTAAGAATATTTGGGAATATATTGTCGATAAATTGAAGGAAAAGATGAAAGTTTTGACGGTTTCTATTTTTAGAAACTTTATTCGTGAATTTTTGCCAAAATGACATAAATAAGTAAAAAGAAGGATGTTTCGACATCTAACCATTGAAGTGGACGTATAGAGTGGTAAATAGTATAGTGTTGCTAAGGTAACATTGTAGAAACCCGGAAAATACAATTTTTGGTCAAACGGGACAAAAAGGGTAAAAATGACCAAAATTTGGTTTTGTACTTTAAAAATATCACTTGGACCTTAAATGGAACTAGATGATGACCAGAAGTAGTTCAAGAATGATTAGACAATTACTATATGTTTAGTTGTCTGATAAGTTCTAATCTTCTATTAAATTAATAAAAATTGAAGGACGCTTGGAAGTAGCGAATGACTAGACTTATGTAGATTAGTGTAGCTAGACGTACCTAGCCACTAAGGTGAGTACATGTGGCATTTTCCTACTATGGGGTACATGACAAAATGTTTATATAGTTTTATGTGACTTTCAAATATGAAATGATATGCAAGTTTATCTACCTATGACATGATTATAAAAGTCTTACACTATGTTTTGAAAGTACGATTTGACATTAAACCTACTATGATTGAAAAGTATGTTTTGGCATCAAGTCATAAAGATTTGAAAGTATGTTTTGGCGTTTAGCCTATGAAAGTTATGTTTTGGCGTTTAGTATATGAAAGTTATGTTTTGGCGTTTAACCTATGAAAGAATGTTTTGGCGTTTAGCCTATGAAAGTTATGAAAGAATGTTTTGGTGTTTAGCCTATGAAAATTATGAAAAAAAATGTTTTGGCATTGAGCCATATATTGTTATGAAAGAATGTTTTGGCATATTGTATTTGTGAATGAATGTTTTGATAACTAGCAATGTTATGTTTATGAATGACTGATATTTAATGCATGCAAAGAAATGTTATGAATGAATGGTACTTAATTGTATAACAATGTCAACAAGGAACATAGTTCCTTGTGCCCGGGCGATAAGATTCCCGTAACGGAATCTAGAGGAGTCTACTAGGGTGGTTTCGACCCCTTCGCGAAGTAGATGTCGTAAACTAATGATACCAGGATGGACTAATCATGTTCTCTCCATTATGGTATAGACTTGGGGTATCACCAAGAGTGATTAATGCCCTAAGTATAAAAATCAAGCATGTTATGATACCAGTCAAAGCATGTAATAAGATGCTGAGGTCGTTTGATTATGTTCTTACCATCTCGACTTGGGGTATCACTAAGAGTGATTAAGGCCCTAAGTATAAAAATTCAAATGTGTTTGAGTACCGGTCAAGTTTAAGTAATGAAAGTTTTATAATGACAAACTTCTTATGAAAGGCTTTAAAAGCAAAACGATGACATGTTTCAGTTATAATTATTTTAACAGCAAGTGTTATGATATGATTTGATTACAAGGGTTTTGTAAACGATATATTTTATGTTTATAAATGTTTTGTGTCCAAACCCATGTAGCTCACGAGACGTTTTCTTCTTACGTATTTTATTTCATGCCATGTATCCCAGGTTCTAGACATGAGAGATAGAAGCAAGTAGATGACCCGAAGAAATTGGGATCTTAGATGGAGTAAACCTCGGCTGATGTACTGGTTTGTAATCCTAACTTGCTTTCTATGGTTTATTTTGGTATGAAGTTGTAACCCCCGTAGTTTTTCAAACATTTGTACAACTTAAATGGTTTTGTTGGGACCGAATTTTTAAGACATGACACGAGGTCATGAGAAAAGTTTTTAAAAGTTGACATTTTGTTCTTTAAAGAAACACGGTTTTTTTGAAATATGAGATTTTTCAACATTAAGTTTTATAAAATGTTACACCATTTATGGTGTATGAAAATCGGGACGTTACAGTAAAGTTGTGATAAAACACCCCTAATCAGATGTCAATCATCCTTAGATATCCGAATAAAAGTTTGACCAAAAGGGTTAAGCCAGCTATGACATAAAAAAACATTCTCTCAGCTGAGGTTAGGCTATCTCTGAGGATAGCGTTGCGAACCCATATATAGCGCCGCTATCTTAGCTGAACAGCTAAGGTTCGGGTCTGCACACTTTCAGCCATCAAAACTCAAGAAGTAACATACCAAAGGCTAAGGAAAACGTACTACAACCATCTACTAACATCATATATCACAAAAACTATCAATTACATCGAATTATGACACTTAAGGTTTCAAAACCCCCCAAATTCATCAAAATCAACTTACCATACATTACGCATCCAGTGGGTGTAGTAAGCTGGTTCATGTCAAATCCTGGGAAGAAGTATTGTGAAGGTGTAAAGTGGCTGTTTCGCTACTTGAAAGGAACCTCGGGCGCAGCCTTGGCGCAACCTTGAGTTTCAAAAGATATAAGGTCGTCCTAGAAGGTTATGTGGATGTTGAATTAGGGAGTTGTGTGATTCAGGCAAGAGTACTACGGGTTATGTGTTCACAATTAGGGGGAACAAAATCAATTGGATGTCAAGACAACTGAAGAGTGTTGGTATTTCAACCACCGAGATTGAGTATATGGCTTTGATAGAAGCTAGTAAGGAGCTTGTTCGGTTGAAGAACTTCCTATCAAAGTTAGGCTTGAATAAGGAGGATTGCATGTTGTATTGTGATAACTAGAGTGACACACACCTTGCGAAGAATTTGGTGTATCATAGTGACACGAAACACATTTAAATGAGGTACCATTTCATTCGAGAATTGATTACCAATGGTATACTTAACTTGAAGAAAACCCTTGGAGCAAAGAACCATACATATATGTTCACCAAGGTGGTCTCAGTAGAGAATTCGAAGTTGTGTATGACTTCAACTGGTCTTCCGCAGAATTAGGTGAAGACAAGGAACTAAGAAGGAGAGTCTCATTGTTGCACCTTGTGAGACAAAAAATCAAGTTCTGATTAGTCTCCAAGTGGAAGATTGTTAAGTATGTGGAGTCTAATCCGAACCATGGACGCTCCTGCAGTCGAAGAAGATCAACTGACCGAAGCAACCCAGAACCGAGGAAAGCCTGCCAAGTACGGTTAATGGTTGTGCTTCGGTCGGATCTGTATCCTCATCCGAGGAAGGTCTTCGCCTTAGCTGGGAGATCCAAAGCCAATCGACAAACTTAAAGTACTATCACGAGTCGGACACATACCACCAAGATTGACAGCAGTACTACTTCTGTGGATCAACAGTTCGGTTGGAACCGCAGTCACTTAGATCAGCAGGACTGAGGCAAGTCCCCCTCCGGTTCGAATCAACAGTCTTGATTTGTGTTGGGGCAATGCGAAAAGGATAAATGGAGATGCTCGGGAGAAGCTAATTCAGGAGAAGTGTCTTATAGGCACAAGTTCTCAAGTCTGACATAGGAAGCATGCAAGAGCGGAAAGTCCTATATGACCATGATCTGTCCCATCAGTTGGCCTAGTACAGAAAGCATTATGCTAAAAGATTTGCCATCAGTCCCTAAAGATCTCATTTGCCCGGTATATATACGATCTCGTTTTGTTACAATGATAATGTCAAGAACATGAGGCAAAATAGAGAAAAAGTGTGCAATAAATATTGTATAGATTGTTTAGCATTCATCTGAATAATATACACTCTAGTTCCTACAGTGGACGTAGCTCGATCAATCTAGATCGAGTGAATCACTTAAATCCTCATATTCTTTGTTTGGTTGTTTGTTTCTTATTGTTGTTCTTGGTTGTCATGATCAAACCGGGTAGAAAGTGCACTTGTCAAAGTCCTTAATCCTAACACGTTGTTCCCCGCAAAGGAGGCCCTCCTTGCACCCCCTCCCCGCACCCACACCCACACCAACACCGGTAAGCCTAAAAAATTACTTGCGACTCATCATCAAGTGTCTGACTAAACAACATCATATCCAATGTCAGGGGCATTTTAAACCTCGTGACATCTGTACGTCTCTCTCTTTTGTAATATGTCAAAATTTGTTAATGAATGATTAAGTGTGTAAATTTTGTTGTTATAAGTGTTGTCGATGAACGCGAGTGATTAATTAGTGTAATCATTAATCCGAAAAGGAGTTTTGCGAATGTTAATGATGAGCGCAAAAACGTTTAAAGGCCTTTAAGTTTGATAGAAATGTTCAGTTTTACCCTTTTACAAATTTTATGTCCACTAAAGCCTAGACTTTGAAACTTTTCTCTATTTTTACCCTAAGAACCTACTACAATAGGTTTCCAGGTTACCATGAAATGAACTTCGCAAAAAAAAAAAAAAAAAAAAAAAAAAAAAAAAAAAAAAAAAAAAAAAAAAAAAAAAAAACCATTGACTATTTTTTTTGTTTTTACGCTAAGTATGTTTTTTTATATTATACCACCACCACCACCGCTGCCGCCGCCACCACTACCCTCCACCACCACCGTTACTGTCACCACCCATCTCCCATAACCATTGCCGCCACCACCCACCACCATCATTACCGCCACCGCCATCCCCACCACCACTGCCGCTATTTCTTTGTACCTCTCTCATATGATATCTTTTCTCTTGTAGGAAGCACAAACCACATTAAAAAGTCAATTAATCAATTAACAATCAAACAATTAAAAGGTCAAACATGTATGGACATCGATCTCCACATTCCACTTTCTAGATTTCAATAATCAATTAACAATGTTTTCACATTTTACTTTCTAGATTTCAATAATCAATTAAAAAGCCTTAATCCAACAAGATAACACTTTTGTTGACATAAGGCTGGGGGGAGTGGTTAGCATGTGCTGAACATGCTAAATTATGCCACATCAGCTTAGCACATGCTGACCAAATTTGGTGGGAGTAGTCAGCATGTGTTAACCATGCTAAAAGGTACAAGTCTCATGCTAAAAGGTACAAGTCATGTTGCTAATGGTTGCTATAGCGAGTTCGCTGATATATTGGCGAGGAGTGGTTCAGCGACAGCGAAAGCGAGGGAGGAGGGAGTGGTTCAGCGAGCTTGGCACATTGTTTGGCGAGGGGTTTGGCGAGGCCACTCCCCCCAGCCTAATCAGTAATGACATCGGTTCCCAATCCCACATTCTACTTTCCAGAAAATTAAACAAGAACAAGTGAACTATGAATGATTGATAATTTCAAATGTTAAATTATCATATTTCCAGCAACAGATTAAAGCATAAAAAGTTAAAAAAAAAACCCTAAACTGAAAAATAAAATAACAGAGGAGAGGAGAACCGAGAATAGTGATTTACTTGTTTCATATTGCATTCATAAAATTGGTCGGCCGGAGGACTGTAGGGGAAGAAAACGCCGGCAGGCGGCACTTGGCAGGTGGCAACGAGGGCAGGGGGAGAACGGAGAAGCAAAGAAAATCACGAGGCTTTGGTTTGACGTAGCTGTACTGCTGCTTCCGATCAAAATTTGACGTAAAGTCTAAAATTCAACGTCATCTCTTTTTGTTTGGGCTCAATTTCAAATGGGTTTTCATTTTTCAGCACTTGGGCTTAGATTATTGGACTATGACTATCAAGTTGGACCAAGCAATTTAGGGGTAGCACTTATTTATTTTAGGGGTAGCCTCATATATTAAAAAAAAAATTCTGAAAATTTAGCGTTACTATTAAATTTTCAGGCTCTCTAGATGTTTATGACATTATTGGTGTAAATATCATTTACATATCTCATCATTCTGGTGTTGTCGCACATCTGAGTTTTTTACAACGAGATAGTAGTTGGATGAAAATTTTATCAAACTATTGTAGTTTTATATTTATTTACCAAAATATCGCACTTTAAATAAATATATTTTTAATTAATATTTATTTATTTTAAATTTTCTAAAAAAGATAGGGAATACCATTTCGCCGGAGATGCATAACGATCGAAAAGCCACCGTGCGAGTGAAAGACCCCTTTGTTCCCCTTTTGTTTGGTTTACAGGTCAAAGACAAAAACACAACCGTCATCGTTGCTGAAAGACGCCTTGAACCACCACGTCCATACCGATGGATCCGACGGAAGAAATCAAACTTCATGCAGTGAATGTTTTAATGTGTGAGAGAGAAAGGGAAGAGATACATCTGAATTCTCTACTTATTTGCAACAAAACACACAGTGGATCAACCCTTTTTATGACAAAAGGACGATCTTCCGTTTAAATTCAATTTAATGCACCATACTGACGATCCTTTTAAATTCAAGAGTGTTTGAGATGGTTAGAACTTAATTAAAGACAAGTAGCTAGAGGTTGATGTTTAAGTCGGAGATGGGGCAGGTCGATGTCCAAACTAGTTTCCTTTGTAACTAAATATATTTGTTTTCTATTTTTTGAAATTAATCAGGCGGGGTCCACGTTGGAAACCAGTTTCACAAGCTTTTAATAAATAAATTTGAAGTGACTCGGCATTTGTAAAATATTATAGTACAAAACTCCACTTACATCATGTTCTAAACAAAAATTTGTATTACAAAAAGATAAGAAATAAATAGAATAACCGTCACCTTTCTTACTCTAGGCACATTGTACTCTAGCCTCTTCATGTGTACCAGAGACATGTTGTTGAAGGACGTAGTTTCAGCTTTTCTGGATTATGTTGGTGTCTACACGTATATGGAGTTATTTTCTACAGTTCTTCCCTGTTCAATGAGGATTTGGGGTTTGTATTAGTGTTTTTAACAGGATAAGCACCATAGACTGCTACGCCGCATACCCCCTTGGTGTCAGGGGCGTCGCGTAGCAATCGCATGTATCCCTTCTCTCCCCATTCCTCTCCCCACGATGTCCTTATTATCCAGTACTTGACTCCGTCGTCAGTCACACCGTATCCAACCGCTGTTACTCCATGATTAACATCATTTCCACACTTTCCGGTAAAAACTCCCTGTCAGATTGTGTTGTCAACGCTTATTTTACCTTTTGAATCTTCATATTTAGGTGTTCTCATCGCAAACTATATCGGTTTTTTAAAAGATTAAACAAACACCATTGGGTATATATTAATGGTGTTCAATTGGTGGTTTGGACTCGAAAAAATCGAAAACGCAAACCAATTCAGTTCGTTTTTTGTTAGATTTGGAGCCGAGAGTTCAAAACAAAGTTAAACTCGGTTTGCGAGTTGATTTTTCACCTTAAATCCAAAATCAACAAAAAAACCTGATCACATTCAATTTATGGTTTGTTTAAATTCAAACCGAATCACGAATCCAGTTTTGTTTGGTTTCAATCGAACATACTTACTTTTCAATGCAAAAACTGAGCTAACACTTACAATCAGGATTCTTGCGAAAAGAGCAATTGTTTGGAAATAATTTTAGGTGTAATTTGTTTCCTACGTGAGTTTGAGTTACCTCTGAATAAAACTGGAAATCGTGACTTGCAGCATCAACGGCGACAGATACAGGCTGGTGTGCAACTGCTTTCAGTAGAGCCTTTTCATCTTCAGTAGGCACATGTTCAAAACCATCAATCGATACTACATGATCGGCCGCCTGTGATTTGTCGATGGACCACATCAATCAATCGACGGATTATACAAGTTTTGATCGCAAATGGAGGTTATACCTGTGCGACTTTGCAACTAACATTTATGGCAATGTACGGGTAGTTATCCTCTGTTGTTATACCTCCATTTTTTATAATGAATTCAAACCCCTCCCCCATTATCCCTCCGTCACATCCTTTGTCGTCCTCGTTATCGACGTCACAGTCGACAAGTTGTTGTGGTGATAACCTAATTAGTTTTTCGGTTCTGATCTGGTTTATTCCTTCGACGGAATCCACCGTTGAAAACGCCCAGCAACTTCCTGTAATATCCATGAATAATAAAACATCAATTAGGTCAAGAATCAAGATAATGAAAATGAAATCGGAAAGAACAGGCCCATAATCGGGTCAAAATGTGTTACCACATACGCCTTGATCCCTGATAGGGGTGACGGCATTCTTCTGTCTCCAGTCAACCGCCGGAGGGATATCAATGGCATCAGCATACATGAAAGTATCGATTTCGTAGCGTTCTGTTTGGCGCATCATGTGATGCATGACACGGGGGCGCTTAAATCCGGTATGCTTGCTCATAAACTCATCGTTTGTCATCCCTGCGTATTTGTTCAACTTTAATGTGTACGACTTGTTCATCTTGTTTGACTTGTGAACATGTTGCAGATTAGACTTAAAGGCTGTGAACTGTTTATGTTTTTCGTGGTGCGTTGTTTCCGGCAGGTTGTGGTGGCCCCTCCATCTCTGGTACAAACCGGACATGCTCTCCTCCGTTTCAAGATCTTTGTCGCTGTATTCGAAGCCCTGAACAAGGCCTAAAACCAAAATCGATATAAGTGAACGTAAAATTAATTTATTCATTTCCGTTTCCTGGATTCAGAGTTTGTAACGACGAGTAAATGGGAATTGCAAGCGAAATCATTTAATTAATTACAGCTGACTGGATGAGAGGTGACTTATGCCCATGAAACACGCTCAATCAATAACAATGGAGGTTTGGAGATAGAAAGACTGTTGTGATCCAAATGCGATACCCTGGAACTTTTAGAACTTGGATCTGATTGAAAAACAACCACCATGCAGGGGAGAAGATTTTGGGTTGCCCTAATTATAAGGTAAGTGCATTTTTTTTCCTATAATATTTCGAAATTACAAGTTAAAAACTGTTAGTTTCTGAGTTTTTTTTTTATATATAGTATTTAGTTAACATTGATCCCAAGCTCCCAATTTTATGTAACTAGACGAATACTCGCGCGTTGCGCAAGTAAAAATTATATAGTTAAATTTTTAACAAATATATTGTGGAAAATGATTATGTCATTAAAATTACCTATAAAATAATAATTGCAATATTAAGTTGATATATATACAATTGCAACCATTTTGACTAATATTACTTAATGAATTTTATCAGCGGCTTACGTATTAATTAAATTAAGCATAGTTCTTGTTTTATTTTTAACTATTGTCTATTGTAATGATTAATTAATTTAAACTAAGGTTGTCAAGATCGGGATTTTATATAGAATCGTTTTCCACTTTGCAAAATCATGATCGTAAGATCGAATTAGATCGTAAGATCCTACTAAAAGCATAAAAAATACATTTTCATACATCACTTAACCATTTGGTTAATAATAAACAGTTAAACACATGGAAAATACATTTCCAGTACATCATTTATCAATAAACAATTCAAAATAGTTTTTCTAGTGATCATATTATATTCATTTAGCTTATATAAGACAAGAATATTTAAAAAAAATTAAAAATAATTAGTAACGATCCTACGATTTTACGATCGATCCTACGATCTTACGATCCGATCCTACGATCCTACCTCGATCTTACCCAAAAACGATTCAAGTAGGATCAAGATCGATTTACCTAGGTGGGATCGTAGGATCGTACGATCCTACGATCAGGATCACGATTTTAACAACCTTGATTTAAACGTTACTTATTTGACCATATTTTAATATTGATCATGATGATTATTTAAAGTATCAACGATAAGTAAAAAACCTAAGTAAAAAATTGATTAATTGTATTAAATTATTTCATTTAATATGACAACTCTTAAATATTTTGCTAAGACTAATAAACACTTACACCAATATTTAAAGTTGGTTAATTATATTGAAATATTTCTTTTAATGTGAAAACACTCAAATTCCATATGAAAGTTAATTAACTATTAAAACTCAATAGACTTTGTTAATTTATCTTACTCAATTGACACTTATAATAGTTATTATTACTATTCTTTAACATTATGTCTTAATCGATGAGAAAAACGTTAATTTGATTTGTAAAACAATATGAGTTTTTATGAAATAATATATGCATTAACATTAAAGATTAAGAAGTTGACTTAGATTAATATTTCTATTTAATAATTCATAAATTAAAATACATAAAAAAATATTGTTATTAGATTAATAAACTACCTTAAATGAGTAAAAAATTGTTAATTTAAATGAATTATTATTTAATATTTCTACATGAAAAATCTATGTGAGTAACAAAACGAAAAAACTATTTAACCAATTAGTTTTATTAATATTCATACTTTTAAATCAATGGTCATGTATCTCATTTAGTTTATGATTTTATGGAGCGCTTTAAGTTATGTCGTTTCAATCCAAAATAAACCACGATATTCCTTTTTCTTTATTCAGAATTACTTCCATAAAATTAACCTCATGCGGTTGTTTAGTTAAAGCATCCAAAAATTTATTTGTGCTTTTAGTTTGCCAATAATGAATATAATTAAAACATTGCATTTTTTATTTATTGATTGTCAAATGATTTTATATATATATATATATATATATATATATATATATATATATATATATATATATATATATATATATATATATATATATATATATATATATATATATATATATATATATATATATATATATATATATATGATTTTAAATATCATAATCTAACGAATAACAAATAGTATAAAAATTAATACTACAATTTGTAAAAAGAATTTCATGATTTTATATATCAAAATCTAACAAATAACAAAATGTATGAAATAAATAATAACATAAAAGCATCGAAACATCTATAATAACATTTATATTCATAAACCACATCAAGCCCTCCAAAATCATAAAAAATTGTATAAGCAATTTCATGATTTTATATATCACAATCTTACGAATAACAAATACTATGGAAAAGTTAAATAATACAACTTTTGATGACAAAAAGCACCAAAATAACTATTATAATATTTGTATTAAAAATACATCAAACACTCATAAATCATACAAATAATGTGAAAACAATTTCAAGAATTTTTTTTTTAAATTTCTAAGAATACATAAAATCAACATACGTTTGATATACTTTCTCATCTCTTCTACTCTTTATACTTCAATCAAAAACATTTGAAAGACATGAATGTTTTTATGAAAAAAAAATCTACTTATATAGCAACAACATGTATAAAAGAGAGGAATACAAAAAGGTTTTAGTAAATGCTATTAATTTAAGAAATATGAAGAGTCTTAAGTTTCAAATGTAATTTTGAATTTAGTATTATCTTAATAAATAGATGTAACGTTGTGTAATTTATAAATTTATTTTACTATTAGTTATTATTGTTAATTAATTTTAAGATTACTTAGTATTATTAAAAATTTATAAAAGACTATTCGTGTAAAAAGTTTTAATACCACTTAATATGTTTATTATCAAATCACTTATTATATTAATTATTATTGTTAACCAATTTTGAAAGTTATAATATTATTTAAAGGTTAGAATTTATTTTCTTATATTTATTTAACACTTTTAACTAATTTATAATAATTATTAGAAAGAAAATTAAAGTCATGGGAGTTTCAAATTAATATTATGGAAGTTTTTTTCTTCTTTTATAAGATATATCTACTACTCTCATTCAAACTATTAAATTAAATAAAATTGAAGTATTAAAAAAAATTTAGAAAATCAATGGAAATATGAAAAGAAGTATTAAAAAGAAATTTAGAAAATTCATTGAAATATGAAAATACATGGAAATTTAGAAAATCAATGGAAATATGAAAAGACATGAGAGTTTCAAATGAATGTGGTACTTTGAAATATGCCTCTATTATAATATATATATATATATATATATATATATATATATATATATATATATATATATATATATATATATATATATATATATATATATATATATATATATATATATATATATATATATATATATATATATATATATATATATATATATATATATAGAGGCAGAGAGAGAGAGTTAGGATCTTTTGAGAACCACAGATCCCCCGAGAACCCGAGAACTCCCAAACCGATATTTTTTCAAAAAACCGACCTCATAGGCCTCTAAAACGCACATATTTAAGCATTTTCGAAAAAAATTCCGAAAAAAGCGACTTTTTTTTTGAAAAAAATTTGCACATGTGCAAACTTTTTTATACGTACACTTTTTTTCAAATTTTTTTATAGAACGCCTTAAATATATGTTAGAAAGACATCCATAAAAAAAACTTGAAAAAAGTGTACGTATAAAAAAGTTTGCACATGTGCAAACTTTTTTTTTTTTTGCACATGTACAAGAGGCCTATGGGGTCGGTTTTTTGAAAAAAATATCGGTTTGGGAGATGTAGGATTGATCCAAAAGGAGTTGGGAGTTCTCGGGATGAAGTTGGTTCTCAAAAGATCCTAAGTATATATATATATATATATATATATATATATATATATATATATATATATATATATATATATATATATATATATATATATATATATATATATATATATATATATATATATATATATATATATATATATATATATATATATATATATATATATATATATATATATATATATATATATATATACCATTATATAAACCATATATAACTTACAAGTCTTATAATGCATTAAGATCTTAATTTTAAGACATGTACAACTCCTCAATGCTTTGAAAGAAATCAGATTTTTGGGCGGTTGATTCAAAATTTGAAACCCGGATGTCCTGGCTCCTCGTTTCTTTCGCTTCCTTTTAACCTACTACGTCAGTACGTCTGCCCCACTCACTTTTGATTTCAAATCGGTCTCCGCCATCATTTTTAACCTACTACATCACCGAATTGAATCAAAGCCGGCTCCTCCATTCTAGGCCAACAATGCCTCCAACGCCTCCATCACCCTTACAACCACGACTCCGACCTTATTCATCATCATTGTCACCATCTCCCTTACCGCAACCAGGGATGCTACAACCATCAAACCACCAAAACAACCTCCACTGCGCCTCCTTATCTGCTAAAAGACGACAGGTCGATCTTAATAAAGGAGAAATTACTAAAGGTATGTAATTCCTGACATGTTTTTATAATTCGTTCGTTTATTTGTATTCGTATTCGATCTTTCATTCTCATTTTCATCATACCCTAACAATAGGGAGAGAGAAGGTTAAGCGGTTAAGCCCCCATGGCAACCACCGCTCCTCAGCACCACCGTCATCCACAATCGTGCCGGCACCCATCAGTCTCGCACCACTGTAGTCCCCATCGTCTGTTTCTTCTCTCTCCCTCTATTTCTATCACTGTCGCACCACTGCAATCTCTAATTAAAAACACCAAACTAACCTTCTTAGTTTGTTTTTTGTTCAGTATTTTTCGAAGGAAAGAAGAGAAAGGATGTATTTTTTGACATTTGCACTTTCTCCCACACCCTCTCAAAACAAACCCATCTTGGTTCTTTTTTCAGATCTGGTAACATATCTTGCTGCCGCACCACTGCAATCTCTAATTTATGTGTTTTTTTGTATTTCTTGATTTTTGATTTCAGCTAGAACAAATCGAAAAACCCAACACCTAACACGTAACAAGAACACATTTCAGTGAGGTAATTCTATATTATACTTTTATGGATTTTCGTTCCATATATCCTCGATTAACATTGTCTTTTATTTAGGCGGGTTATTTAGTTTGATATTTATACAGAAAATTATTTTCGTATATCTCTTGTTAAAGAAATTAAGAGTTTTAGAGTTGTTGGTGTTGATATGAATGTTGGAAGTATGTTTTTGGTGTCTTAAAAATTTATTGTACATATGATATAAAATGTTGAAATTATCAATTTTAATGTCTACCCGTTTCTTTGATTTTTTTTGTGTGGTTCTTCTGGTAGATCATCTGCCCTTTTGGCTCATATAGCATTGAGTATTTTGTGCAGGTGAAACCAATAGAATGTGATCAACACAGAGTGAGGCAATCTATAATCATATGGGACAGATGTGTCGACCATTTTTAGTTTAAACTTTATGTATAATCTGATCAATGTTTCTTATTTGGTTCAGGGTTTATTGGTAAAAATATCCCTTTCTGGTATAGACCCGTATTTACTCGACAAAAGGTTGGGACAGTAATACCAAAAAAGAGGATTATTCTTGCATTTAATCCTTAATGTTTATTAGCACACCCTTACATGTTTTTAGGTTTCTAATTGGTTCAACTTTCATACTTAGAAGCTTCACGTACTTGGTGGAATTCTCAATGGTTGATTTCATTTATTCTTTTGATTTGTTTTTTTTGGTGATTTAAAGACCTGTGATTTCATCTTGGTCTTAGAATTTGTAAATTGATAATAATCAGATTTAGAAATCAAAACGATTTAATTACCTACAAGTTCATCTTCTACCTTTTTGTTGATTATTTTATAATATTTGGTTATTGAATTCATGCTATTGTGTGTGCAAGGCTTGGGGCCATCACCCCTCATCATTCCCTCTCTATCTCTGGCTAAATATCATCACACCATTTAGAAGACCACCATATGCCGCCGTTCTCTGCTCACATATTCGGCAACAAAGCCCACCAAGAATGCGAGTTCATCATTTAATGGCGAGGTAACAAATTGTGAGATAAAAATCTAAACCTCTTTTCTCAAATGTTTCAAGCTTGAACAATCATTATCACCCATCATACGGTTGAGTTGATTTCATAGATTTTTATGATTAAGTAATTTTGTCATTGAGACTAAGTGGTATAAGTTTTTGGAATCCGAAAATCGTAATTGATGATTTATAATTTCAGGGTTTTCATTCCGTATAAAATCTGGGTTGTTTTGGCTCTCTAAGGTAAAACATTCTACTTCCTTGCTATTTCAGGGTTATTATTTATGATTTCTGGTTTTGACTGTTTCCAAGTATCAAATCTGAGTTTTTTTTTTTAATTTTTTTTAATTATTTTATTATTATTATTATTATTATTATTTTTGAGATTTAAGGTATGAATATACCAATTCTTGGTTAACCTAACTTCATAAGGAAAGAGTAATGTAGTGTCTCATTTTGCCTTTTGGTTTTGATTTGTATATATAGGAATACTCGCCACTCGGTTCACTTGGCACCATGATTCGGTCTACGTAGAACAACTCAACTTTCTGGCTACAGTCAAGATTAAACTATAGTGGTTGATGTGCATGATGAGTTGATTGTGGTGGCTTTTTGTGTTGTAGAGTTTTTAGAATTGCATCTTATGTTGTAGTTGTTGTACTTTGATTAAGCTGGGTAAAATTGTGAGATATGAGGCAGTCATGTAATAAAAACTTGCTTTTGCTTCTTAATAAACACCGGAATATCCCAAAATCATCATATGAATTAAGAAAATAATGACATCTATATTTTATCAAACCAATCCCCATTGATTGTTAATCATTTACTTCTTTAGATACCACTAAACCCACTATTTGTTAATTATGTTAGTTTCTTCTCAAACTGTAGTTACGTTTCACACAAATACAGACTAGCCAAAGGCATTAGCCAGAACATGATGTCAAACTTTATCGTGTTTTCTTTGTTCTCCAATCTTTTTTATAAATATTATAACTCATATAGTATATGTATAAGTATTTTTACACATGTATGTTATGAAAACAGTTTTTATACGATAGTTCTATTTAATGCTATATTAGAATGATTGTTTATAATGGGTAATTTTGGTCTTTTTATAATTTCAATATAATAGAATAAAAGTTTGTAAATAATAAAAGCAATTTATGGTTAAAGAATAAAAACATTGATGTCAAGAAGAAAAATTCACATGGTTCATCAAGAAAAGATACTATGCAAATAGTTCAGAAATTTTAGTAAAGCATATTACAAATTATTTCTATGTTTATACATTTGATTTGTATACAATTTTTTTATTATTAAAAATGTACTATTTTTTATCAAAATAAATCTGTATGTTGCCGTGAATCATAATGAGTTGGTTGACAGTCATATTCGTAAATGATTTTATATGTTTACCAACATATTCTTTATTAGATTTTAAAAAATCAACCTTAATGTGTATACACACGCTTACACGCCCATGTAAAAAAAACAACAACGAAAATATTGAAATTGGGAAATTAATGTTTTTACGGGTTGAAAGAAGTAAGGGCACATCACATATGGATTTAAGAAAGAAAAAACATATGGATTGTTTTCAATATGCGATTTACGTATTGATAGAAAATAATTTGCCAAACACATGTATTGATTGAAAAATCATTTATGTCAAAAGATGTGTATTTTAGTTTTGAGAAAGATTCTTAACTCTTTAGTAATATTTATTTAGTATTAGAAAATTTGATATTTAAATAACACGGCTTTGAGAAAGTTTCTAAATGTTTTTAGAGAAAATGATTTATAAGGGTAATTATGTTTTAAAACTGTTCAAAAAACACCATCCAAGTTTGGTATGTTCAAAAAACATTATCCAAGTAAGACATTTGTACAAAAAACACCATCCAAGTAAGACTTTTGTACAAAAAACACCAACGAACTACATGTTTTGTTCAAATTTTACCCGATGGTAACCGACTCTTGCAGGTTAAAGGATGACTTGGCCTAATATTTAGTGACATAGCATAATAACAGATGAACAGTTTAACCTGCAAGAGCCGGTTACCATCGGGTAAAATTTAAACAAAACATGTAGTTCGTTGGTGTTTTTTGTACAAAGGCCTTACTTGGATGGTGTTTTTTGTACAGAGGCTTTACTTTGATGGTTCTTTTTGAACAAACCAAACTTGGATGGTGTTTTTTGAACATTTTTGAAACATAATTACCCTTATAAGTCATTTTCCCATGTTTTTAATGATTAATGTATTAAAAATACAAGAAAAAAATGATAGTACAAAAAATTAACTTTAAAATGTGTCTAATATATTTCGAAGTTTCTTTTTGCTTGGCCAAAACCATATTTCAATGTACTTTCAGTTTTGTCACGAAAAGCTCGTCACGAGTCGAGCCTTGTATATTTCTAAACGAGCCCGAGCCGAGATTGGTCAAGCTCGGGCTTGGATCGGCTCGTTTGCATCCCTACTCTCAATCTTTATCCAACAAATTAATTAAAACACAATAATTTTCAAATGTCTTCGCAATCATCGTCATCATCCGAGAAAACCAATCAAATACCGGAAATAGAATTTGTCGGTCAAATAATGCAACGCATGATATCGTACTACGAAAACCAAGCACGAAATTCACGTGTGCCTAGAAGATGTGGTCTTACTTTACGTAGAGAACGTGATGATGACCATAATCGTTTAATTCACGACTATTTCGTCGATGACGCCGTCTACGCTTCAAAGTTCTGGCGAAGGTATCGAATGCGTAAAGAGTTGCTTTTACGCATTGTTGGGGATTTGGAATCTCGATTCACATTTTTTCAACAACGGTGAGGTGCAAGAGGTGCAAAGGGGTTTACGCCGATACAAAATGCAAATCGGCTATACGACAACTAGCCATGGGTTTAGGAGCCGCCTCGTGGGATGAGTACCTACGAATGTACGAAAGAACGTCACGGGAGTCACTTTACAAGTTTTCGAAGGCCATCATCTTGGTTTACGGTCCCCGATATTTACGTAAGCCAACTACGAACGACATGCATCAACTGTATACGGCTCACGATGGAAGGCATGGGTTACCCGGGTTGATCAACAGCATTGATTGTATGCATTGGTCGTGGGCGATGTGCCCAAATGCATGTCGTGGTCAGCTTATGCGGGGGTACCACAAAGACCAACAATAATTTTAGAAGCGATAGTGTCGACCGATCTTTGGTTTTGGCATGCTTTTTCGGTGTTGTCGGGTCTAACAACGACATCAACGTGCTCGATCAATCCCCCGCATTCAACGATATATTTAAGGGAATATCTCATGACGTGCCATTTGTAGTTAACGACATTTCATACAAACGGGGTTATTATTTGACCGGTGAGATTTATCCGGAGTACTCTGCTTTTGTGAAGGCGTGGTCTCATCCGAACGACGAAAAACCTTTGAGGTTTAAGGCAGTCCAAGAAGGAGCTCGGAAAGATATAGAACGAGCATTCGACATTCTTAAAAGACGTTTCAACATTATTTACAATCCGGCACGTACATGGGACGACAGAAAAATTTAAGTCTATAATGTACGTGTCCATCTTATTACACAATATGATTTTAGAAGATGATGGCAAATCTATATGCCAATTTGATGAAAATGAAGTTTTGCGACATCGTGAGCCTTTCGGTTTTGACCAATGTTTTAAAACCCGGGTTGACCCGGCCGGTCGAACCGGTTGAACCGTGACCTGGTGAAAAGAGCGGGTCAATTATGACTGGGTTTTTGCTAATTTCCGACTCGGATTGAACCGGCCGGTTTTTTCAATAAAACGGTTGGACCGGTGACTCGGAACCGGGTTGACCCGGCGATTGAACAAAAATTTAGAAATTTGACTTAAAAAACTTGGTTATAAAGTTCAATGCTCAACCTTTAGAAACTAGTCCACTATTGGTTTATTAAATTTAGTAAATTTTTTCTATAGAAACTTCACAAAATCACCTTTCTATAAAAAAATGTGAAATTACATTGTTTATATTTTATAAATATATAAGTATTCTAAAAAATATTAAATTTATGAAATTTCTAAACAGTGGGTTGACCTGCGGTTGAACCGGTTGACCCGTGACCCGTCACCACACCGGATCAACTAAAAACCCGGATTTTAAAACATTGGTTTTGACACTCCTGAATACCAAGCAAATAGAGCGGAGGTACGCAACCGCGAGTTGCACCACAACCTTTGAGCTGATTTGTCAGAGCATGTCCACCGGAACGCAATTGAAATCGCCAATATGTACTACTAGAAAAACAGGTATCAGCGACGGAATCGATATGTATCTAATTCATCGACGGAATTGAAAGGAATTAGTGACGCATATTGCATTTACGCATATTATGCGAGTTGTAGCGTTTAGCAACGGATTAGCGAGTGACTTGCAAGGGAATAACAATGGATTGAATTTGCGACGGAAATAATCCCTCGCTAATCAATTCTCGAAAAAATAAAAAATTTGTCGCTGTTTTTTTCCCGCTTCTTAGGGTTTTATTGCCCCCATTTCCACGCTAAAGTTAATCGGCTTCTCTCTAGGAGACATCCTTTTTATCCCTCCGAAATTGAGACAACCCTACCCTACCACCGCTCATCGTCGCCGATTCCAACCATCGCTACACCTAAAGTCGAGAGAGTACTAGAAGGGCAGTTTACATGCTCCACCACTAACATCACCGGTTCAAGAGGTAAGTGTTTACAATTCTTCTTGGTTCTGCTGTTGGTGCTCCTTTGCTTTGTTCATGTATTTATGTTTAGTTGTTGTTTATCGTGTTCTATTCCTGCAATCCTCTAAAAATCATGCAGGTGTTTTGAGTTTCATTACATGATGAACTTTTGCGTTTGTAGATCTGTGTGAAGCAGGAAACTTCATTCTAGTTGAACCAACTCTGTCCAGGATTTCTAGGTTTGATTTTGGCATTTTGCTATCTTGTATTTGTTAATAAGAACTTCTAGTAGAATCTAAATGGCTATATTGACTTCGTAAGCAAGTTTCCATCAGTTTTGAACGTATGGCTTTTTCAAGGTCTGTATGTTGTGTGTTGTTCTGGATCTAGGTGTTTTGGGTGTGGAAAAAAGCCAAAAGCCAATGAATTGACATGGGTAAGTATTTACATTAGAGATTTCAATTTATTAAAATTGTGATTGTTTGTAATTGGGGAAGGGGTTTTGGAGCCCACATACCGAATTATTTGTTAGTATGCGTAATTGTCTTGACGTTTTGATGGTTAGGTTCGTTTGCCACATAGAAAGTGATACTTGAAAGTATTTTAAAAAGAAAAAGTGTAGCAATAACTGTGGATCTCAAATGGGTTGCTAAAACAGTAGAAATTCATTTTGAAGCTACCGGAGGGATCAAGAAAGGAAGAGTTCTTGGATTTGGTTCCGTGTCTGATCCACACAAGTTTTTGGTGCCTAATCAAGCAGCCCAAGTACAACTCAAGACAACGTAGAGGTTTGATTTTACTTCTTTTTCATCTAGCTATTGTACATGTCATTCTAATTTTTTTACATTTTGGTGAAAACTATAAACATCCCTAATTACTGGAATTCAAGGTGAAAATACAATTGCTATTAATCGTTGCTAGTTATTTATTTAACTTGAAAGTACGTTGCTATTAGGTGTTTCTATTTTTTAGTCAAGTTGAAAGTACCTTGCTATTAATTGAATAATATGACTTGATGTTTAATTAGGTGTAAACTTAGTTACTGTTGCTTTCTAGGTTCTTGTTGGTCTTAATCGTGAGGAGATGAAGGAAGAGCTTAAGGCGGAACGTGAATAAATTGAAGCCAAAAAACAAGACACTTGATTTTTGTGATTTGATTTCGATACATTTAAATCGAATTAGACTATGGCACATGATTTTTGTGATTTGGTTTCAATACTTTGAAATTGAATATGACTCTTTATTTTGTTAGTTAAGTATTAATATTTATTTTGGTAGTTGTGTTAAATGTGTTGAATTCGGGGTATAAAATTTGATTTTGAATTGGTGATTTCTGATTATAGAATAATGACAGATTTTAAATATAACAGACAGTCGTTAAATATATTAGACACCAGTGACAAAAATTAGCGACGGATTTAGCGATGAACTGTGACGGACTCTACGGGTTTCATCAACACACTGCAACAAGTTAATCCGTCGTAATTTCGGTCGCTAAATTCCTCGCTAATCCGTCACTACCATTTAGCGACAAAGGTTTTCTCGTCGGCATAATTTCGTCGTTGATCCGTCACTATTGACCTTTAGCGATGGATTTGCGACGGATAATTCCGTCGCTCATACCTCTGTTTCTAGTAGTGTTGTTCACATCGACGGATGACGAACCGGAGGAGTTTATCGATGATGAATCGGATGAGCATATCGATGACGACGAAGATGAACGACTACAACGGCTCGGAGGATTGACGTTTCTACTTTTTTCATGTTTTCATGTGTTGTTTTTAGTTGTCATTTTTTTTTTAAATTTGTCGTTGTCGTTTTAATTGACGCTTGTAATTTTAATTTCTTAATTAATGAAGTATTTTATTTTTAAAAAATAATTTTATTGTTTAGTTTAATTTTAATTATATTATTTATTTAAATAGAAAAAAGTTAGTGACAGTGAGGATATACCATTTCCTAGAATTGAAGTGGTGAGGGTTAGTGAGGGGAAAAATGAGTGGTGCCTACGTAGCACTCAAACCCCTTAGGGTGAATGGTCACAGTACCCTTTGGTCTTATGGTTGGTTTTAACTAACTCATGAAGTGTTAATTAATTGATTGTCCAATTAATTTTTGTGATTGTTATATTCTATAAGTTGGAATATTATGTTACTAAGGCTATGTTTGACACGCTACATCTGGCTTGTAAGCTAGTTTTTTTTTTCTTTTTTTTTTCACTTTACATGTTTGGCTGACACAAAACTAGCTTATAAAGTAGCATATAAGCTAGCATTTTAAAATGTTATTACGAGTAACGTTTAAATTAACTTTTTCAAATACTCCAAATTTACACTTCAATATACAACGTACTACACGTACTCGTAAAATATTTATCTACAAGTTTGATTTCCATTTTCCTCCAAATCTGACTACTAGGGATAAGCACCAACTCTCTCCAAATTGCAAAAATTCTCTCCATCATCGATTTCTATAAATTAGGTCGATTTTTTAGAACTAGCATCATACATTTAGAAGAACAAAATAATCATTCAATATCTAGTCATACGAACATTCGAGAGTCATGTCACGAGATGCAAAAACTTTGTGATAATATTGTGAAATGATATGAGATGCAAGAAATTTTAATTAAAATCGGAAATTTGTAGTTAGTATTTATTTTAATTTAATTTAATGTATTATGTTTTTTCTTATAATATTAGATTAATTTCGTGCATGATCTTTTATGCCATTTTACGATTTCCAGCTAGTTTTATCGGTTAATTTTATAAAAAATCATTTATTATCAGCTAGTTTATCGGTTAGTATTTATCAAAATTCATTTATTATTAGCTAATTTTTCAGTTAGTCGCTATTTTTCTAGCTACCCGCTAGGTTTTCAACTGACAACTAGTTTTTCAGTTAATTTGTCAAACATAGCCTAAGTGTATATTGTCCAATTAATTTTAGTGATTGTTATATTCTATAAGTTGGAATATTATGTTATTAAGTGTATCCCCGTGTGTTGCGCAAAAATCAAATTGTATAGTAAAATAATATTGACAATTGTAAATTTTTTAAAATAAATTAGTGAGTGTCATTAACTATAAAATAAATTTGTTATAGAAAACTAGAAATTTAATATAAAAGCTTTCCAACATTGATGTATAATTTTTGTGACGATACTTGGTTGAGTATATTGTAGCAACGTTTCCTCACCAAGCTCGACTTCCCAAACAACATCATATTGTAATTATTACTTTCACACACAATCCAACTATATTGAAATTCATAATCACCTAGAGCTTATGTTTTTCCCCAAAAGAGTTTTGTATTTCTTATTATAGTTCTTCATTTTAAAAATTATATCAGTTCATTATAAAAATTGTATTGATACCATAAAAGTATACATACAATCCAAATACTAATATATATTATAATATAATTACGTCAAACATGTAACGCCCTAAAAACTGTCACCGGTGAGTATATTATAAATTTTCAACATTTAATTACAATTTATACAAAACACATATACTTGGGTCCTAGAACAACAAGTCGATCGATATCTTCAAGATGCTGGACGTTACTACACCACTAATCCTGCAAAAGACCACAACGAAAACACTGTAAACTATAAAGCTTAGTGAACAACCTTACAATAGCATTAAATACTCGCTAGAATACAATGTGTTCACAATTCACTCGTTTAAGATCGCATTCCTTTTTCTACACCAAATCACCTGTTATCACCGTGAATATAATAGTAATAGTAATATACAATTATTAAATAAAGTAAACACAATACTACGCAAAGGCAATATGGTATTTTCATATGGATCATGAAATATATATAAACCACAACGACTTCTTGTTGGTAATTTTAAATAACCAAAACATAAACGCGGAAGCTTAAACCTTAGATCTTGATCTCGAATCTGATAAAAAGAAATAAACAAACGAAGATAACATACCTGTTTCCATTGAGCTTTTCAGATCTGATGAGAAGGGTTGGTTTTCCAGTTGATCTCAAAAGCTCTCTCTAAATCCCCAGCAATATACATCACGAATTTTAGTGTGTATTTCCATATATTTGATTTGCTACTCGTCACGTGTTTATATAGATGGAGATATAACCGAATGTGAGAGATTTAAGGGATAAAGATGAGTTTGATTCAACCGGGAACTCAACCCACAAGATAAACACTAGATAATGTTTATCTACTATTCAAAATCAGTCCATCAACAATTTCAAATAGTATTTTATATTAAATCTGAATTTTAATGATAACATAATATACATTTAATTTAAGTGGTCCCAAAATATCTAACAATCTCCCACTGGACCACGAATATCTAAATGTACAAATAACAATATAAGCGCTTTAACATATGTTATCATACCATTGGTACCCTTAAACAATCTCGTCCATTAATCATAAAAATATAGGATCAAAGCAGTCTTCGTTACAATTTACGTAACTAAACTCATCAATGGTCACATATACATATATGACTAAATGACATAGATTAAACATAAATGTGTGGTTTTGAAATCATATTAAATTTCCTACAAGTCCCTATTTAGCTTGAAGTGAGATCAAACTTCAAATAAGTGCAAATAATAATAAATAAACCGAATCCTTAGTTCTGTACAGAAATGAATAATTATTCTTAAACAAAACATAAAGCACCAAAATAACATGCTAAACTCCCACTAAAACAAAATATCATTAATCCTTATCACACCCATGTGTGTAGTATGTTCGTGAAAGACCTTGGAAGGTAATCCCTTCGTGAGCGGATCCGCTATCATGGAGTTTGTCCCAATGTGCTTTATTAAAAAAAAAACTTTCCGTTTTGCACTCTTTATTTAACAACTAGAAACCTGATATCAATATTTTTTGACTTAGTAGAACTTTTGTTGTAATTAGAATATAACATTGCTGACTTATTGCCACAATACAACTTTAATGGTCTTTCAATACCAATAATATGCAGCCATGTGACAAAATTCCGCAACCATATCCCGTGATATGATGCCTCAAAGCATGCTATCACTTATGCCGCCATAGTGGAAGAAGTTACCAAAAGCTGCTTAAAACTCTTTATGAAATAGGCCATCCTGCTACCAGGAAAATGTGGCCCGATATAGACCGGTAACTATCTTGGCATCAAAAAAAACAAAAAAAAAAAACATAATACCCAATGATCTCCAAAGTATATTATTTTCTATATGTGAGCATATAGCATTTTATTGTATGATCATATGTTCTCAATATCATCGTCCAAAACCATAAATATATATATTTACTCCCACTATAATTTTAATACACAAATCATCTTATGCTTTTATCTCAAAACCAAACGAGATGATGATATGATGAAACTCGTGGTGCTATATATGGGATCTCATAAGTTGAGGTTGTTGAGTTTGTTCATTATAAATGGGAGATTGAACAACATTGTCGGTCCTTGTTCACGAATTACTACTTCATCAGTAGATACTTACAATGCACACATAATCAGAAACAATAACATGAATCATGATAGATTGCTCCTTAATGACAATGTTTCTAACCTTATTTCTCCCCCAAACTCAACATCCTCAAAGAACATTGCTATATCCAAATTGCATTGTCAAGATGCATGCAATAGAGAAATAACATAATGCTCCGATTCCATTCCGTAAAGATGGTCCCGTGAAGCGCATAAATAACATTCATATTGCAAATATTATGCCAGGACTCAAATTTGATGTTTTGAGAGCATAAATAACATATTCCTTCTTTATGCTCATTAATCCATAAACTTTAATCAATAAATTCAATTTACGACAATATATTGCAAGGTATCAACACAACATTAATATCAAGTCTTTGGACAATAATATTAACTTGCAACAGATATCTTGTTTTAGTGATAAAACATTGACAATAAATCATATAAATTAATAAGCCCCTATTTGGATTGACTTATTAATCACATGGAACCGAATAATTGTCATATGTTTACCGCCACATATGTGTTTATTCGACCAAATATTAATCTACCTTTGGGTCGATTAATATCCGCATTAATGCACACATAAAATATTTAAAATTCAATTTATGACAACATCATAATATATCAACACAACAGTAATATCAAGTCTTTGGACAGTAATATTAACTTGCAACTGATATCTTGTTTTATAGTGATAAAACATTGACAATAAATTATGTCGATCAATAAGCCCCTCTTTGGATTGACTTATAAATCACATGAAACCAAATAATTGTCAGATGTTTACCACCACAATATGTTTATCCGACCAAATATTAACCAACCTTTGGGTCAATTAATACCCGTATTGACAAACACATAAACCGTAAAATTTAAATTCTCTGTAAATTAATCTTCACAAAAGAGATCACTTTGGTGATATATTGTGTCGATTAATTTACCGAGAAAATAAATAATGTCATAACTGAAATTTGTTAACAAACCAAAAAAAAAAATGTGCCGCAACCCGAATAAATCAATCGATGACACAAATTTGATACAAAGAACTTAATTAGCATAAATAGTCAAAATTTTATGGCATATATTTTGGAACTAAAGACAAGTCCACGATTAAACAAAACGTCGTTTTCAAGTTGGATAAAAAAAAATACTAGAAAATGACATAAATTTACCCATATAAACATTAGGTAAAAGCTAGGCAGCACCCTTAATTTATGTATATCTCCTTAATATACCAAAAAAACAGAACAAATTAATTTATATCTAAATTACCCAATAGACTACTAAACTATATATTGACCAATGGATAATACATATGACTCAAGGGCATCTGTAGCAAAACGAAGATCAAAAGAAAAGTTGCTTTCATAGTACAAGCAAAATTTATTTTCTTTCAAACAAATACCAAAGTCAGCTAGTGGTCATAATCAAGGTACGCAGGAGACATAAATCAAAATGGTTAAGCATTTTAAAATGCGAATAACCCAAAAAAAACATATTGAGATGGCATGAATTCCATTTGTAAATATACACTAAATATTTATTGAATAATATCCAATATTTAACAAAAATATGAGTGGAAATCACCATTAAGATACATTCTGTGTATATTTAACAATATGTAATAAGCTAGAATGTTGAGTTATGCTCATTAATCTGAGTCAAACCTCAACAAAATATTACCATGAGTAATTGGTTTTATGAGTATAACAAATATCGATGGACTAGTTTGCTTTAAGTACCAAAAAAGCATAGTTCCGATTAATCCATATATAACATTGAAAAAAAAACCCAATCAACAGTTAATACATGTTATGGAGATGAGGCAAACCACTCACATATCATAGTCGTACATAAATCTAATATTTTATATTGATTGTATCTTCTCTTAGTGTACCCAAAAAAATATAGAATAATGATAATGAAATATTAAATTTATATCTAGCCTTTTAGGGTTTTGTCATAAATAGTGCCGCAAGTTAATCGAAACTGATATACAAAATTTTTGACGTGTAGTCATATATTTTAGGTACTTATTGCATTTGACAAGACCAAGTACTTTTAGGTATTTATTGCATTCACAGTAAGGATTGTAGATAAATATATATACGTGTGAAACAGTAATAACATGTAAACTAAAAGAACATATCTCACATACACCTTTTCTTTCTCATCGTCGACCAAGAAGCAAAGTATTCAGGAAACAAATTAACAGGTATGCTACAATTCAGATTCAACTAAAAATTTAATTTCAAATAACAGATTCGAGTTGCTCTGATACCAATTGTTGGTAATTTTCAATAACCAAAACATAAACGCGAAAGCTTAAACCTTAGATCTTGATCTCTAGTCTGATTAAAAGAAATAAACAAACGAAGATAACATACATGTTTCCATTGAGCTTTTCAGATCTGATGAGAAGGGTTGGTTTTCCAGTTGAGCTCAAAAGCTCTCTCTAAATCCCCAGCAATATACATCACGAATTTTAGTGTGTATTTCTGTATATTTGATTTGCTACTCGTCACGTGTTTATATAGATGGAGATATAACCGAATGTGAGATTTAAGGGATAAAGATGAGTTTGATTCAACCGGGAACTCAACCCACAAGATAAACACTAGATAATGTTTATCTACTATTCAAAATCAGTCCATCAACAATTTCAAATAGTATTTTATATTAAATCCGAATTTTAATGATAACATAATATACATTTAATTTAAGTGGTTCCAAAATATCTAACACTTATTGTATAAGATTTAGAAACTATAAAGATGGCCAAATCAATTTTCCAATAAGTGTACCAAAAGTATGATTCTAGGCAAATCACAAACCACAATGAACAAAAGTGTAATTTACTCTTATAACGACTAACAAAAGTTAAACCATTCTAATACTTTTATTAATAGCTTTCGTTAATTATCTTATTAATAATGACTAACAATACATGTTAGTCTTTGAGTTAAACTTTTTTTCCGGTTTCGTCCTTTTGGGAATCGGTTTACAGTTTCCATATATTATCTATTTTTCTATAAAATACTCATTTCTATAGTTACAGTAGTTTATTCATTTATTGGTGATTTTAATAAAATTATTATATTATTTTTGCCATCAACCACCCTCCCGTAGTCGTCCGTCCCCACTCACGTCGCTGGAGAAATGAAACTCATTTATTTGTGACTTTTGGCGAAAGATATGTTCGTATATACTATGTATGAAGCATTAATTCTTGGTAGATACAAAACAGAACCAAAAACAAACCCATGACATAAAAGAAAAAGAAAAACAAAACAGGAATGAAGATTTAGAATGGGATGATGTAAATGCACAGATCGATGGCCGGCAATGTCTCCCCCCCACACGCACTGGCTATATATGTCTTGCTTGATTTATAAGCCGATTAAAAACGTGGTTGCATCAGGCTTCACTCATTCACTGGATCTCAGATTCCATATTCAAACCCCAAAAAGGTGACAGAAGTTATACTTAATTAGCCCGCAAAACAAGAGCGCCCCGTACATATGTTTGACAAAGTATGCACTAAAAAATTTAGACACGTGTATGGTTTGATGATGACGTACTGTAATTTGGTATAGTCAATTGTGCGTATTTCATGGGTATAGTCCTCCGGTCATCGACAGAAGCTGTCTGTATAAGATCTACCCAATCTCATGATCATGGTTCACATGCATAATTTACTTTGAATACTCCAAGAAATGAAAATGAGCAAGTTGATATTAGTTTCAGTTGCATTGGTTTGGTACGTGTTTAGGGGAGGTTGTGCAGGGCTTCACATATGACGATAAAGAGGTTGAATCGGAACAGGGGAAGATGGCTATGTTCGAAAGGTGGAGGAGCCACCACAAGATGGAGGAAATAAACGAACTCGAGAAAAATGCGCAGTACAACAATTTCAAGAATACCCTGGAACTGGTTCACTCGACAAACAAGGCGAACAAGTCATATAAGTTAGAGTTGAACCGGTTTGCCGGGATGAGTCACGAAGAGCTTCTGAAGCATACTGGAATGAAGACTCCCCCTGCACTCGGTGATCACAGAAACCAACAAGCACAAGACGCCATAATCAAGGCCCAGCCTTTCCAGTATCGTAATTTCACTGATATCCCTCCCAAGATTGATTGGAGAACCAAAAATGCGGTCGGCCCAGTAAAGAATCAACAACAATGTGGTAAAGCCTTGTTTCTTCTTCTAGAAACGGTCGTCTCAGCTTTTTTGCAAATTTTATATCGTTAATAGGATAATAATAATAATAAGGCCATCCGTCATGTTGTTCAGTATCAAACAAACTAAGAAACGGGATTCATATCGATTTCCATCTCGAGCTAATGGAATTTTGTAATATTGCAGGATCTTGCTATGCGTTTGCAGCGGTGGAAGCAGTTGAAGGTTTACACTTTACATGCGGTCAAAAACAAACAGCTTATAGAATTATCACCAAAAGAATTGGTCGACTGTGCAAATGTCGGGGGATGTGATGGAGGGTTTTTTATATCGTGTTACGAATACATTAGAGCGAATGGAGGTCTAACTACAATGAAGAACTACCCGTATTTACCTAAAGTTGAACCTTGCAACCTCCAAAAGGTACGTACCATCGACTTTTGTATTCAAATAGATGGAGTACTAATCTCCTAAATTACAACTTGTGTATGATGATCTTAACGTTTTGTGTGGCAGGAGAAAGATATTCGGGCGATTCTTTTTTTTTTAATCGGTTGCACCAATATGGGATACACTAATACTTTAAGCATATCCTCCATGCCACTTGGTGTCACGGGGTTGTATCGGCGTTAGGGACGGTGATGGCAACGCAGATGGGTTGTATCGGTGTTTGAATTTACGTTCTTCACCATGTTTACATCCTCCATTCTTGAGCTTTCTAATTGCCGATGATGAGCCGTTTTTTGACAAATTAAGAATTAAATAAATGGCTTTCAGCAACCTGATGATGTCTGTAATTCCAGTAACCATTAGATCCGGCAAGCAAGACAGCCCATCGGGTACCAACAGAGCCATCGTCGACGACAACGGAGTCATGTTTCTCTTATGGCAACCTGATGAAATCTTCCGCCGTGACAAGGGCGTGAATTTTGTTTAATCGTCGGAAACCAAGATTTAGGGGTGGTTTTCCTGTTCGCCGGAAATGGTAGTGACGGGATGAATGAGAAGAAGAGGAAGAACAGCAGTAGTTGGGATGATGTGGATACGGGGTGGGGGTGGGGTTATTTTATTTTTTTATTTATAAAATAATTAAGTAATTCAAAGAAAAATGAAAAATAAATGAAAAAAAGGCATTTTAGTCTTTTTACTTTACTCAGGACCGATTTGTTGTATTTTGCAAACCTTAGTGACTCGTATAGTGAAAATCGAATAGTTAGGTTCTTTCTGTTAGTTTTGGTAAACCTCAGGGAGTGTTTTTGTAATTTACTCTTTTCAAAATGAATGTTAGTGACTTTACCATACCTAATATTTTTACTTGTTAAAATGAATTTCCCTTTCACCTTATTAAAACTATTTTACTTGGAACTAACAAAAACATCCAATACGAAGTTAAGTCTATTCGATTTCGAAGTTGCAATCCATAGAGAATGACAACATAGTTAGAAGAAGCTTCATGTCTACATACATCAGGACCTGTGTTTATGACATGCCTTATGAGGAAAAACTACATAATCTGCAGAAATCTAGCATTAGAAAAGTACCTCTTTTCCGATTAAAATGTGCAAATACAGGTTTGGCTACCGCGCGTTGCGGCAGAATTTCCAAAAAATTGTGGTATACGGTATTTTGTCGAATTCCGTTGAAGAATCAACATTTCTTATTAATTTTTATGTTGGGATATTAAAAAAATTGTATTTATGATGAGCCAAAAACATCCCATAATCTTATTATAAATTTTCCAATTCTTATGTCCAAAAAGTTGCTTTGAGTTGTAAACATAAATAATACAAGAAGAGGAATAACATTTATTGCAACGTATTTTATGGAATACTTTTCTTTTAACAACATACTTTATGAAATAAGGTTTTCTTTAGTAACATACTTTCTAGAATAATGTCTTTTAGCAATAACTTGAAGAAAGAAAGTTGTTTTTTGCGGTATACTTTTTGAGATACACGTGATATATATAAGCCAACAATAGTAGGGTGGTGCCGGCTATTGCAGGTGGGTGGTGTAATCAGCGGTAGACTTGTCGGCTATTAGAGTGCAGCGGTGGAACAAGGTTGGCCGGTATATAAGGTAGCGGAGACTGTAATGGCGTTTCTGACAGTTTAGGTAGTCTAGGAGGGGTGGAATTCCTAAGGTGTTGTCGGTGGTGTGGGGACGGTGATCGGAAACGACAACCTCACTAGACTCCAATTGCTTGTACTGATCAGAAATGGATTATCTGGCAGTTTATCGGCCAACATTGGTGAGTTGAGTTGCTTGAAGAGGCTGCTTTGTCTGGTAATTCTTTTACATGGAAAATCTCAGATAGTTATGGATATTTTAATGAATTATTGATCATGATTTTTAGCAGAAGCTCGTTGTCGGGGAGTTTACCTTTGACTTTTGGTTGGTTCACTTTGATTTTGAAGTTTAACTTGACTCTTTTAGATCTTAGCAGCAACAATATTTCCAGCGAATTAGGGTTCGTAAATCAAGAAATGAGGTCATTACAAGAGTTGATTTTATCAAACAACTCCATAACCACTGATCTTATGAAACTCAATCGGCAAACATTCATGGGCTCGTGGCTTTAGATCTTACAAACATGTGGTTGACCGGCGGGATCCTAAAATCGTTTTCAAACCTAAAAAACCTGAGATTTCTATGTTTAAACAACAATATTCTCTCGTGAAATCTCTCATTGAAACTAGCAGAGTTGGGGAATTTAACTGCACTTTATGTCACGGAAACAACCTCGCCGGAGATCTCAAGTTCCCCTTAGAGTTCTACCGGAAAATGGGCCGACGATTTAGGGACTGGAATAACTCCGGTTTGTGTTTTTCGGTGGCTAGGATGCCTGCTAGTGTTCGTTCGTTTGGTGTTTCACTGGAGCTTTAATGTTGAGAGAGAGAAAAATATTTAATTTTTAAAAAACGAATTATAGAATTAAATTAAGGATAATTCTGTCATTTATCATTTATTTAAACAGAAAAAGTTAAAGGTGTCTTTGGCAGGATCTTAATTTTTAAGATCTTAATTTTTAAGATGTCTGAATTCATAAGAGGATCTGAACTTTTAAGATCTCAAAGTATAATATGTTGTTTGCTTAGAAGCTCTTAATTGTTATACTAATGACCTTTTTACCCTTCAGCAAATCTGCAAATATCTTAGCATTTTAGCAAAATAACCAACGTCAAAACCAAATTTTAGAAACAAAATTTCACCAAATACAACCAAAATTTCAACAAAATTTCACCAAATTTCAAAACAAAATTTCAGAAACACTTGATTATTTCTGCAACATAACCCGATTTTTGCAAATATAACCAACACCATAACCGGAATTCAGCAACAATATCATCGATTTCAACAAGTGTAGTACTGGTTTCAACAAGAAAATCAAAAGAAAACATCACAAGAATAAGAAAAATACTGATTTCAGAAGAGATGGAAGTCGAGAGAGGCTGTGGTGCTGTCGGAGTTGGGGAAGAAGGAAAGAACAACAGCAATGTCACATGGAGAAGAAGAGCACCAATTTGGATCGTCAGAAGGAGAACAACAGCAGAAATGTCGCAGAACAGCAGCAGCAGCGGCGCCGGCGGCGTTTGGATCGTCGGAAGGCGGCGGCGGCGGAGGAGGGACAAAGGAGAAAATATATGCCGACGGTCAGGAGATCGGAAGATAGCAAGAGACGATGGTAAATCCGATCGCCAGAAAGAAAGAGAAGGGAGGCGGGATGAAGGAGAAAGAGAGGCGGGATGGGTAGGGCAAAAGTGGAATGTGTGTCTCTTAATTTTGTTCAGATGGGTCTTGATGTCTGATTCAATAAGTGGCCCTTTTTCATTTAAGAGGTAAAAATTAATAGGCAAACAAACCCTCTTAATTTGTTCATTCAGATTTTGCCTCTTAATAACTCAATTAAGTGGTAAACAAACAGGGCCTAAGTCTAACGTAAGAAGGAACCAAACATGTAAGCAAACGCATACAACAGGGCCGATATGTGGGATTTTTCAAGATTAGACTAAGCAAACGCATACCACAGAGCCGATATGTGAGATTTTTTAAGATTGGACTAATATATAAAAAAAGGTAAACCATAAAGACCAAAACTGTAATTTGTATAGAAAATATGATGCGAGAGAGAAAAGGTGAGGTGGCTTGTGGGTTGAGACCACCCTTATACTAACCGGCACGTCACCCTAACTTTCTTCTTCTGCAACTCTTGTCTTCCCTTCGAGAAAACCCTTTTAACACAAAAAAAAGCCCTAAAACATCGAATTAAATCGATTACTCCGATCAGGACTCTAATCTAATCATCATCATGTAAGTAATCGTTTCGCCAGGCTTTCGATGGACATTCAATTATATGAATCACTTGCACAACTGAGAATCGATGAATTTCATATACTGAATATGCTTACGCTGTTTCTGAATGAATGCTAGCTGATTGATCGAGTTCGTTTTTTAGGTCAGAGGACGAAATCGCGATACAAGCGATAAAACATGCTTTGAAGGCTCTTCGGAAGCGGCATTTATTGGAGGAGGGGGCTCACGGGCCTGCTATTATAGCTCTTTCTAAACCTTTTGCTTCTCAGGTTCCTTTTTGTACTCAAATGCACTCATATACTGCAATCTTGAATTTTCTTTCTTTCAGAACTTTCTTGTTTGTGTTCAGATGTATTTCAGTTGTCTGACAGTTTTCTAAACTTTTCACATTTTATCAAGAATATTATGGATATAGCAATTGTTCCTGTTCGTAATATAATATCACATGCTTCAAAGTTATTATCATTATTTGGAAGGAAAGCAAACAAAAAGATGTTTTAATGTGTCTTGGTATGCCAGTACATTATTGTAGTGCCTTGGCGTGTATTTTTACCAAATCAGGTATAATTGATTGATTTATATATGCAACATGAAGGGTTCAGAATGGAAGGATAAAGCAGAAACTCTTGAATTGGAACTTCAGCAATGTTATAAAGCTCAAGCTCGATTATCTGAGCAGCTTGTGGTGGAAGTTGCAGAATCTAGGGCTGCAAAATCTTTAGTTCAAGAGAAAGAAGCCTTAATTCCTACTCTTGAAAACGACCTTTCTCAAGCAAGGTTCTCTCCCCTTTCCTTCTTTGTGGTTCTATTATCTTGATGACTATAACTGTAAATATGGTTATGCTTGCAGGGATGAATGTTCTCGCTTGGTTGCACTTTTAGAAGAAAAAACTAAAGGCCTAGAATTGCTTATGGGTGAGAATAAGGAACTGAAATCTCAATATGAAGAAATGAGAATTAGAGCTATCAATGCAGAGACCGAAAACAAGACGTTGATTGACCGCTGGATGTTACAGAAAATGCAGGATGCTGAACGCCTTAATGAGGTATGGTTTATATCACTAATTGCTCAAAAAAAAAAAAAAAAAGTAAAAAAGAAACATTACAATTTGTTATTGTCTTTTATCTATTTATTTTCATCAGGCCAATGCTTTATACGAAGACATGCTCGGTAAGCTCAAAGCCAGTGGCCTTGAACAACTCGCGAGACAACAAATCGATGGTGTGGTCCGCCAAAGTGAAGATGGCGCCGAATACTACGTAGAGTCCACCATACCAAACACCTGCAAACATCGGATCCCCGCCCACGAAGGCGGATGCGCTTCAATCCTCTTCGAAAACACTTGCGGTAAATTACTCACCGGGGGACAAGACCAAACCATCAAAACATGGGACACAACAACCGGTCAACTAACTAAAACCTACCACGGTTGCATAGGATCCGTACTCGATCTCGCCCTTACACATGACAACACGTGTCTAATCGCAGCAAGTAGCTCAAACAATTTATACGCGTGGGACACAAATACGGGGCGTGTCCGCCACACTCTCACGGGCCATAAAGATAAAGTATGCGCTGTTGACATCAGCAGAATCTCCAACCGCCATGTCGCCAGCTCAGCGTATGACCGTACAATCAAGATATGGGATCTTAGTAAGGGATATTGCGTGAACACGATTATTTTCCCGAGTAATTGTAACACTTTGTCGTTTACGCCGGACGGGCAGACGATTTGTTCGGGACACATGGACGGGCATTTACGGTTGTGGGACATGAAGAGTGGGAAATTATTGAGTGAGGTTGCGGCGCATTCTCATGCGGTGACATCTATTTGTTTGTCTAGAAATGGGAATATGGTGTTGACTAGTGGGAGAGATAATTTGCATAATTTGTTTGATACGAGGACGCTTGAGGTAATGGGGAGTTTGAGAGCGAGTGGGAATAGAGTCGCGTCTAATTGGAGTAGGTCGTGTATAAGTGCTGATGATAATTATGTTGCTGCGGGGTCCGTTGATGGTGCGGTTCATGTTTGGTCGATTAAAAATGGTGGTATTGTTAGTACGCTTAAGGAACATACGGGTTCGGTTTTGTGTTGTTCTTGGAGCGGGCTTGGGAAACCGTTGGCTACTTCGGATAGAAATGGAGTCGTTTGTATGTGGACATGATGGATAGCTTTGGTTTGTACAAATATGCTTCTGTTAAGTTCATATGTGGACACGTCGATTGCTTTGTTTTTCGATTCTTTCTTGTAAAATGAATGGTAACATTGTCGTTTTTCGTATTCAGACAGTTCATTCAGGCAAAAAGAAAAACATAATCTTTGTTTATATAACGCTTACTCTAGACAGACATTACAACACGTCAAGAGGAAAAAGAAAATCACCCTTTATTCTTATTACGAGTCGCCTCAATTTCTACATTTCGAGGCTACTATATGTTTACGACAAAACATTATTACATGATCAAGCAACAAAGCTAGTTCCTACTTATGGAAGCTTTGTTGTTGGAGATTGAAAAGCGAAAAGTAAGCACCCTCTTTTCCTTTAGCTAACAAATCGTCATGAGAACCCTCTTCTACAACTCTCCCATTATCAATCACCGATATTTTATTCGATCTTTGAATTGTAGACAATCGATGAGCTACAATTACACATGTCCTTCCAACCATAGTTTTCTCAAGAGCTTCTTGAACAAGCGCCTCTGATCTCAAATCTAAAGCACTCGTCGCCTCATCCAAAAGCAAAATAGCGGGATTTTTCAAAATTGCTCGAGCAATCACAATCCTCTGTTTTTGTCCGCCCGATAACTGCACCCCTCGTTCACCACAGTAAGTCTCGTACCCATCTTTCATTGAACTTATGAATTCATGGATATTTGCAAGATTTGCTGCTTGGATTATCTCGGCTTCTGTTGCGTTCTCTTTTCCATAAGCAATGTTTGCTTTTATTGTTTCAGCAAATAAAGTAGGCTCTTGGCTAACCCATGCTATATACGACCTTAATTCTTTTATATTGTAGCAGTTTATATTCACTCCATCAACTTCCACAGATCCTTTACACGGGTCATAAAATCGCTCGATCAAACCTATAATTGTTGACTTTCCAGACCCACTTGTTCCAACAAGTGCAACAACTTCACCAGCATTGATCTTTAAATTTAGACCTTTAAGCGCCATCTTTGTTGGTCTGGTCAAGTAAAAAAAATCCACATCTTTTAGCTCTATACGCCCTTCTATTCTTTTTGGTGTTACCATGTCTTGTTTTGGAGTAGTACCCATTTTCGTTTTTCTTTTTAAAATCGTAAATAACGATTTTAAAGCGTTTTTTCCCAATGACAAATCCCCGGTCATACTCCCGGTTTCAGCTATTATCATCCCTGCCGACACCACAATGTAGAATGTTTGAAAAAGGTGTTTGAATGTAATATTTCCCTGATAAAGAAGCTTTCCTCCATACCAATACAAGATAGCGATATTAATGTTGGTTAAAAATGGTCTAATAAACAAAGCCATTCCTTGATACCAATTCTTCTTGTCACTCTCCATTTTTGGACCTTTCTGTGTGTCATTAAACAGCCTCATAACTTGCTCTTGAGAGTGATACGCGGTAATAACTCTATGGTTGTTAACCACTTCATTTGCTATTTCGCTGCTTTTGTTCTCGGTGTTGGTTGTTACAAGGGTTTTTAGGTAAAAACACACGATGATGACTAGTTGTAAGGAAAAAGCAACAAGAGCGAGTTTCCAAGACAAAATCATACTCAAAATAACCGCTGAAATCGTTGCGGAAATTGCCTGTGCAAAAAACGCTAATCGATCCGCAACTAGGTTTCGTACCATGATTGTGTCTGTAGCAAGTCGCGCGCATAAAGCTCCGGTGGTGTTGTCTTCTTGATCGAACCACTCGATTTCGAAGGTCATGATCTTTGAAAACATCGCCTCTCGGACCCGTTTGGTTAAATTCTCTCCCATGATTCCGAAGTAGTAATGCTGAATCACACCGATGATTAAAGCAAATCCAGCAATGCCCAAAAAGGTATACGCTAATGTTCTTGTTTGAGACCGGATTTCATCGTGATTGTCTAGAAAGAAGATAGAAAGCATTGCACCCTGAAAAAACGCGAGTAATGGTTGAATTAATCCGTTAAGTAAAGCACCTGTACAACCCATTAGAGCCGACTTCCATTCAGGAGCATTCATTAGTATCAATTCTCGCCATGATGGATGACTATCTTCCTCTATATGCGAACTATTTACTATCAGTCTCGTTTTCTCTGTTCTCATGGCTGAATCATTATCCAATGTCTTAATTTCGGTTCCTTGAGGCGGCGATACTGTTTGACCGTTGACCACCAATGTGTTCTGTAGTTGCACCATAGCCGAATAAGGTCCATGAGTGTTTGTAATGAGTTGGTCATGTGAACCGGACTCTATTACTTCACCTGATTGAATCACGAAGATTATATCTGCATCATGAAGGGTAGATAAACGATGTGCGATGATTATTGTTGTTCTTCCTACTGAAGCTCGAGTCAAAGCCTCTTGTACTGCCTTTTCAGAATGCGAGTCTAATGAACTTGTGGCCTCGTCTAAGAGCAAGATTTTTGGTTCTCCAAGTAGGGCCCTCGCTATGGAAATCCTTTGCTTCTGTCCTCCTGACATTTGAGTTCCTAATTCTCCCACCTAAACAAAGCAAATACATAAATCAGTCACAGTCACGAAAATAAATGATCCAAAAAGATTAAAAAATATTAAAAAGATTTAAAAACTAAAATAAATGCTATGAGCACACTCTTAATTCTTATAAGATGGTACCACTGCTCACCTGTGTGTCGTAACCTTTGGGTAGTTGTGTGATGAATTCATGTACATTAGCTCTTTTGGCTGCCTCTACAATTTCTTCACTTGTAGCATCATCTTTCCCGAATAGAATATTCTCTTTAATTGAGGTGCCGAAAAGTACAGGCTCCTGGCTCACTAACCCCATTTGTCTACGTAACCAATTTAATTTGAGCGACTTTATGTTGATGCCATCTAGCAGGATCTCTCCCTCAATGGGATCATAGAATCTTTCAAGCAGATTAATCACCGTTGACTTCCCTGAGCCACTGCTACCAACCAATCCAACGGTCTGGCAGGCCTTCACCTTCAGGTTAAATTTTTTTAAAACCAAGCTTTCTGGTCTTGATGGGTATGCAAAAGAGACATCTTTGAATTCCAATTCGCCTTTCACTGAATCTATGGTTGTGCCCTGTTGATCTTGAGAATCTATGGTTGGGATTCTCTCGATCATATCACTAATCACGGCTGCTGAAATACTTGCTTCTGCAAAGTACTTGATGTTCATGAAAGAACTTCCAAGACCACTGCAACATATAGTGATTAAACCATTATATATGTTCAATTAAGGTAACAATTGTCTTGGTCAACCGGTTTTGGGAAATGTTAAAATACAGAAAAATACAATGTACTCTCACAATTTTATCGATTTAGCCATTGAACTATCGCTTTTATAATTATTATAATAATTGTTCGGTGGTTCAGTGGCGAATCGGTAAAATTGTGAAAGTACGTTTTGTTTTTAGTAATTTTTTTATTATATGAAAACCAAATAATCAGGAAAAATGTTATTTATCAAACGTTCAAAAATATATAATGACTTAATTACTACAAAAAATAGTTAAGCGGACGAAGGATGAACGGTCTTATACTTACAATCCTCCATAGATAACACAAATTCCCGCACTCAAAATATCTCCGCCTTTAATCCCCTTATCAATGACCAAAATGCCCCCGTACCAGCTTAAAAGCGCCCAAATCGCGTATATAATTCCAACACTTCCAAACACTATCCCCTTGAGCAAACCTTGTTCAATTCCAAGACTCAAAGTCGGTCGTAATGCAGTTGAAAACCGGTTCACCATTTTATCCTCTCCAACATACGAATGAACCGTCTTTATTGATGATAAAGCCTGCTCTGCTACCCCACCAGCAACCGCATACGCTTCTTGTAGCTTCTCTTCATTGCTTGCTAACTGCTTTCCGTAAATGGCCCCCGGAATAATCAACAAAAACATCGTGGGGACCGCCACAACAGCCAATCTCCAACACAAGTACATACCCGTTATTTCAGCTGCTATGAACATCCATATATTCGTGATGAAATTCGGAATCTGTTCAAAAAATGTCATAAAATTATATTCAAACAAAAATATATTAACCGTTGAAATCTTAGAGAAGTAGATCGATCACCTTTTCACCAACCACTCCATGTATATTTAATATATCGGTAGAGATGCTTGTAGTTACACGAGATGCTTCTAGTGTTGTGTCAAAGTAACCTACTTGTTGGCGTAAAATAGCTTTTAGATATTTTGTGCGTATACGAGCTGATTGCCTCTCTGCTGTTCGACCCCAACAGAATCCTTCTGTTTAATTAGATTTTCATAAAAACATTAATAGCTGAATCTTGCTTATTTCTTGCTTAGTTTTTGGTAATAGTCATGATGAATATATGAAGAAGGCATCCACGTCTTTTGCACAGACGAGAGATCGAGCGCGGTTCCTTGTCGCTTTTTTTTTTGGGACAAAAAGTTCTAAATTTTGTTCATTGACATCTGTATGAGTCTCGGTACATGTCAAACATAGTACAACCTATTATGGGTATGGTGGTATTACCCTGCATAACTTACCTAGAAAAGCACCTGCACCCACAACAATAGCGATGTATATAAACGCTAGGGCATACTGCAAAACCGAAAAATATGGTTAGATACTAGCATTCTATATCGTCTATAATTTGCGGACATGGATAACTAACCTTATTTACGTCTGCGGAAGTTAAAGAAGATACTGAAGCATAAACATTCATTAAATGACTGAAAACCAACATCATCACAGAGACACTTAACCCGTCTACAAAGCACCCACATGTCCCCAGTGCCATTAGCATCATGTCACTCCAGTCTGCATGTTCCGTTAACATCCCTAATAACCCACGTGATGCCTTCTCTCTCTCATCGCTGTCTGGTTTACCATTTATTTCCTTCATTTCTTGATCAAAATTTTCCATCTTTTGCTCTGATGCATATCATTGATCATAGCTTGCTTTCATGCATAATTTAAAGACTTAAATGCCTTTAGGACAAAATAATATGACCTGGAACTTATTTAAAAAAGAGGTCGGCCGTAAGATGGTTTATGCTAATAGACGATGAGTTCGCTATCTGATGGATCTATGCAATATTATATATTTACATATCTACACTTTGGAGACACCAATATTGTTAATCAGGAATCATTATGTCATTATGTGTGGGCATCATCTTTTTGGCTTTATTGTGTGGTTAAAAACTCTTTCTAAATATACTCTTGCTTGTTGCACATCTGATTCTTGTGTCGGCATCATGAATTTTCTATGAATCTTTAATGAAGGCGATGCTGTTTAGGTTGTGTTAGTTCTTAGTCCCCCAAAAAAGGTATGGACATAATATTTATCTTGCATTGTACATGTATCTGCGATCAAAATGTTAATTTCCATAGATTTCACATGATCCCTTCTAGATGGAAGCATAACATTCTGTTTGGCCTAGTTTCGTTTCATTTATAACTCGTATCTACTTGGCTGTTATACCATGTCTTACTGTCATTTTTTTTTTAACGGCAGGTTAGTTGTTAAATTTACCAAGTTATGTTAGTGTCAGGGTTTGAACCCAGGACCTCCAAGTTAGTAAACACCTAGTTAGCCAAGTGGGCTAGCCCCAACTTGTCCCACATTGTCATTTTAACAATGTCACTTTCTTGTTCGAGTAGATTTCTATTTTTATATGTGGTTTTGTCCAATGTAATTGTTTATTATAAATTTACTATTTTATACTAAGTCGATGCTATTGAAACTATTTGAAACGGGTATAGCAAAAATTAAAACTATTACACTAACCTTGAAACTGTAAGGACGAAATTTGTAATTCCTATTGTCACTTATTTGATGAACAAACTACGACTCATTATTTTGGATATTTCTGAAAAATACAATGATTTCATTTCTATTTAAAAACATCCGTTTCAACTGGTTTAGTACATAAAATACCCAAATGTGAGTCAATCGTCGTCTCCCTTAGTGGTTGGTTGAGATGCAAAATTTCACAATGAAGCTCCGGGGCTCAAAATCTAGCAAACTCAAATTTTTGCTATTGCTTGGTGATTTACACCCCATGTGATAGACCTTTAGACAGGTCAACGTGGGTCGCCCAAAGTGTACAGTTTACCTATTTAAAGTTCAAAGTCAAACTTGCTTTTTTTATTGAATATGGTTTCAACTATATCAACACTATTCAAGTTTCATAAATCAAGTTCATTTGAAGCTTCTCTATCAAAGACAAAACCAACCATTCTAAAAGGTTGTACTTACAAAATAGTAGCTAAAAGGGCTTCTAGCCCAGCGGTACCGGTGTTGCCCTCCTTCCTTGAGGTTGAGGGTTCAAGCCTTGCTAGAGGCATATGTGGAATTTAAGGTATAGTTTAGGAGTAGGTTAGATAAGATTTAGCTTTGCCGTTCCAAAAAAAAAAAAAACAAAATAGTAGCTTTCTAGAAAAATCACTAGGAAGATCACATGTTTCGTTGGGCCCTACTGAAAAATTAGGGATCCGAATGGGGTGTAGAAAAAACCCGCAGGCGAGTTTAACCCCTGTTTAGTTTTCGAGGGGGCGAGCCCCTGAATGCCCCATAAGGGAGCAGAAATATATACATTGAATATAAAGGATTTTAAAGGTTTTATCTACAATTTCATTTAAATCCTTAATTCCCAAAGAATCCAAACGGCCAAACACGCAAAGTCGCAAACCCCATCGGACCATCTAAATTCTTATTGCCTTCAAAATTAGTAATGCTTTTGGTTCATGGTAATTTGAGAGACTTTATAGGAAATGGAATTGAATTCCGACCAATTCCCTACATTTGCAAACCACAGGGAATTTAATTAATTTCAATCCAATTCAGCAAACTATCTTAGTCAAAGGCTTTTAGAAAGCTTTCATAGACCCGAAAAAATTCAATTCCCAACTTTTATCGATTGTTGAATACATGATCTAATACTAGGGTTTTATAAGAAATTACATCTCTCTCATACGAACCAGTTGCTCTCTTCATCTGCACCATCATCCTCGCTATCCGGCTACGTTTAACCTCATCGACCTCTACTATCTTCCCATGATTCTACACGGATCTCTATTCCTCTCCCCTCTCTTTCTATGCCCCTCACATTTTTTACATGAGAAAAATCATGATTCACCCTCTACAACTGGTCTCCTACTGGTTTGGTTTCCGGCAAAGCTCCTTACAAACCAAATGCATTATAATCGAATCAGTTTTTTAATGTTTTTGTTCATGTGCAGTGTTGCCATAAACATAGATGAATTAATTACATATTTTTTTAATAAAAAACATTAAATTTAAAAAGACATTACATTAAAACTGAAATACAATATATTAAAATAAATTACATTAAAATTAAAAAACACATAACATTAAGTTAAAAAAAAAACATAACATGAAATACTTAAATTAAACGAAGACGGTCATTTAGAAAATTCTTCCACATCATCGAGCGGCTCGGAATTCAAATCGATATGATTAATACGATATATATGTTTCGTTAAACCACTGGGAGGCTCGTGATGTGTTTGAGTATCATGTAACTTCCTTCATATTGCAACAGATGGTGGGGTACCCGCTTCTATTGGCACATTTGTGGGGACGTTTTCATTTTCTTGATTTTGACATACTGTTTTTACCTCGAACTCTAGAATCATATTATGTAGAATGATACATGTACACATAATACGTATGAGTCTTTCTATCCTCCGTGGACGTGTCCAGATTTTGTAATATCTACCAACGTTTTTTAAGAGCTTCAAATGCTCGTTCGACATCTTTTCTAGCTCTTTCTTGAGCTGCTTTATAGTTGATGTGTTTAGGATCATCGGGACATGACAATGTCTTCACAAATACAACATATTGTGGATATATATATATATATATATATATATATATATATATATATATATATATATATATATATATATATATATATATATATATATATATATATATATATATATATATAGAGTTAGTATTAAATAAGAATGGTAATTATTGTGTGATTGTAAAACCATTCTTAGACCCTTAGATTGCAAAAATGAGTGGCTGTGATTATGGTGGCATTTCTGTAAATAAAAAGAAAGAATAAATCGCTTTTTTAAAGAAACGGACGCTCGAGGGTATTAAAGTAAAATTGCCATTCCTATAACTAAGGAATGGATTATGATTAAAACAAAAAATTTTTACGATCACGGGACACGATTATATTATCAGTTATGGATGATTCCGTTGAAGCATTGAAATGTAAAAACCTAAATTGAAGCTCGATCTGTTTAGAATTTTACGTAACTGGTAAAATTGGAGTACAGTAGCTTTAATGTGTTGTACGTATAGGCCATTCTCTGATAATGGTCAGTATGTTAAATTTTGTGATATTGAAGGCTATTCTCTGAGAATGGTCAGTAGTTTTAATGTGTTGTAACTTATACGTATAGACCATTCTCATGTCCATTCTCGGAGAATGAATCAAAAAATCACATATAGACCATACAGACATGAACAGGGAATATGCAGTGTGTGAATGTCCATCATATTCGAGTTTAAAAATTCGGATTTAATATTCAATTCGATTTGATTATTGAAATTATGAACATTGTGATTGAGTAACTGTCCGGTCTGTATCATAATTTAACACAAGTAGAAGTTAAATTATGTAGATTTTGTTTTTTTTGGATTTAGGATGTGTGAATATTTTCACGATTATTAGTTAAACATATTTTTGTGCAGGTTAAATTTTGTGATGTTGAATGTCATTCTCTGAGAACGGTCAGTAGTTTAAATGGTCAGTAGCTTCAATGTGTTGTAGATATATGTCATTCTCTGAGAATGGTCAGTATATTAAATTTTGTGATGACTACTTCGCATTCGTATTCTGATGTAAACTTAATCTCCGAGAATGACACTTTTCTTTTTTTATTCTACGTACAATAACTCCGCATTTGTTGTAAATCTTAAACAAAAACCCCAATTTTGATATATCTTTAAGCTTTCAAGCCTACAACTAAATATTGATTTTCTTGTAATTTAGAGTCTGTAATAGATCAAGCGTACCCAATAGCTAAAAACCAAGACTCAAGTACATTGACACTTTTTCGTTCCATAGAACCGAAGTCTAAGATTGAAGCTTTTCCGAACAATCTTTCGTTTAAGTTGTACAATGGTGATTTGAATGAGATGTACGGAACTCGTTGAAGCTCGATGTGTGTTAAATTATGATACGGACTGGACAGTTACTCAATCACAATTGTTCATAATTTCAATAATCAAATCGAATTGAATATTAAATCCGAATTTTTAAACCCGAATCTGATGGACATTCACACACTGCATATTTCCTGTTCATGTCTGTATGGTCTATATGTGATTTTTTGTTTCATTCTCCGAGAATGGACATGATAATGGCCTATACGTACAAGTTACAACACATTAAAACTACTGACCATTCTCAGAGAATGGCCTTTAACATCACAAAATTTAACATACTGACCATTCTTAGAAAATGGCATATACGTACAACACATTAAAGCTACTAACCATTGAAAACTACTAACCATTCTCAGAGAATGGTCTTCGACTTAACATCATAAACGCTGCACAAAAACTTGTTTAACTTATGAACAATTTAATGTTCGCACACCCAAAATCCAAATAAAAATAAGGTACCATTTTTCAGTTACTTAACATTTTAGTATTGGCTTCATTATAGTAACTCATCACTCAGACACGAAATAAATGGAATACAATTTATCACAAACACATGCATTTGCAACCATTTAATCCATAAATGAGATCACAAATTCCCCACAAACTCACACCCATTACAAATCGTTAGCTGGAACATTAATTACATCAAGTCAGGGGCGAATTTGTGGAAAAATTTATGATGAAAAATAGAAAATTTAAACTGCTCGTAAGGGATGATAAAGGGAAAATATTTTGGAGATTAGAGGATATTGGAAAGGATCTAAAAGGGCAATTTGTACTATCATGATCAAACTTATTACATATTTTGCAAAATCTCTTATTATAACTGCTAAAGTCTTCCATCTTGTAAACATCATCATCAAAAAACAAGTCCCTTGACAATTCCAATGCTACAATCATCAAAACGCATACACCTATCCAAATAGCCATATTCTCCTGAAAAACAACATTTGATTAATTAAAAAATTAGATAATTCTCTTGGAATGTCAAAAAAACTACTAAACAAATACCACATTCTCTTAGAATACACTTTAACTAACAAAAAATAACACCATTCTCCTAGAATGATGTACATATCCCCTGCCGTACACACACAATTAACAAAACTAATAGCACATTCTCTTAGAATAGACTTTAACTAACAAAAATTAACACCATTCTCAAAGAATGATCTAACTATCACATAACGTAGAAACACAATTCAGTAAAAATATATATCGTATCAGAATTTGAAACTAATTACATACAATCAGAACATAATTGGGTAAATTATATCATTCGCATTATCGAAATTCACTGAATTATAACATCCGCACAACATAATTGTCGAAATCACGAAGATCGCTAAGAAAAATATTACCTGTGTTGAATTCAAATTCAATCTCTACAAAAACTTGATCAATTACTGTGAATTTATGATCGCTTTTTACGATAGCCACAACATCGATATTTATCAATGAAGGATCCGATTCTAATATCAATTTTGCTAAGGATTCCATTGTTTTAGATTTGATTCTGTTATGAATTTTGATTTGATTCCAATCTCATAAGCGGTTACCAATTACACGTAACATATTAATTGTAGTTACTTTTATTTAATTTCGAAATTTCTTGCCTCGTTGAATTACCGATCGTAACCTTGAAGAATGAAGGAACGTGATTAAGACCTACGATCGCACAATAATTAGGATCCGCATTTGAACCTACATCTATATATATATATATATATATATATATATATATATATATATATATATATATATATATATATATATATATATATATATATATATATATATATATATATATCAACAAGATAATATTCGTACTCGTATGTTATTCCATTTCCTTAAAATGGACAATAAGGCGCGGACCCATTACAAGTAGAGTCGAATATAGGTGACATACACAGAACGTTGATATAGTTAGTTAATCGGGAGCACCAAAGAACGCATGACAAATCCAAAGGTCTTGTGATGCAACTGCTTCAAGTATGACTGTTGGGTAACCCTTATCACCTTGTGTATATTGCCATTGCCAGGAAGTTGGGTAAGTACCACACGCCCAATGAAGACAATCTAGACTTCCAAGCATTATAAGGAAGCCATAAACAGTTGCGTGATGTTTATATAAAGTCTGAACATCACTAAATGTAGGTTTACATAAATATCTTGGGCCGTAAATTGTAACAATGCATCGGCAAAACTCCTCCAAGCTTTCTCGTGTGACCCGCTCACGCATTTGAAAATATTCATCCTATGAATCTAAAACGGAACCGTATGATAGTTGACAAATGGCAACGACACATTCCCTAATCGGAGTAAACCCTTCTACACCTCTTACGTCAGGACGTTGTCTAATAAATTCAGACATGTTTGACACATTGTTGACTATACTTAAAAATAAATCTTTCTCCATTCGTAATCGTCGTCGGAAACGTGCTCCATAAACGACATTTTCAGTGAAGTGATGTGTCATAAGAAGGTTGTTTGCAGCCCAACGGTCCCTTAGTAGCATTTTCCGTGTCTTTGGTTGTGAATATTAGGCTTCTTCGACCTACTCTTCGAACATATTGACGACCGTTACCATTGAATTCAAAATAAGCGCACTAATGTTAACCAATATTTGATTTTATCGAATTGGGTCAGACATTTTATAAGATTTAGAAGAAAGTGTGTATTTGGTGTCGTAAAATATGATAGAGTGTGTGGTATTTATAGTGATTTAAAGGTTATATATATATATATATATATATATATATATATATATATATATATATATATATATATATATATATATATATATATATGTAACGCCCCAACTTTTCAAACCATTTTTAATACATAAAAACATATTTTACAAGTATGGTTTAACAAAAACCATGTTATTTGTTTAAATACAATCAAAAGGGGAGTTACAATACATATCAAACCATAAGCTTAAGAGAAACGGATTCAACCAATACCAAATTTGGAAGCTGTATCCAGCTCCACTCCTTTGCACTTAGTGCTTATTTAGCAACTTCAAACTATCTCATAACTTTATACCTGAACCTGGAATACATGGCATAAAAATAAAATACGTAAGACAAATTGTCTCGTGAGTTACATGAGTTTTAGACTCAAACTTTAAATTTCTTTTACTAACTTGTATAAACATTCGTAACATAAATCTTTGTCAAAACTACATAATATACACATATTATACCTTTTTACTTTTCAAAAGCATCATATATCAAACTTTGCAAAATAATGTCTTTTATACTTTCTTTGACTGGTTTTATAAACTTGCTGGGATTTTTATACTTAGGGCATTAATCACTATAAGTGATACCCCAAGTCTCTACAATTAGAAAGAACGGATCAATACTAACGGTAGAATTGCTGAGGCAGTCTACTTCGCGAAGGGGGTTGTCCCCAGTAGACTCCTTACCTAACCCGGGTAGGTTGGAACATAGTTCCCTTACTAACAATGCTAGTCACAATACCAGTCAAACATAAAATACTTTTCTGAACGCAAAACATTACTTGCACAAGAAATGGCTAAATGCCAAGCTTTTGACTCAAACATATCTCTATCATAATTTAGGCTATCATCAAGAATCATACTTTCAAATATAGCAGTTAACTTTCTATTTAAACTAGAAAAAGGACCATTTTTGCAAATATTTTTCACATATAAAAATAATATATGAAATCTGCAAAATACTTACTTACTTGCCATGTATCCCAAAATGGGTAAAATGCTACATGTACTCACCAAATAATTCTTGAAGCGTCGTTTAGGCGTCCCTCGGTTCTTTACCCTTTCGGTGTCCGATTATTTGACTTGCACCTATATATTTTATATGATACATTAATTTATATTTTAGTTGACTCTATAACATGTTAGAGTCCTTATTATACCATAAATAGTCAAAGCAAGGGTAAAACTCAACTTTAGATAAATTGTATTTTATACGTATTTTACTACAGTACCCTCGGAGGGTCGTATTTAAATTCCGATAAAATTTTATAAAGTTTTGGACCATATTAGACCTATGTTTAAAATTTGAGGTCAATTGGATAAGATTTGAACAATTTCTAAAAATTGAAATCACTTAACAGAGGACTCTTGAACCAAACTGCATTTTCGTTCCAGGCGTTGGGCGCACCGCGGCCAGGGTAGGGGCGCACCGCGCCTGTCGAGCAGCAGCCCAGTTTTTCCCCGATTTTATGCTACAATTTCTCAATTTCTCATATTAAGGGCTGAATTCATTACTTAATTGATAGGAGTTTGTTCCAAGACTAAAACCCTTCAATTTCTTCAAGTTTTACACCATAAAAATCGGATTAATCACAAGAACTCAAATTCTAGGGTTCTTGATCAAAATCCCAATTCTTTGAGAAATAGCATCCTACTTCCATATTATTGGATTAAGTACTTATAACATGGTTTAATGGAAGTGTTAAGCCTCTTAACTTCTTGTTTCATTACTGAAATTACAAAATTTCAGTTTCCTCAAAAATATCATCAAGAACTTGACTAGAGTTTTGATTTCTTACCTTGGAAGGTTGAAATTACAAATTCCAAGTATTGACTTCTCCAATTCCTTGCTTCAACTTCACGAATTTCACAAGATCGGTTCTTCTCCCGTCTCTAGAGTCTCTCTACTGAATTATGAGCCTTAATGAGATATTTTTCTCATTTTTATATTTTTCATATTTTCAGTTTTGGTCCCTAAAGTTGACTTTCTTGAATTTTGGCCACCAAAACTAACTATCTTTCCATGGAATCATTTCTTTTACATTTTTAGTCCTAAAATATATTAAATTTTTATAATAATTTCTGCATTTGGTCAAATGACCAATTTACCCTTTTTGGTCAAAATTCACTATTCATGCGGTAAAAAGTCTAAATTTCGCACAAACTCTTATTGTTTATTTTATTATCTCACATATACATATGATTTTACATAATGGTCGTATAATTGTCGAAAGACCGTTTTACCCCTCCGACCATAATTTCTCAAATTTTACATATAACGCTTAAATTACACACATTTTAGTTTACATATTTATATATATATATATTACAAATTTTCGGTCGTTTCAACTACCTCCCCCTAATCAGGATTCCGTCCTCGGAATCGCTTCATAATCCGTAAAATTAGGGTATCTTTTCTTCATGCTTTCCAATGTTTCCCAAGTCAAGTCTGAGCCAAGTGAATGCTTCCATTTGACCAACACTAGATCAATCTCTCTGTTCCTTAATTTCTTGGTTTTCACCTCTAACATCGCCTCAGGTTCTTCCACTAATTTGTTGGGTGCTTCGACTCTTACTTCTTCTAAAGGAATAGTTAATTCCTTCTTTCCAAAGTATTTCTTGAGATAGCATACATGGAATGTATCATGTATTCCTCTGAGTTCTGGTGGTAACTCTAACTTGAATGCTTGTAAACCAATTCTTTTCAGAATCTTGAAGGGTCCAATATATCTTGGACTCAACTTCCCTCTCTTACCAAACCTTATCACTCCCTTCCAAGGTGATACTTTTATCATCACCAAATCGCCTTCTTTTAGATCATAAGGTCTTTTCTTCAAATTTGAGTAGCTTCTTTGGCGATCTTGTGCAGCTTTCATATTGGTCTGTATCACCCCAATCTTTTCATTTGTCATTCTTACAATTTCTGGCCCTGTAAGTTTTGCTTCACCAGCTTCTAACCAACATACTGGGGTTCTACATTTCCTACCATATAAGGCTTCAAAAGGTGGCATCTTTATGCTTGAGTGGTAACTGTTGTTATACGAGAATTCTACTAATGGTAGGTGCTGGTCCCAATTACCTCCAAAATCGATAGCACACGATCTCAACATATCCTCCAAGGTCTGAATAGTACGTTCACTTTGCCCATCAGTTTGAGGGTGATAGGCTGTACTCATCTTAATTCGAGTTCCCATCTTTTCTTGTAGAGCATTCCAAAAATTAGAAGTGAATCGAGGATCTCTATCTGAGACTATAGACAAAGGTGCTCCATAACGTCTGATCACTTCATCGATGTACAACTGAGCCAATTCTTCAAGTGAGGCAGTTTCTTTATAAGCGAGAAATAGGGCACTTTTGGTCAATCTGTCAACAATGACCCATATACTATCGTGTCCTCTTCGTGTTCTCGGCAACCCCATGACAAAATCCATGGTCAATTCTTCCCACTTCCCTGCTGGTATCTGTAATGACTGCGCAGAACCATACGGCACCTGATGTTCTGCTTTTACTTGTGCACAGGTATCACAGTGGGATATGTACTTTGCTATTCTCTTTTTCATCCCCGGCCACCAGTAATGTTGCTTCAAATCTTGATATGTTTTTGTACTTCCAGGATGTATAGAATACTTGGATTTGTGAGAATCATCCAAGATTATCTTTCTGGTTTTTCCATATTTGGGAACCCAAATACGTCCTTTAAAAGTACGCAATCCTTGTGTATTTACTTCAAACACCACCTTCTTTCCAAGTTTTTCTTTCTTTATATTTTCTTCAGTTAAGGCACTTTCTTGAGCTTCTTTAATCTTTTGAATTAAAGTTGAGACCACTTCAATTCGCATGGATCTTCCTTTAATAACTTTTTCACGAACTTTGCGGCTTAAAGCATCGGCTACTACATTAGCTTTTCCTTCGTGATAAATTATTTCACAGTCATAATCGTTCACCAACTCAATCCATCGTGTCTGTCTTAGATTTAATTCTTTTTGAGTAAAAAGATATTGCAGACTTTTATGATCTGTATATATCTTGCATTTCGTCCCATATAGATAGTGCCTCCAAATCTTCAACGCAAATACAATTGCAGCCAACTCTAGATCATGAGTAGTATAACGTGTCTCTGCATCTTTTAGCTGTCTGGAAGCGTAGGCAATAACTTTGCCTCGTTGCATAAGTACACAACCAAGACCTCTATTAGATGCATCGCTGTATACTACAAACTCTTCTGTGCCTTCTGGTAAGGATAATACTGGAGCTTCACACAGTTTCTTTTTCAGTATTTCAAAGGCTTCTTGCTGTTTTTCTCCCCAGACAAACTTTACTTCTTTCCGAGTTAACTGGGTAAGTGGCACCGCTATTTTAGAAAAATCTTGGATAAACCGTCGATAATAACCGGCTAACCCAAGAAAACTTCTAACTTCTGTAGGTGTCTTCGGTGGTTCCCATTTCATTACCGCTTCTATTTTTGCTGGGTCTACTTTAATACCTTCAGCTGAAACAATATGACCCAGGAACTGAACTTCCCGCAGCCAAAAATCGCACTTTGACAACTTCGCGTATAACTGTTCGTTCTTCAAAGTACGTAACACTTCTCGTAGGTGCACTTCATGCTCTGCTTCACTTTTCGAATAGACTAGAATATCATCAATGAAAACGATGACAAATCTGTCAAGGAAAGGTTTACAGACCCTATTCATAAGGTCCATAAACACGGCTGGGGCATTAGTGAGACCGAATGGCATCACTAAAAATTCATAGTGACCATATCGAGTTCGGAATGCAGTCTTGCATACATCTTCATCCTTCACTCGGACTTGATGATATCCAGAACGAAGATCAATTTTAGAGAAGTAACTAGCTCCCTGCAACTGATCAAACAAATCATCAATTCTCGGCAAAGGATACCGATTCTTGATTGTCACTTTATTGAGCTCGCGATAATCTATACACATACGCATCGTACCGTCCTTCTTCTTGACAAACAACACCGGAGCTCCCCAAGGAGAAGAGCTGGGACGAATAAACCCCTTGTCAAGAAGTTCTTGCAGTTGAGACATAAGTTCTCTCATCTCTGTAGGAGCAAGACGGTACGGCGCCCGAGCAATGGGACTTGCTCCAGGAACAAGATCAATACGGAATTCGACTTGCCTAATGGGTGGTAACCCAGGTAAGTCATCAGGAAAAACCTCAGGGAACTCATTAACTACTTTTATATCCTCCATCTTCTGCTTCTCTTTCTTCCCATTCATCACATAAGCAATGAATGATTCACACCCTTTTTGGATGCATTTACGGGCTTTAATAGCAGAGATGAGACTCTGCATATTCTTCCGTCGTTCCCCATATATATATACTTTGCTATTATCAGGAAATTTAATCGACACCATTCGCTTTCCGCATAGGATTTTAGCATTATGAGTTCCAAGCCAATCCATTCCAATAACAATGTCAAATCCTTTAATCCCGATAGGTAACAAGTCGGCCTTTAAAATTCGTCCATTAATCTCCACCGGACATTTCTCGTACACATGATGTACCGTAACTAACTCTCCGTTAGCGACTTCTATGACACAAGTATCATCTAATGGTTTCATCGGTATGTTTAGACGCTTACTAAAGTCATGAGACACAAAAGAAAAATGTGCCCCAGAATCAAAAAGGACATAAGCAGGCTGTGAGTTTACAATAAGTGTACCTGCCACCACATCCTGGTCTTCTTTGGCCTCATCAAGAGTCATCTGAAACGCTCTTCCCTTTGTCTTCGTTGGTTCTGTCTTCTTATTGCTTGCAGTAGAGACTAACGTCTCGTTCTTCTTCTTGGGACAGTTGGTGCTGTAATGACCCTTTTCATGACAATTGAAACATTCCACTTCACTGATATCTTTCACCTTGCAGTCTTTAGCTTGGTGGCCTGGAAGACCACATTTATAGCACCCACTAGTGCCCTTCCTGCATTCTCCACTATGCTTCTTACCACACTTCTTGCATTCTTTAACCTCTCCTTGCCTAGAAAACCCCGATGAAACACGACTTTTCTTGTTTGCTCCAGAGATTCCTGAAGACTTTCGCTTTTCCACAAATGCTTGTCGTTCTTTAGCTTTTTTCTCTATCATACTCTCGACCCTGGCCGCAGATTCAATGGCTTCGTCAAGAGTTGTAGCTTTGCTAACTTCTAGCGAGTAATCCGCCGGCAAACCATTAACGTATCGGTTTATCCTGCCAGCCTCGGTCGGTAATGTATCTTCTAGAAATGGTAGCATCTCACAGAACTTTTTAGTATATTCATCGACCGTCTGCTTATCCTTTGCAAGAGCAAAGAACTCATTAACCAAATTCTCCCGATGTCTAGCCGAACAGAATTTGCCTTTTAACCGCTGAACAAACTCTTTCCAAGATAAAGCATCAACAAAATCACTTCCCTTGGTTCGGCGGAGAGTATTCCACCAGTCAAGAGCACTCGCCTTTAACATTTGAGATGCGAATCCAACCTTCAAATCCTCTTCACAACGACATATGTGAAGAACTTGTTCCATTTCAGTTAACCACCGTATTGTTATTCGTGGATCCATCTCCCCATTGAACTCTTTTGGTCGACAGGACATAAAGTCCTTGAAAGTACAGGCTCCTTTAGTCTTGAACTGAGGCTGTGATTTGGAAGATGAATCTCCCTGAGAAGAAGTTTGTCTCGGATTAGTACCTTCAGGAGCCACACTTTTCTCGCTATCTTCATGTTGTGACTTTGATCTTTCGCCCAGTCGCTCATCCAAAAGACGAGTCATTTCCTGTCTGTTTTGAACTTGTGAATCATGTAACAATTTCTGAATCGCCTCCAAAGTCAATGGAGGTGGGTTGACCTCACCCCTAGAATTGCCATCGTCAACGGCTTGGGGCTGTCGGGGAGGAATAGGAGGCCTTGCATTAGGATCCGGGTTTCCTGCGTGCGATCCTTGACCACTTCTAGTTCGCATTTTGCTATAAAATTTTCAAATACTTTAGTCTTTCATAATATATCAAAATATTAGTTTACTACTTTTCTACTAGTTTTTCAGTATTCCCTCGCGGTTACACTAGTCACAATACGCGTCCTGTGATTATGATAATACGGGCCCATATTACCATAATCACCTACACATGTTGTTCCCGATGTTTCCGCTCGGTTCCACTGTTCACTAGTATCAATTAGCTACTTTTAACTCATAAATATTTTCATATAATACCATTAGCAAATAATGTCTTATTTCCTTAAGACATATCCATTTATGTAATTTACTTTAACTATCTATTTTACTAGTCTAAGCCTAGGAGTGGAATGATCCAATCCTAATTCGCTTAAACTATGGCTCTGATACCAACTTGTAACGCCCCAACTTTTCAAACCATTTTTAATACATAAAAACATATTTTACAAGTATGGTTTAACAAAAACCATGTTATTTGTTTAAATACAATCAAAAGGGGAGTTACAATACATATCAAACCATAAGCTTAAGAGAAACGGATTCAACCAATACCAAATTTGGAAGCTGTATCCAGCTCCACTCCTTTGCACTTAGTGCTTATTTAGCAACTTCAAACTATCTCATAACTTTATACCTGAACCTGGAATACATGGCATAAAAATAAAATACGTAAGACAAATTGTCTCGTGAGTTACATGAGTTTTAGACTCAAACTTTAAATTTCTTTTACTAACTTGTATAAACATTCGTAACATAAATCTTTGTCAAAACTACATAATATACACATATTATACCTTTTTACTTTTCAAAAGCATCATATATCAAACTTTGCAAAATAATGTCTTTTATACTTTCTTTGACTGGTTTTATAAACTTGCTGGGATTTTTATACTTAGGGCATTAATCACTATAAGTGATACCCCAAGTCTCTACAATTAGAAAGAACGGATCAATACTAACGGTAGAATTGCTGAGGCAGTCTACTTCGCGAAGGGGGTTGTCCCCAGTAGACTCCTTACCTAACCCGGGTAGGTTGGAACATAGTTCCCTTACTAACAATGCTAGTCACAATACCAGTCAAACATAAAATACTTTTCTGAACGCAAAACATTACTTGCACAAGAAATGGCTAAATGCCAAGCTTTTGACTCAAACATATCTCTATCATAATTTAGGCTATCATCAAGAATCATACTTTCAAATATAGCAGTTAACTTTCTATTTAAACTAGAAAAAGGACCATTTTTGCAAATATTTTTCACATATAAAAATAATATATGAAATCTGCAAAATACTTACTTACTTGCCATGTATCCCAAAATGGGTAAAATGCTACATGTACTCACCAAATAATTCTTGAAGCGTCGTTTAGGCGTCCCTCGGTTCTTTACCCTTTCAGTGTCCGATTATTTGACTTGCACCTATATATTTTATATGATACATTAATTTATATTTTAGTTGACTCTATAACATGTTAGAGTCCTTATTATACCATAAATAGTCAAAGCAAGGGTAAAACTCAACTTTAGATAAATTGTATTTTATACGTATTTTACTACAGTACCCTCGGAGGGTCGTATTTAAATTCCGATAAAATTTTATAAAGTTTTGGACCATATTAGACCTATGTTTAAAATTTGAGGTCAATTGGATAAGATTTGAACAATTTCTAAAAATTGAAATCACTTAACAGAGGACTCTTGAACCAAACTGCATTTTCGTTCCAGGCGTTGGGCGCACCGCGCCCAGGGTAGGGGCGCACCGCGCCTGTCGAGCAGCAGCCCAGTTTTTCCCCGATTTTATGCTACAATTTCTCAATTTCTCATATTAAGGGCTGAATTCATTACTTAATTGATAGGGGTTTGTTCCAAGACTAAAACCCTTCAATTTCTTCAAGTTTTACACCATAAAAATCGGATTAATCACAAGAACTCAAATTCTAGGGTTCTTGATCAAAATCCCAATTCTTTGAGAAATAGCATCCTACTTCCATATTATTGGATTAAGTACTTATAACATGGTTTAATGGAAGTGTTAAGCCTCTTAACTTCTTGTTTCATTACTGAAATTACAAAATTTCAGTTTCCTCAAAAATATCATCAAGAACTTGACTAGAGTTTTGATTTCTTACCTTGGAAGGTTGAAATTACAAATTCCAAGTATTGACTTCTCCAATTCCTTGCTTCAACTTCACGAATTTCACAAGATCGGTTCTTCTCCCGTCTCTAGAGTCTCTCTACTGAATTATGAGCCTTAATGAGATATTTTTCTCATTTTTATATTTTTCATATTTTCAGTTTTGGTCCCTAAAGTTGACTTTCTTGAATTTTGGCCACCAAAACTAACTATCTTTCCATGGAATCATTTCTTTTACATTTTTAGTCCTAAAATATATTAAATTTTTATAATAATTTCTGCATTTGGTCAAATGACCAATTTACCCTTTTTGGTCAAAATTCACTATTCATGCGGTAAAAAGTCTAAATTTCGCACAAACTCTTATTGTTTATTTTATTATCTCACATATACATATGATTTTACATAATGGTCGTATAATTGTCGAAAGACCGTTTTACCCCTCCGACCATAATTTCTCAAATTTTACATATAACGCTTAAATTACACACATTTTAGTTTACATATTTATATATATATATATTACAAATTTTCGGTCGTTTCATATATATATATATATATATATACACACACACACACACACACACACACACACACACACACACACACACACACACAATGGATATATAGGTTGAAGGATGCCGATTTCCCATGTCGTTGAACCTCATTTCAGCGTGGGGCGGTGTTCACCGCCGGTAAAGGCGTCCAGCTCGGATGCATCATCAAATGTTGTTTAAGGACATTATACGATACTTTAAAGTATATGCATCATCAAATGGAATAAAGGTACAAATTTTAGAATCCCAATGTTGGAATAGACTTTTGTAAAAGATATGACTAGTAACTAAATAGTTGGTACACATGTGATGAAATGAAATAGATAAACCACTAGTCATCTATGGTAACATATTTGTTGTAATGTTGGAAGTAAGAAAACCAATTAGAATGGTCAAGGAATTTGGAACGTAAGAAAGTACAAAGACTAATTGGTTAATGAAGACATCTAGCTGATAATTGTATTAAGGTACATTGTTCTTATGGGATCATTAAGTTATTAGTCAAGTCAATCAAGATGGAAGGATACAAAGTAAAGATAGACTCATGGAAATAAAGTCTAATGACTGGAAGCTAAGTATGAATGGTAAGGTTGAAGAGTACTATAGGTAAACGATCAAGATTCTATTATGTGAATATTAGTACACTCCATCGTTGGAGAATAATTATGTTAGGGGAGCAATCATGGTTTAGTGTCAAGTGATTATGAGAAAATAATTGGAGAACATGGTGACCCTGAAAAGCCAAGCTTACTATCACATGTAAGTAAGGAAGTTGCAACGTTTCAAATGAAATACATCTTATTAGTTATCAGTTAGGAAAAGGAAACACGAGAAATAAAGATGAAGAATATCAAAAGTAATGATCGTGATAAGGATTGCACAAAGCAAAGGGGACTTGATCAAGAATCTCATTAAAGATTTACATGTGGGATTATGTAGTCGTAAATTAGTCGCATTATAATCTTATGGATTCCAATTTTAAGAGGTAGATAATTGTGACAACTAAAAATTTGATATAAGATGATTAATAGATATAAGTATAATTGATGTTGAAAAGTTTAGTGCTTACACATATTATATGTTTAATAAATGGCAAAATCGTAAAAGAAGGGAAAATATGGAAAACTTATGTTCTAAGACCTTTTATTAAGTCATATTGAAGTGTTATATCAATTTGGAAATTTACTTTAAAGTCATAGGGGCAAAATGGGAATTTGGGGACAAAAAGTGATGAAAATATTTGTCAATCTTTAAAAATTAATATCTCAAAATCTACAAGGAATTGGGAAAAAGTCATCAAAAGGCCCGTTAGGATATGTTCTATGTGGGAAAGGCCCATAGTTAGTCGGGAGTGGCCCGCTAACCCATTGGTCATGAACTTACACCTAAGAGGGAAAGGCCCTAAAGGTTTGAGTAAATGAATGAAGGAGTCCAAATACTCAATTGTTAGAAATGAAAGAGAACTAAGGTGATTCGGATAAACCGTTTCACAAGATCGTGTTTCATTGCATTACTTTGCTTATTAGCATTAAAATATGAGTTGAAATGCTATTAGAAATTAATATGTTTTGTAAATGGGGATATAAAGCTTTTCAAATAAGAATTTTGAATTGAATATTGAAAGTAACAAGTTTCAAATGAGTATTTTAAAGGACACATATATGTTTGGCTATTTGTTTTAAAACAATGTTTTGATTACTTCTGCAAACACTAATACTCAAGAGTTGTTGTTTTGAAAATGTTTGGAAATCCAGTCTTATGCTTTGTGACTAAAACTGATGTAGCTCACGAGACAATATGTCTTACGTATCATTGTTTTTAATCACATGTATCCAGGAACGTGTTGATTAGCATTGGGACAGAAGAATGAAGAGTTTAGAAGCCATTTGAGGACATATAGATAGAAATGATGATCGGGAGATAGATTTTTTCCCTAATGCAGTATAGTTATGATATGTATTGATAGACATTTTGATTATGGTATAGTATACTCATTGTAATTGTATTGTAATGTTAATTATGTCCCGGGTTTTTATTTGGGCTATCTAATTGAGTCATGTTAGTATGGATATTATTCAAATAGCCTAGAGGTCATATGCCAAAATTTCGGTAGAAATGGTAGATTATTTTCGGGACATTAGCTTTTAAATGTTTCATTTCTTACTATGGTTTGGTTGATATGAGTTTGTAACCCCCAATGTTGTTTAAATACTTTTAAGACTTATTTGTTTTGTTATGACCAAGATTTTAAAAGACATGACTTAATGTCATGAGAAAAGTTTTTAAAAGAACGAAATTTTCACTTCACGGTGTTTTATATACTATTACACCAATTATGGTGTATATTAGTTGGGGTGTTACATATGATTTCTTAGAACATCGATCTATCATATTCATGAGGTTTCTATAATTATATATATATATATATATATATATATATATATATATATATATATATATATATATATATATATATATATATATATATATATATATATATATATATATATATATATATATAAGTTATGATATATTCAAACTTCTTCTATGATATTGGTCATATTGTTCTTGTTAGGAGTGATTTTAGTTAACTTGTATTTCATACTATATGTGAACAAAGCTCAGTAAAAATTTATCAAGATTCATATTGACAATACTAAGAATTTGCATCTGTATCATTTACTGACCTCACCATTTAGGTATCCGTAAACCAATAATTCATTCTTGGTTCTCCTAAAACTTGAGAATACTCCCTAATGGTTCCACTTAACAGTCTAAGCATATTGAATATTAGACCAAGTAATAATGTGTCATTTTCATATACTTAATGGAAAAAAGTCTAATGGTCTACATACCTCGTCAGATATGGTACTTAATGTTGTATTACATTGGTATGACTTTAAAACTGAAATCATGTATCTTGAACAATTTTCAAAATTTCCAATGTTTGTAATTTGACCCAGATAATCTTTTTTATTTATGTCTATCTTGTGTAGACCATGATTCCTTCACATTTTTCCTAAACCTTATAATAGCAACATATTTCTAAAACTTATGTTAGCATTTTGCAAAGCTTGAGGAAAAACAACTACATATAATTTGATGTGTCTATCACATATTAGATTTAGTTGAACTGGTAATGCTTCTACTAGGTCTAATGAAAACCCAGAATCCTTCTTCTATGGGTAATATCAAGTTACTTGATATTCTATTTGAAGAAAAATTACACTTAGATTTCTGCTTCAGGTGAAGCACAAACATTTCATTAAGATTTCCATACTTTTCGAGTTATTTTGACACACCAATAAAATCATCCTCTCTTAAGGTGACATTCCAAATGTACTTAAAATAAGTCTTGTTATATATTGACAATTTATATCATCAATATGTGAGAACAAACATTTTTATGACTATTTGATTGTTATCTAAAAGGAAAATTTTACTTAGAGCCTATACTCTAAGTAAAAGGGTTGAGTTCCAATCGACCTTAGCAAGCAGTATAGTTTGTTGTCCATACATGTATTTTACATTAAATACTATTGTTTATTAGAATAGACTTTTTTACAAGAAAAGTTCAACTCCGTAATATACTCAGTTGTTCTTCATATGCTGCATCTACATTTTCATCTTTCATTTTTGATATTTGAATAGATACAAGGAATCTGTATTTCCTGATATGATCTAAAAAATCTCTTAGAAAATCGAATGTCTAATGGGTTTTTGCTATGCCTCTAAATATAAAATGTGCAAGCTAAACATGTTGTCTTTTGGTAACTCTAAAAGGTATAATATAATACGGTTCTTGGATTTTTCCAAGGTCTATTGAGCTTCCACTTGCTTATGGTAAGAAGAAAATACATAAATCAAACATTTTAATAGAACTTTATGGGACAATCTTTGCACTATATTAGATAATACATGAATCACATAAGCTATACGCAGAACACGTGTTCTGCGATTCCATATTCTGTTTAATACGCCTTTAGGGAACAAAGTCTATAACCATTATGGTATCCCATTTTAGTAGAGTCGTTTGTCTCAGCAAAACAGACACATGCCTCATATGCAAGATGCCTAAGGTTTGAAGCTACATTCCACGCCTTTTTCTGTTTATTAATTTAAAGATGCAGACATAGCAAGACACATTAGCAGGGCGCATTAGCAATAACGCCATGTCATTAGGAGATGACTAGCACCTGGTTGGCAACCGGTTGGAAGCAAAAAATTGAAACACATTATGGAAATTAATGGCAAACGGGAAAAAAATGTTTGAGCTAATTGTAAATCGAGACCTAAATGTTATGGTTTTTATCACATTAACATTAACATGGTGTGTAAGATGGAATAAATTAGTGTTGTTCGTTATTTGGATAATACTGAATTGTGCAATTGTCCAATTTGGTTTGAATATTTGGATTTTTGTATGGTTTTTCAACAAAACCAGTTATTATTTTAGATTTCGAATTGATTTTGGTTTATAAAGCAAGAACCCAATACTCTAAAAAAACAAAATAAAAATTATTTATTCGTATATTTTATTTTTAATAAATATCTTTGGTCATTTAATAAATCTTACTAAATTGTTTTTTAATGGATTTGATAATCTTAACCAATAAAAAACGTTAATATGTACTTCTCAAAAAAATTTATTTGTAAAATATTAAATTATAATTTATTTTATTAGTAGTTGTTTATAAATTTTAATTCATTATTTTGATTTTATTTCTTTTATAAAATTGGCTAATATACGTTATATGTTTTTAAAGATAACACGACTCTTGAAAACCAAATCGTAAAAACCGATCCAATCAACTTGCAATTTGGTTGGTTCGGATCAGATTTAAATTTAATTTGGATTATTCATATCAATGTTTTGAAAACCAAAATCAAATTGGATTCACTTGATTGGATCGGATTGGATCGAACCAATCTGATCAAACGAAACACCTTAGGAGTGAAATATGGAGGACGAGAGTGATCTAGCATTTACGCGACACGAAAACATAAAATGAAAGAAGAAAAATGGATATAACATATACCTAGTGAGTAAAATAGAAAATAACTAAAAAAAGCCTATCGAAAGTTTTATATCAAATAGTTATTATAGAGTTGGCTAATATTCCAGTTATACGTTTTTTAATAACAAGGCTCTTGAAAACCAAATCTTAAAAACTGATCCAACCGACTTGCAATTTGGTTGGCTCGGATCACATTTAAATTTAGTTTGGGTTATTCATACCAATGTTTAAAAACCACAATCATATTTGACTCACTTGATCGGATCAAACCACTTATCCAAACAAATGTCATAGGAGTGAAATATGAAGGATGAGAGTGATGTAGCATTTACGTACACAGAAAGATAAAAAAATGAAAGAACAGATTATCAACTAATATTAGGAAAAATCATAAAATGTATGTTGAACTCGATAACGGTAAAGGACTAGTGGAAGACATGATCGACGTAACTGGAGAAGGAGGTAATCATCCATGAAAATCAAGAAACGAATATCTTTAAAGTCATTTAGGCAAATCAAAAAAATGATATGATAAGATAGTGAAGCTTTGGGCATTAGCTTTTGCACACCATTTAGAAAAAAGCTTATATGTCTTAAAAATGGCTATCAACACCATCAATTTAACGCCAGTTGCTAATAAATATTAACAATAATTGTTTAACAAAAGTGACCAAAAGAAGTTAATACTGAGTTTTGAAAACACACAAATCGCTCCCTTTATTCGATGAACAAGTTTGCTTATTACATTAACTATGCATTTATTACTTTTAACTTATATGGCATATTTATCATATTAGATGTTAGTAATTTAACTATACATTTCAGTAACTTGAGGGTCTCTTTTTTGAATTTTGTCCTGGACCTCAAATATGCTAGGAACGATCTTGGATATACCATATAGTCTAATGAGTAAAAAAACATGTTCAAAGTATTATATTGAATAGTTATTATATTTTATATGTTTCACTAAAAATGTTTATTATTATGATAATAATATAGTTTTAATAATTATACATAATAAGATAAGAAAACATTAGGCATCAATCAAATCCAAACTTTAAATGTTAAAATAACTAAAACGATGTGTATATAATTGTTTTCATACGTAAAAGTAAAAAAGGCAAAACGATATGTATATAATTATATGTAATAAGATAAGAAAACATCAGGATCAATCAATTTCGTACTTTAAAATAACTAAACCGATGTGCATATAATTGTTTTCATATGTAAAAGTAAAAAAAAAGGCAATAGGTCAACCGACAAAAAATATACTGCAATTGCCCCCATGCAGGATCGAACTACAGACCTCCAGTTTACAAGACTGGCGCTCTACCACTGAGCTATAGGGGCCTCTTACGTTTGTCGAATGTACTATTTGGTACTTGATCTATGTTGTAACTATTTTTATATGCATCCATTTATTGCACAGACGCTGGCATCAGCATAAGTTGTAAACATAACAACACGAGCTTTTTATATACATTTTGTTTTTGTATATTATTTATTATATTCTTGATTCAAAAATTTAAATAATTAATATAAACTCGTCTTTTTTTCCTTTTGTGACGACAATTATAACGTCAATAAGACAAAACGAATTTAGTATAAATGACAACACAAGTCTCATCTAACGAGTGTAAAATCATAGTCAAACTCAATTTGTGCAATTACATGTGTATATATTTTCTCAAATCAACTCAATTTGTTAAATAAACATAAATAAATATGTGAATATTAATCAGTTTATTTATTTTTGCAACCCAATTTTCTAAATATACGTGTTGAACCTATATTGACACATTTAATTTTTAAGATGTGAATAAAAAAAATTAGTTTTTTATATCAACATGTTTATCATTTACTAGAGCATAAGAATGTATATATCATTCCTTAGAATTCCCATATGTTTCGATCATGGAATTGAAATAAGTGCAGTTTCATCTATTTCTAAGAATATAATCACTTCATGTGTATATTATTCCTTAAAATTCCCATATGTTAATTCTTAAATAATAAAATAAAAATCTAGCATTAAAACACAAAGAATCCTAATTGTCAAACTAAATAACTATCAACACCATATGCATGTATATTTTCATGTTTGCCAATATTCTCTTCTTAATATCGTCTTGTCTAAAAACAATGAAATCCAAATTATATTACTCTACCATGAATACAGTTAGATATAAAACCTAAAGGTATACTAACTATACATCTTAGAGTATTTTTAATTACATTTAACTTAGGTTCTTTCTATGAAACTTAATTACTTGTTGTCTTTAACGAGATTACATATTAAATTTTGTTTCAAATAATATTTACAACTTAGCTCCGAGAACCTAAAACATAAAAGTAAGAAATATTAAGCCTAAAATCTTAAATCCAAGATAACTAAACTATTAGTTATATCACTAGATAAATTCGGCTACTAAAGATAAGTTGCTCTACCTAAAGGGAAGAAAATATGGATTACTAGGATTGAATTTGAAAGGCGCGATAATCATATATTCCTATTCACCATTTGATCTTACGATTTAAGTCTAAACATTCTGTAACTACCTAGTTTATTTAAATCAAAACTCTGATACCAACTGAAACTCCTTTTTTATGAGCTTTTTGTGAATAGTTTAATAAAACCAAGTTTATTATTTAAATCACATAGCGGAATAAAAGCAAGTTTAATGTTCATTTACATTTATTTTTTGTAATTCTAATTATTTATACTTTATTTCAATTTCAAAATAGTTTTTTTGAAAATGATAGAACTCCTAGCCCTAAAAGTACGAATTTTATAAAAGTAACCATTATAATGTAGTTTAGAAAAAACATAAATAGAATGTAGTTTAGAAAAAACATAAATAGAATGTAGTTTAGAAAAAACATAAAGACTTTTTTCATATTCTTTTGTAGGAAGGTGGTGGTAAATTTAACTAACATGATTGAAGACAGCTATTCTTATAGATTTATTAATTTTTAAAATAAAGGTTAATGTCCTCTATGCGAAAAGTCTTGAATAATGGTTGTCTTTTTGCAATGAAATCATTTTGATTCATTAAACGTCACGATTGGGAATATTCACCAATATATTTATTTGACTGGTAAAATTATTAAACAAGTTAGGCACATTTATTTGACTAATAAAATTATTAAGTATACAAGTGATAATATCATATACCATAAGGCATGTGGACTAAGTCAATAGCTATACGAAGAGTTGACGGGAAAGTGACCCTTCTGCTAACAATGGAAGGCTCAAATCTCGGCAAGAAGGGAAAATATAGATCAGGTACTAATGTAATGAATGTGATAGCAGATAACAAAAAAATGATACCATATCTTGAAAACAGAAGGATTCAAATTCGTTGATTTATGATATAATACAACTTGGAAATTCACATAATTAATCCACATGTAAATCATTTGATTGAACTAAATTAAGAGGATCGATCTGAGCCAGCATAATCCTACATTCCTTACTATTAGGTCTCTCTTTCGGCTTATCCAATGTACAGAAACAAGCAATCTTAAGAACAAGAAGCATTTGTTCCTCGTATCCGTTTCCCAAAAGGGTTGGATCAATCGCTTCTTTTGGATTGTCAGAAGTCATCACGTTCCTCATCCATTTCACCAAACTAACTTCCGACGTGTGCTGAAAAAACTCGTCGGATGGAAGCTTTCCGATGACCAGAATTCCCAGCAACACACCGAAACTATATATGTCGCATTTATCGGTAAACTTCATGGTTTGATGATATTCTGGTGCGATGTACCCTAAAGTTCCGGCAACGTTTGAACTTGTCATATGTGTCTGGGCATCAGGGATGGATTTCGCGAGCCCAAAATCTGCAATTCTAGCCTCCATGTCGTCGTCGAGAAGGACATTTGCAGGTTTTAGGTCACGGTGGACTATACGAGGGGTGTGGTCCAAGTGGAGATACTCAAGCCCAGATGCAACACCGACGGCGATCTTGTGCCTTCTGGGCCAGTCGAACTCTCGTGTACCGTCGTTAACCTGCTGTATGATGTCTTGTAAGCTACCGTTTTTCATGAACTCGTAGACTAAGTAATGGCAGGTTGGTCGAGAAACGTGGGCGAGTAATGGGAGAAGATTCCGGTGCCGGATTTGGCCGACGGTTTGGATTTCGGAGCGGATTTGGCGCATTTTTTTGTTGAGGTATTTAGTGTCTTCTTCCGTTAGCTCTGCTGCGTCTTTTGGAGGTTGTATAATCTTTTTAATGGCGATTGTTTTTATTTTTCCTTCTGGTAATTCTGTTTTGTATACTTCTCCACATCCTCCTCTTCCAATGATTTGCAGGGCCGCTACTGCGTCGTCGTCTTCCAGAAACGCCAGTTCCTCTGCCTTGATCGATTGGCTGAAAATCGCCGGACCGGAATCCTTCGCTCTGGTTTTGATCGCGATAACAAGCAATTTGAAGATTACCGTGAAGATAATTGCCGAAATAATTCCTGCAATTGATCCAACAAATAGCCCAAGGATGACACCTAACGTTTTCTTTCTGTTGCTTTTTTTATGTTTACTTGGTGTTGCCATCGGAGATGGCGCCGGTGCCGAAGCTTGGAGATTATTTGAGCTGGAACTTATGTTTCTGGTTTGATTTGTTGACGAGCTTGTTGATTCGGCTAAGATATAACGTTTTGGCACACGTTTGTAGCTCGTTTTCTGCAGCCCCGACGATGGAGACTCCAACTGGTTCAACGCCGGCAACGGGCCTTCCAAGAAACTGTTGCCGGAGACGTTGAAGAACCGGAGGTTTCGGAATGAACGTAATGAGACTGGTACTTTTCCAGTGAACATGTTATTATCAAGGGAGAGTTTTTCAAGGTTTGGATAATATTTCAAGAAACCCAAGTCGCCGGAAAACTTATTGGAAGAAAGATCGAGAATACGGAGGCGGAGGAGAGCAGATAATTCACCTGGAACTTCGCCGGAAAGTTTATTATTACGGAGTTTCAGAACTTCAAGTTTCCGGCAGTTGGCGATTTGAGGTGGGATACCACCAAGAAGGTAATTGTTAGGGAAAGACAGTTCTTTGAGCTCCGATAACTGCCCAATCGCCGGCGAGAGAGACCCTCTCAGCCTTTGAGTTTTGAAGACAATTCCAGTCACTTTAAGAACGTAAGACTCATTTGAGATCCTCCGTTCGCAGAATATTCCGGCGGTGTTGCAGAGATTGTCTGGGCGACGGAGATCGCCGTAGACACCTAAGTCTTCCAGAATTGTGATGAGAGCATGGTTGTCGGCAGCATCAAGATTCAGTTTGGCGTCAACCGAGAGGGTTAGAGTGAAGAAAAGGAGTAGTGAGAGATGGCTGATGGTGCCCATCGGCGGTGGTTATCGGGCGGATACGGGTATCTAAAAGCTACAGCAGTTGCAGTTTTATAGGGAGGCAATAATGTGGAAAGTCTTAAAAGACAAAGTTTCAAGTAGGCGTGTGGAAAATTTTAAAATTCTAACATTTCCGGTCAAACTTCTAACGAGTTTCCTAACCTACCCTTTCAATGAGGACGATTACATATCAATTATTTAGTTAGAACATATGTAAAACTAGGGGTGCGTAGTTGCTGGGAAAAATTTAAGTAGGGGTGAGAATAATAACCGAAAAACCGAACCATAACCAAAATAACCGATAAAACCGAACCATTATAACCGAACCATTTATTAACCGAATGTTTTGGTTTATATATTTGATAACCGAAATATAATGGTTTGGTTATGGTTTTATAGGGAAACCGAACCTATATTAACCGAACCGCCAATAAATATAATAATATATATTTTATATGTTATAAATTCAGTAGGAAACATTATATTACGGTTCATAAATATAATAATATATAGTTTATATTTTGTAGTTTAATAGGAAACATTAAATTGATAAAGATCCAAGCCCAAAAAATCCAAAACAATTGAGGATAGATAGGTTACCAAGGTTGGACGTGGTCATCACATTCTGTCGTTTCGTCATATTCTCACTATCGTGCATGTAGCAGCCATTGCCAATACTCAATAAGTCGATCATCTCATTATCAGTAAGTTTATATTTATTGTAATCTTGATTATGATACGCTTTAATTTACGTTAATTGTATTGTAATCTACTAATATTCTAAACCGTGAAAAAGTACAACTTTTGCCGTTTTACGCTTCATATCAATGTGCTGATTAGAGATTAATTTGCCGCTTTACGCTTCATATCAATTTGTTAATTTGTTAATTGTTTGTAGTCAATTTGCTGCTTCATATCAAATTGTTAATTGTTTTTAATCAATTTGCCGCTAGCTTTACGCTTCAATCTTCATATCAATTTGTTAATTTGTTAATTGTTTTTAATCAATCTGATACAACTTTCCGCTTGTATGAATTGACAATTTACTCGATCCTCATGTTTAAAAACCAAAGCAGAACTTTCAAGTTTTGACACAGTCAAACGTAATTAATGGTCATGAAATGGGATCAAAGCTATTTAAGAGTTAAATAATCCCAATCATCAAGTTGTGGAAAGGATGATACTGAAAAGGGAATTTGGTTCCTTTTTGTAATTAAAAACACAAGATCATATGATAAATGTAATAAAATTTTAAAATTTAAATCAAATTTTTTTTAACGTTTGCATGGATTTTAGTATATACTAGAAAAATAATAAAAAATTAATATTTTGTAACAGTTAATATCATTATTTTGACTTTTGAGATAATTTAACTTTTAAATTCATACAAATCATAGAAAGTTATAAATAAACAAACTTTAAATTTTTATGTAATTATGGTTAACCATTATTAAACCATTAACCGATTAAAACCGTTAACCATAACCAATATTAACCATAACCAATGGCTACTAAAATGCATTAACCGATTGTAATGGTTATGGTTCGGTTTTGGCCACTAACCGAACCAAACCGCCCCATTCTCACCCCTAAATTTAAGTATAACATGTTAGGGCCTGTTTGCAAAGATCTTAAACTTTAAGATCTTAATTTTTAAGACCTCTGGATTTGTAAGAGGATCTGATTGAGATTTTAATATATTGTTTGATTTGCACCTCTTAATTGTTATGTTAAAATATAATATGACCATTTTACCCTTCAACAAACATACCATCACATGAGAAAACCACCAAAATCAACACGATTTCACCAAAATCAGCAAACACCAAATGTAAACAACACGATTTCACCAAAATAAAAAAAATTCAGATGAGAAAATCACCGAAGAGCAGCACGATTCGGAGGTCTGCAACTTTACATCTGAGAACAAAGGTTCTTTAGGGAAAATGGAGCACACAAGCGGCGGAGAAGAGCAACAGAATGGAGCACAGCAGTGGCGGAGAAGAGCAGCAGAAAGGAGCACAGCAACGGCGCTGCCGGTGGAGGACAACGATGGTGTGATTTGCAGTCGATCGAAGGCGTCGTCGGTTTGAGCGGGCGGAGGCTGGTGGTGCGATTTGCAGGTGATCGAGGTTGGTTTGAGAAGCCTCGTCATCGTCGGTTTTCGATGGGTGGAGCAGGTGGTCGAGATTTCCGGAGTTGATGTTGGCTGTGATGTTCGCTAAAGGGTGAAGAGAAAACCGCCGTCGGCTTCGCTAAAGGGAGAAGAGAAAACGGGAAGGGTAGGACAAGGGAAAAAGCGTCTCTTATTTTTATTCAGATCCATGTCCATGTCTGATCCAATAAGAGGTTATATTAATACGTTAACAAACATTCTGAAACTTACCAATTAAGAGCCTGCCTCTTAAAAGAGCCATTAAGTGCCTATCAAACAGGGCCTTAGACATAATTTATACAAAAAATATATATTCAATTATATATGATAGAATATTTTGATTTGTCAATACGAAAATTTTTAAAAAATTAAAATATGTATAATTTTACAATATTACATTTATGAAAACGAATATATAAAATAAAAGTTTTAAACGTTTTTTAACCAAGAACTAATTAGCATATCGAAGATTGCATCAATTATACCACCAAAATAATGGACTAAACTAAGGT
>CM042013.1:15744129-15861629 GCA_023525715.1 Cichorium intybus | reverse complement strand
TCTTCCCCCTCCTCTCAAAGTTTCGGCCATACCACCATCCACCAACACCTTGCATCTTCAAGTGTTTTGTCAAACCAATTGGTAAGTTGTGTCCATTTAATGATTCTAAGACTTTCAACATCATTTTCACCTCTTTTACACACACTAACATCCACTAAAATTCATTGGATAATAGTATTATTCAAAGGTTCTTCGAGCTCCACCACTCACATCTTCAAGTGTCTTGCAAACCAACTTGGTAAGTCATGTTCATCTAGTGGTTCTAAGACTCCTAATGCTTTCTATAACTCTTTTACACACAAATACTCACAGAAATCCTTTGGATAATAGTTTTGTCCAAGAGTCCCTCGAGCTTCAAAGCCTAACTCTTCACCCTTTCCACCAAGATCTTTAGATCAATCACCCAAGGTGAGTTCATACCCCTCATTTTTACTTTTATCCAAGTTTTAGAGGGAGAATACAAGTTTAACCATGAATATGATGTATTTTTGTAAAGTTTATGATATGTTCTTGACAAATAATATGTTTACATGTTATGTTCTTGAAATATTATGTGATTCATGGTAGTCATCTTATTATAAAGTGAATGACATAAATAAAATGGATTATGGTAAACTATAATACACATTTAGTTTAAGGAAATAACCGTTTAGACCTTTACACATATTTGTCACTAACAAAACTCTATATGTTATGTTATTGATAAAATTGTCATAAATATGATGTTTATATGAATACTTGACAAGAGATGTGAAAATACACTTTATTAAAATGGCAAAAGTAAACATGATGCTACCATCTTTACGTCAAAACTATTATATTGGTAAAAAGAATGTTATTACGACGTAATAATGACTTTTTGGACTTTTAACGTTATAATAAGTTTTGGGAGTGATATTTTATAAAGAAGTTGATAATAAAAATGTAAAGGACTATACTTTTAGTAACAAGTACCAAAATGACCATTTAGAAAAATCGTTATTATTTCCAACAAACGACGAAATCTAAAAAGTGTTGTTATCACTTAACTAAAATGACTAATATGAACTTCTTGTCATGACGTATTGTATGACTTCAAAAATTATCTTTGATATATATATATATATATATATATATATATATATATATATATATATATATATATATATATATATATATATATATATATATATATATATATATATATATATATATATATATATATAGTGTTTTAGATGTAAGAAATCATACATTTCAACTCATTGACATCTTTTACACCGAAACATACCAACACGACGGGAAAACATTTATATAAATTATTAAGGGTATAATTTACGAAACAAACGACAAAGTACGTTAAGAATACTAAGAATAATTATATGAATATATATATATATATATATATATATATATATATATATATATATATATATATATATATATATATATATATATATATATATATATATATATATATATATATATATATATATATAGGGATAGTATCAAATATATCCATACAAATATTGTGTAACATTGAAACTCAATCTGGACCACTAATTTAAAACACATTCTTTTAAGAATGTACAAAATTTAGTTCATTCTTTTAAGAATGGTTAGAACTCATTATGTCAAAAACTTATTCTGTTAAGAATGTGTTTTTTTCATTGTTATGAGAATGAAATCTAATGGCCAGGATTTGGTTACAAGGTAACACAATAATTGTCATTCTTATTATAACCTAGCCCTATATATATATATATATATATATATATATATATATATATATATATATATATATATATATATATATATATATATATATATATATAAAATTACATGTTATAGTTATCATGGATATATATTTTGGTAATTATAAATACAAAGGGGTTTTCACTACACTACAAATAAGGATATGACATTTACGTTGGGTAATATTGTGAGACATTGCTTCACGGTACTAAAAGAAGTACACAATAAATTCCTGGATTAGAACCTTAATTATGTATGAGCTGGATACTTGTATATAGATCTATATGAGATTGACAATCCCCACCTATGGTTGTTAGCTACAACTACGATCGACGGATCAAGGGTGACAAATGTCTTACCACTATACGACGCCTGAAGAACGTCGTGCCATAGGTCACTAGGTCATAGCAAGGTTATAATAACTCACATAAATAACAGCGAACGTCATATATTTGGGGAAAATATCTTCAAACGGTTTTACGAAAAAGTGAAACTACATGTTAATCTTTTCAAAGATACAAACAAGGATTTTTGCTACGAACTACTTATCACTATCATAATATGAGGACTTTCACTAATACACTATGAGTTTTTCACTATTACACTACGAAAATTTACGCTATTTCTCTATGAGTTTTTCATGAAGAAATCATTATATATTATCACTACAAAAGCTCTTATGAACTCACCAACGTAATGTTGACACTTGTAAAATTACTTGTATTCTCAGGTAACAATTAAACAGATACAATTAAATCTTTTGGGCGAGGCGTGAAGACGTCTCATTTTAATACTTTTGATATGATACTGTAATTGGATCGAAACAATATTATCTAACTGTGTAACTTTCCAATTATAATGTATGATGGTTATTATTTACTTATGTTTGGTTGTATGCAATGGTTGTGATACTATGTGCCATTCCACCCTCCGACGATTCCGCCATCGTGGCTTGGAGGTGTGACAGATTGGTATCAGAGCAATTGTCTATAGCGAACTAAGTATATTCTTCCATGAAATAAATACAACTATAGATACGGGGACTTATACCTCTGCTAAAAGTTTAAACATACGATAATATTTTTAGAATATAATAATGTTCGTATAAAAGTATACACATACAAACAGAAATAGTATCACAATACAAGAACGTTAGAGTTTAAGTTGAAAATTATGGTTAGACTTAGTACAACATGTTATCAAATCATGGGAAGACGTAGCCTGATCAACTACGTTTAACCTACGGTTTGACCGACACATAACTAAGTGTGAGCATAATGGACAACGGAATAAATACTCAGAAACCATGGTAAAGAACTCTATTTTAGTAATTGTATGAATTATATAATAAGTTAGCAGATTTTCAACAAACTCGGTGAAAATGATTTTTTTTTTTTTTTGCAATATTCTGAAACCACATACTAGTGGTGTAACAGAAAGTGAACTTGGATGAACTTGTAATTTTCATTATTATATATGGATCATTTATGTAGGTTCTCTTACGTAAAGATTATTTTTGTAATTTTACTATTATATGAGAAGTAATTATGTTACACTGAAACTATTTATGTATTTTTGCAAGTACACAAGGACCATTTCAGTTATTTGGGTGTTACCTATGAATAATTTTGTAATTTACTCTTACATAGGGCCATTATTATACATTTGTCTTATATTCTATTGTTTAACTATGTAACCATTTCTACGGGTATAAATAAGTCAAATCAAATTCCTAATAATATGACAACATAATAATCTACAATTTTTAACACAACTTAAAATGATGCAAACATTTTAATACACCTCAACCCGTTTTGCCCCCTATTTACTTGACATAAAAATATTTGTTTAATACAATTAAAAGCAAGTTTGCTGTGATTCTGTTGAAATAGGAGGGAAGTGGGTAGCGACTAGCGACATTTTACCTACAATCTAAAGTATTCTAAGCCACGAAGATCTACTAGGAACACCACCGTTAACCACCGTCAACATGTAATAACCCGGTGGTGCGACATAAATCGAAGGAGGTGCAACCACACTCGCCTGAAACCTATCATGACCATCACCACTCTCCCAACCCAAACACTCAAGTCTCACCATTCTCTGATTCATCGATAACGAGTGGGTCGCAAACGGTGGTGCATATGCCACTACACTTAAATTCCCCGTTTCGGTCCCGAGGCTAAAACTAACATTAAAAATGTGACCGTTTTCCACACCATGGGCTTTCCGTGGGTAAATGACTTTTACGTCCTTCGGCCGAAGATGGTCAAACCGTTCGCTCATGTAGTCCGGGGTTAGAGCTTGTAGCCGGAGCTCAGTCGGGTGAGTCACCCCGTGCATAATGTACCGGTGATTTGGGTTCCCACCTGCCACCAAGATCCGCCCGTCTGGTAACAAGACCGCAGACGAATGATACAACCGCGCAATTTTCGTTTTCTTTAGTATCTGAAACCGTTTGCCTGGCATGCGGTTCGGTTTATAAAGATACGGTTCAAGAGCCGGATCTGATGCGGTACCCCATCCAGCGCACCCTCGTTTCGCACCATTGATGATCAAGATATCACCGGTCGGTAATATCAACATGTCGCTCATGATCCGTGGGCCCGGCATGTTCTCCATCCGCCACCGATGGCGGTTTCCAGTGATCGTCATCCTCCCACAAGACCGTAAGCCCGTCAAGTACCTACGCCGCTGAGCAGCAGCGTAGGACCCGCGGGCTGCACCACCACATACCATAACTTCAACTTTACTGAAGTTGTCGTTATTGTCCAGAGGAAGAATCACGGAGGAGCCTGTGCTCGGGTAGCTACGGGCCCCGTTTCCTGGGATTTTCGGGAACTTTTTAACGACTTTACGTTTTTTATAATCGAAAAGAATCGAATCCCGGTTGGCAAAAATGAATAAAAGTCCGTTGTTTGATAGGTGTAAAATTGGGTACAAATTGTTCCCTTTTGAATTCCGTTCGAATGTACGGTGCAAAAATGGGAGATCGTACGGTTTACTCGAAGTTTTCGGGACAAACTCGTAACTAAAAGCCGATTGTCCCCCGACAACTATAACACTGTTTTCCTTTGGGAGATATAAACTCGAAGCATACCATCTCCTAACAAACATCTCCCTTTTCAATTCCGTCCAATCACACGCGTTACTTTTACACGGTTTATAATACCGAATCTTTTTCGACCCGGACCCGTTACCACCCGTTTGCAGTAGGGTCCCATTGCTCAAAAACGAGCCCGATGAGCACCACGTGTCAGTCGTAAGATGTAGGGCCCGGACTTTGTTTTTTAACACGTTATATTCCACCGAGTGTGCGTAACACGCCGACTCCCCGGACCCACCTCGAGTCTTGCATTTTCGGAACCGGTACTGAGACGGGCCCGCATCGGTTTGATCAAATATGACTACTTTGTTGTGGTGGGTGACCGCCATGTGCATCGCTACTACACCCGTGTTGTTTAACAAAAGATTCCAATTCCATTGCCGTTGACTAGACTTTGACCGGGCCGGGGTTTTTCGGTCCGGATCCTGTGGACCTTTACTACATACCACACGATTGAATAGTAAAAGAAGAATTATCAAGCACTCGAGAGGCTTACACGAGGCCCGTAGACCGCCCATGAGAGAGAGAATGCGATATGATCTAGAGAAATGAGTGTATGGTATTTGTAGTGGGGAAATTATGCAGAATTATGTGAATTTATTAATTCGATTTTTTTGTTAAAGAAATGCACATGATACATCCTAAAGTTATGCAACATAGCCTTTGTACAACTAATTTACAAGATCACAACAAAAGCTTTACCCTAAGATTTTGCAAATTTTTTGGGGGACAATGAAGACAAAGAATATGAACAGAAAATATGGGGTTGGGTATTTGCGATTATAGCGATTAATAAAGTTTGATTCTGGTTTGTATGTGACTCCTACAAATGGGGCAAAGTTGAAGGTCTGTGCCACATTCGCAGCATGTCTGAAAAAATATAAAGAAAAGAAAGGAGTTAATTTTATTAATTTGTAGGTTAAGATATATTTACAAAATTGTACCTGATGGCCACAGCCAAAGGCCATGTCCTTTCGGGCAGTTATGCATATAGGACATAGCTGCAAAGAATGTATAAGCAAAGTGCATAAATTCAATAACTAGAGGGTAAAAGTAGCTGACCAATAAAACAAGTTTATGTATTTAGTAATAGATTTTGTCGCAGAAATATAGGGATATTTCATACTCATATTAGTTGTAACATTAAAATTTACGTGACTTACGTCACCTTCCACCCAATATGTTAGTAAAAAGATTGTGAGTTGTGAGACTTACATTATTATCTGACGTGGAAGTTCCATGGTAACTTGTGTCTCTTGTTTTGACAGGTGGCGTGATTGGTTGGAAACTAGAGGACCGTGAAGGCCTTGGTCCACCTAAAGATGCTGAACCATAACATGGAGGGGGAAGAGAAACCCTATCTACAGCATTCCCTCTACGAGTACTGAGAGATTTTTCATAATTTATGTAAGGCCCTAATATAATAAGGAATCTGACTTTAATATATGTACATGTGAATAGCATTTTAAATGGAGCTAAATGCAAGAAATAGCAACTTACTTTTATTCGGTTGTTTATTATAGCATCTTACTTTCTTTCTTTCTGTTACTACACTGTAATTTCAATTTTTTTTTTCTTATTGAGTCCATGATTTTTGAAACATCTACTCCGTTATAGCATTGTACTTTCACTTTTTTTCTTATTAAGGCGATGTACTTTGTGAATTCTACTCAATTATAACAGTGAAGATTGCTTTGTATTTAGATGACATTGCTATAATTGGGTAGATCTTTCATAGGAAGAAATGAAAGTAGGATGCTATAATAAACAAATAAATGGAAGTACATTGCTATTTCGTGCATTTATCCCTTTCAAATACCTATACTTGGCAATTTTTATTTTTAACCAACAACTATCATGCAAGTATGTTGTATGCTAGTTGTTTGAAAACAAAGTGTCATGAAAAGTTATTCAAAATGCTATTAGTCTATGTAAAGGATATAATGCAAATTATTATTAAAGAAAAAGATTAAAAAGGAAAATTAGGAGCATATAAGGTGGTAAAAAGTCACCCTAATAAGTTGAGCTCGAGTGTTGCTTTATATTGTGAAGGTATCTCCATCAAGGCTGAAAGAGCAAACTCTGCTTCCTTCCTAGATGAATCCATGTTCTTTGACATAATTTCTGTAAAATTTACAAACTAAAACAGAAAAAGAAAAAGAAAAAAGAAACAAGTGATTCAGATAATTCAATTCGAAATGGTGAAATGGGCCATGAATTTCAAAACATAAGGGGTTGATGTTTAAAAAATATATGAAAAAATGACAGAAGACTTAGGGAAATGGAAGGAAGAAAATAAATGAAGGAAATTTTGAAAAAAGTTAGGGCTTACTAATTTCCCTGACACTCTCTATTAAGTCAAAAAAGAAAAACTCCTAAATTAAAATAAAAAAATAAAACTTGCCTGGAAATTGTCAAAAGATCGAGCAGGAATATTGTCGTCAAATTCCTTCATCATGTCCCATGGTCCATCGCCAACCCCAACTAATACTATTGACAATGGATACTCGCTATAAAATAAAGATAAAAATAAAAATAAAAATATTAAAACATTTCAGTACTGGTTGAATACTTTGAAAACCTAAAAAACCGGACAACTTGAAATTATACCTAGCTTTCACAATCGCATCAACCGTTCTCCTTTCCTGTTGACTTAGTTGACCTTGGTCAGTATCAACACTTCTTGTGACCTGTGTGCAATTAGGTGCATTTTAGCAATATAGATAGGTGCACAATAGTGGTAATCAAAGAGTTGAAAGTTTGAAATTAGCATCTTTTTTTTAGACAAAACTTCATAAATGGTCCTTGTGGTTTCACAGAATATCAAGTTTCGTCCCTAACTTTTAAAAACCTCAAGGATAGTCCCTGTGGTTTGAAAACTTTTTTTAAATCGTCCCTCCGTCAATTTTTGGCCGTTAAATACATAAAGGATGAGGGCAAAATGGTCTTTTCCATAAGAGAGACCATTTATGAATAATCCCTAAGTATTTTTCTTTACATGGATGTCCCTGTGGTTTCAATTTGTATCGTCGTTGGTCCCTCACTTATATAAAAAGACTTTTATACCCTTTTATTATATTTTACATTTTTAGTTTCTTTTTCTTTTTCCTTCTCTTTTTCCTTCTCTTTTTTCTTTTAGTTTCTATTTTCTTTTTTTAATACATAATTTAAATATTTTTAATGTTTATACCCTTTTATTATATTTTACCTTTTTAGTTTCTTTTTCATTTTCTTTTTCCTTCTCTTTTTTCTTTTAGTTTCTATTTTCTTTTTTCTTAATACATTATTTAAAGATTTTTTATGTTTACACCCTTTTAGTATATTTTACCTTTTTTAGTTTCTTTTTCTTTTTCCTTCTCTTTTTCTTTTAGTTTCTTTTTCCTTTTTTTAATAAATAGAATAAAGAGTTCATCTTTATTCTGTCTTTCATGTCAATAAACATAAAAAAATCTTTAAATAACGTATTAAAAGAAGGAAAAATAAACTAAAAGAAAAAAGAAAAGAAAAAAGGAAAAGAAAAAGAAAAAGAAAAAGAAAAAGGAAAAGGAAAAAAACTAAGAAAAAGTAAAATAAATAAAAAGGTATAAAAATAAAAATTCTTTAAATAATGTATTAAAAAAAGAAATAGAGACTAAAAGAAAAAGGAAAAGGGAAAAGAAAAAGGAAAAGGAAAAAGAAACTAAAAATGTAAAATATAATAAAAAAGGTATAAAAGTCTTTTTATATAAGTGAGGGACCAACGACGATACAAATTGAAACCACAAGGACCACCCATGTAACGAAAATACTTAGAGATTATTCATAAATGGTCCCTGTTATGGATAAGACCATTTTGCCCTCATCTGTTATGTACTTAACGGCCAAAAATTGACGGAGGGACGATTTACAAAAAAATTTCAAACCGCAGGGACTATCCTTGAAGTTTTTAAAAGTTAGGGACGAAACTTGATATTTTGTGAAACCACAGGGACCATTTATGAAGTTTTGTCTTTTTTTAATTATAGTTACCTGCCCATCAGCAATGATCAATAAGACATGATATTGACCACCACTTTGTTCCACAATGGTAATGGCCATTTCAATAATAGGGGCAAAAGATGTAGGCCCTGTTTGGATGAAGAAAGGAACAAAGACATAAGTTCAAGGATGATTGACATTAAATAGGTATTTGGCTTTTTTTAATGTTATTATTGTTATTGAAGATTATATTATATAGATAGAATTAATTTATGATTATAATTCATCATTTCATTCCATCAAGGAATGAGAAAAACACTCCTACCCATGGAATTAAGATCAGCCCAAGAGAAGGAATTACAAGAAAGCTTGAACAAAAAGGGTAAAAATGTAATTTCAACCTGCAAGCCGCAATTGAGGTACTAATTCTCTGTACCGTCTCAAAACATCTTCAAATCCATCACAAAATTTGTCATCCGGGTAGAAGCTGAAGACCTCTTGATCATGAGTCGAAGCTGTAAAATTACAAAATCACATAACTTGCAATAACTTTAAGCAAATGAAACAAATATAACCATAAATTTTTTAGATTTTATACCATCTCCAAATCCAAAACAAGGAATTAAATTGTCCTCATCAAAGGAATCCAGTGTCCTTCCAATTATTGATATAGCTTCTTCATAAGGGTTCATATCAATTCCAATGTGATGTAAGCTTCGTCTATTAAATGACCTTGTGCCTGATATAAATAGAGGTAAAAGTAAAATCATTTTAAATTGCTCCCAAATGTATATAAATATATTAAGATATCAAAGATTAAATTTTACCTGTCCACTCATTGCTCTTGGTAAAATCTACACCAACAATTAAATTTGAGGACTCCAAACCAGCACGTGCTAGAGCATCAGTAACCTGGAAAAAGTAATTGATGAGTTAATTAGTAACAAGACAAACATATTATTAGTTGTTAACCAATTTGACAAGCAACGATGAGGGAAATAGCAACGTACTTTACACTTGGTATCAATCTGGATATTAATGAAAGTTTAACCTTTTCCTCTTTGATTGAGAGTGAGAGAAGTTTGAGTTCAAGTAGAAAATGAAGTTACCTGCTCTAAGTTATAGTAATTATCATCTATTCTGGAGTATTTTCTCTCAAGTTTCCTCTTAACTGCAGGAGCCTGATCAGGATAGCTTTCATAGGGCGAAGGGACAGCATATGGTTGGCTCACTGGTGGTTGAGGAAATGGCGATTGTGGGTATGGTGATTGTGGAAATGGCGATTGTGGATATGGTGATTGTGGATAAGCCCATGAATTTGACGTTGAGCCATATGATGAATATGGCCTTGAAACAGCCCGCTTTGAACTTTTGCCACCCATTAACTGCAGGACACAAGTGTTAACGGATTGATTGAAGAAGAATCACTGTTAAATTGTTGTAATCGGTAGAAAAAGTGAACCGCCTACTAATACATAAAAGTTAAACTTTCCTAACAAAACGTAAATTAAAACATTAAACTTGGTAACAAATTCAACAAAAAGGAACAAAACGGTGTCCAATTTGACGCAAATCCATGGCAATTTTACTTTCGAAAAGTCAACTCAGAAGTCAAAGTCTTCGCTCTTGTGAATGAACGCACATAAACACATAATTAAACACGAAATTGAGAATCATGATCGATAAAACAGTAAAGCATACTTCCATAAAACTAACCAGAATTCATTCACCAGGACAATGATCCAAATTGAAATTTGCGCTTAGACTAAACATACATACGACTGAAATCGAATTAACGGCAGAAAGCACGCGTTACCGAAAGCAGTACGCATCAATCGGAGAAGAATCAATGTTAAGTTGGTGTAATCCGTAGAAAATTGAGTTACCTACTGAGGAATAGAAGTGGCGCTGGAAAGGGTCGGTGGTTGCAGGTGAAAGTAGAGTTAAACGTGGCAATGGGTTCAGATTTAAACATATAACGACTTCATAAGACTCGGAGAAAATTTGCAACGTCTTTTCCTTTCGAGAGTTCGATTCCACCACGTTTCGCTGTGATGTCAATGTATGTCTAGGTTTTCGTGTGTTTGTTCGCAATCACTTCTTCGAGACGTCAACCCTGACGTTGACTAATTGCATAATGAAAAAAAAGGAAAAAAAAAAAGAAGAAAGGCGTTTGTATCAATTTACACTTTACTTGTTATTATGTTTTAATTTGTTATGTTTTAATTATATCTAATAGGTATTGAACTTTAAATTTTATACTCCCTCCGTCCCAAAATGATAGTCCATGTTTCCTTTTTAGTTTGTCCCAAAATGTTAGTCCACTTCTAAGGCTCTGTTTGACATACTAGCTGAAAAGCTAGCTTTTAGCTTATAAGCTAGCTTTTCAATAAGCTAGCTTCAAGTAGTTTATGAAAAGCTAGCTTATAAGCTAATTTTTAAGATACAATAAGCTACTTTAGTGGTTTTGCCAAACGCCAAAATACAATAAGCTCAAAAAATAAGGTAGCTTTTAAGCTAGCTTATGTGCGCCAAACACAGCCTAAATATAAATGACATCTTTACCAAAATATCCCTAACTTTAATTGTAACAGCCAACACATTTAGTGCCAGCATTAAATGCAAAGAAAGGGTAAAACAGTCATTTTGTGAGAAAAAGTAAGATGCATTTAATGTTTTCTTAATCTGTGTGTTTTTTGTCTGTGGACTATCATTTTGGGACGGAGGGAGTATTAAATAAATATTAAACTTTCAGTTTCGGTTTTAAAAATCATTGTTTCCGACTTTAACTTGTGATACCTGATTAGAATCGTTGTGAGGAGACTTCATAGCCGATTACTGCCCCCGACAAAGAGAAGAGTAGCGGCTGGATACGGATTGGGCATCGGATGAGGAGAGTCGTGGGTATGTCTAAAATAGAGTAAATTACGTGGTATGCTTTTCACTTTTAGTCAAAGTTTTTTATTTTACAGTTTTGGTCTTTGTGGTTGGCTTTTCCTTATATTGTGTCACTCAAAGGGTTACTGTCAAATATCTCTGTTATTTATGACTAAAATGACAAAAATAACCCTCTTTTTGTTACTTTCTTATGTGTTTATTTTTGAAAACTTCAGGGACTTATGTCGTAATTTACTCTAATAGGTTTAAGAAACCTTAAACCCAAACTCGTTGTCGTTCACTCTACATGGTAATTATTCGTATCTTTTCCTCCGCCGGCTTCCGAAGGAGCTGTTTTTCTGGCATCCTCACCGCCAATCAAGCACCAATTTCGACATGAATGGCAGAATTGATGAACAGTGAGGATTGTGGTTCAGGTAATTGTTTTGAAGTCTGCCGGTACCTACGACCCACCCGCTGCCGTCGTCCAGTACTCCGCCTCTCACCACCATCCCTCTTCCCCTATGGTTTCTCTCTTATACCACCGGCTCCATGCGACTCCAGGCCCCGTTCGTCTAATAAGAGATGATTTACATACTTCAGATTCACATATCGTTGATTTGCATACCTCGAAATAGATATCAATCGGAACAGATGACTTTCATACCGAGTTAATTTCTTGATTTTATTAATAAAATCACACAAATTGGTCAAATTGATTAGAGGATGCGGTTGGATTAATCACATATTTGATGGATCAGAACATATTATTTACATAGTGTGTTCATTTCTTGATTTTATCCATGAGAACACAAATTCGTCAAATTGATTGAAGGATGCAGTTGGATTAATGACATATTTGAAGGATCGGATGATTGATATGACGAGGTCTTATAAATGGGTAATTCTTGAATGTCATTCTTTTTCACAAAACTTTTAGTTGTGTTATATGTTGTTTTAATTATTCATCTCATTCACTTTTCTAATGAATTTGACCACTAATTCACTGAGAAATCAAGAAACACTTACTTGGTGGTGTGATTGCAGAGTTTGAAGGATTAGAGGAAGATGATGCCATTTGATTCCAGTTATGATGTTCCGATTTGATGGAGAATTACACACGAATCCGTTGGTATTCTTGTGGAATCTGTTTTAGAGAAGTTGAGGGAGAATTCTAGTTTCTCTGAGAATTCCCGTTTCCCTTTTTTTTTGTACCTTTTTGGAACATCTAACAGAAAATCATACTTACCCCATATATATATATATATATATATATATATATATATATATATATATATATATATATATATATATATATATATATATATATATATATATATATATATATATATATATATATATATATATATATTACCGTTACTTCCATTAAGTAACGGTTATGTAAACTGGGTACCATTTATGTCATATTGGCATAATTCCTATCATATTATGTAAATATAATATCACTCAAATTATAATTACAGAAATGGTCCTAAGGCCACATTTTGTGAAATATTCCAACATTCTCCCACTTGGCCGAGTGACCATTTATGATAAGTATTTATAAGTTTGGCCAAGCAACTTCATCTTACTTCATAACAACAACAAAGCAAAGAGATACAGCCTCACGGATTACATTTAACCCGGGACCCCCATCAATTATACTTTGATACTGTTAAAGAGTATAAGGATTAAAGTAAGCCAAAATGACATTTAGCTTAGGGTTATGTTTGTCAATAAGATAACTTAGTGTGCACAAATAAGATTAGACAAACAAATTTAGGGAGGAATATTTAAGTCAAGTACTTGAGATTACATTAATAATAACAATAAGCAAATAAGGCATTATGCTAAAAATTACTAAAAGTAAGTCTTGAATTAAACCCATATTAGTGACATGTCAATATAAACATTGGGTTGAAGACTTCAATGAGATAAGTAATTAGCATATTGTTAGTGCTAACATTTTCGATACAAATGTCGTTTTCCTCCTTTCTTTCTTAAACGAGCATATATTTGTATCGACATTTCAATCAAGCTCCACTCAAACTATCATTAATCGAGAAGCTAACAATTGCAAAATTATTGCAATAAACTTTAACGACCTTAATTCATGTAACAAGTCTAAGTCACTACTTGGTAATAGGATGTCATCGACATGTAATACCAATATAGTAAACTTGCTCCCACTTATTTTGAGGTTTATACATTAGTCTACTAGAATCATTTTGGAGTCATCTAAATTTAAGATGTCACTCCTACTAATTCTTAAGATATCTAAAAGAAACAACTTACTATTCTCAAAACAAGTTTTATAAAGTAAGGATTGTAAACTTTTCCTCCAGCTATAATTGAATTTAAGCAAATAGTGACTTTATTACGTACATAGTAAATGAAAAGCCACAAGCATTTAGTTTAAGTACAGTACATACATTAAGTCATGAGTAATATTATATACATAAAGAGCTTAATGAAGAATAAGTAAAGAGCCACTCTCTAATACTAATGTGAGAGTTTAATGGCCTTCACTTCTAAGTCTTCACCATAGCTCACCTTAATTACCCTTTGCTTTCTTCCCACCACCTGGATTGTATGGAATCCCTGTAATATGTTGGATACATGAAGCATTCAACCGTAATCAATTCACCAAGAATTAGTGGAACGGTCATGCTAAGAGATTCATGAATAACATTAACAACAATATTACCTTTCTTGGTCAGCCACTCCTTGAACTTTGGACACTCCCTTTGATAATGCCCTTTCTTTCGGCAAAACTTACAATAGGGACTGCTTGAAGAAGTGTCTGAGCTCGAATCTGTACCCATCTTAGGAGCTTTAGAAGAGCCACTTTTCCTTTTCTTGGAACTTGAAGTGGTAAGGTGAGCAACATCAGGTTTCTCGATCTTTAGCCTTTCTTCCTCCTGGACACACATTGCAATAAGCTCGCTCATTGTCAACTTCTCTTTCTGCGTATTGTAATTGATCTTGAATGGACCATATTGCACAGGTAGAGAAGTCATAATGAAATGAACGAGAAACCCATCGCTTATTGCCATGTCCATTCCTTTGAGTTTGTTGACCATGTCAGACATCATCATGATGTGCTCACGGACACCGCTTATCCCATCGTATTTAGTTGTCAGCATTTTGAGTATAAGGGTACTTGCATGAGCCTTAGAAATACCTTTAAACTGCTCTTCGACATGGCTTAGGTAGGTCTTCGCGTTATCAGAGTCAGGAATAGCTCCGCGAATTGCTACAGAGATGGAATTCTTGATTATCATGAGGGACATACGGTTAGACCTGTCCCATTGCTCATAGACCCGCTTCTGTTCCACAGTGCTCGTATTAGTAAGAGCAGCTGGTGGATCGGTTCTAAGTGCACAATCAAGGTCCATCATGCCGAGTGTCAGTTTAATAGACTCTTTCCATGATGAGAAGTTAGTTCCTGTTAGTGTTTGAGCCCCATAATTATAAGGGGTAAGGATAAGCCCTAAAAAAGTAAGGATTTTAGTAGAAGTATTTGTATAAACTAATTAGTGATTAAGGGATAACAATAAAAGTATACCAAGTATTAGTTCTTAAATCTATTATTAACAACAAAATAATAGACAAATTAGTGTCTTGTTCAACAAATAGCTTCGCGTTGGCTAATGCTAATCATTGAACATTATGACGTTCTAATAATTAAATTATGTTATAATAGTATTCCAAATCACCGTTGGGCAGAGTTGAAACACTGCATAACGATTTTTAAATATGAAATATTTATGTCTTGTTTGATCATTGGTTTCGCGTTGGCTATAACCAACAACCAAACATGATGTCATAATTAACATTTAAAATTTGGCTACATAAGCATCACACAACACCTTTGAGTAGGAATGCAAAGTTTATGAGAATTAGGCTAATAATTGATCGTAGATACTATCAAACAACTAGCCGTTGGGTTTGTTGTGTGATAATACATATGATTACGTTTTATGGCATCAGTTAAACTTCAATGTCAATTTGAAATAACCATTCGTTGGGCCGGTCATTTAAATTTCCATTAAAGTGGCCATTTGTTTTAGTAGATCAGTCTACAATAAATTTGTATCTTAATAAATTTATATTGATAAACATAATTATCCATATTAAATTTAAGAACCAAAAAAAATCTCTAATATTTTGATAATGATAAATTCAAGAGTTATGGTTACTTTGATGTTTTGTCATAATAAAATAGTTTCAACAAAAATAACTGATAATTATAGTTGGGCTAACGATTAACCTAACCAAATTGATTTCAAATTCACTAAATCAGAGAATTCAGTTTAGTTTTATTTGGTCAGTCGTAAATAGAAATTAACTAGAAATTAATTACATCATAAAAGATAATTAGTGAGTAAATTAATTCGATCATAAAAGAACTTAGTGGGCCAACATTTTAAACGAGGGAATTGTTGAGTCAGTGAATATTTATTTTAGTTCTATACTTCTATTTGTCAATTTACAAATAGAAAATTAAGTATCAGGTTTCTTTTTCTCACATATGATTGGGCCAAAGAAAAATAAGTGATCAAATAATAAGCCCAGATTGTATATAAAATTGTATATATATATATATATATATATATATATATATATATATATATATATATATATATATATATATATATATATATATATATATATATATATATATATATATATAGAGTTAGGTTCTTTTGAGAACTCATATATTCATGAGATCTTGAGAACTCTTAGGCTATAATTTTTTTTTTCAAAATTGTGACTTAATGCATTAAGTCGCTTATATATAAGACATTTCGTCAAAAAAAATCTTTAAAAAAAGTCGATTTTTTTTGAAGATGCACATATACACAAAACGTGCACATATGCACATTTGCACAAAAATGCACATATGCACATTTCGTATATGCATATTTTTTTTTTCAAAATTTTTTAAAAAAGGTCTTAAATATAAGTGACTTAATGCATTAAGTCATTTTTGTTGAAAAATAAAAATTAGTTTAAGAGTTCTCAAGATCTCACGAATATTTGGGTTCTCACAAGATCCTGACCCTATATATATATATATATATATATATATATATATATATATATATATATATATATATATATATATATATATATATATATATATATATATATATATATATATATATATATATATATATATATATATATATATAGAGTTAGGTTCTTTTGAGAACTCAAAAAATCATGAGATCTTGAGAACCTCTTATGGACCACTAGATCAAAAAAATCAATGGTCAAGATGCAAAGTGGCAGTTTCGTAATTAGTAATTATTTTAATGATATATTTGAGATTTTAAAAAAGATATTAAGGGTAGTTTGGGTAAGAAAAAAAAAATCAGATCCTAGAAAAATGGAAACTCACTAATTAACAGTTACACCTAATATCTCTCTCACTCACAAATCTCTCATCGGCTCTCTCATTCTATCTCTCTCTTCTTCCCCGAATTCCATCCTAGGGTTCGCCACCGGAAATTGTCGTGAAACTACACCGCCGTTGGACCCCCACAACGATCAGCTTTTAGATTTTCTCGTCAATGTCGGGATCGGTCAAGTCAGCACTGCCGTTGTCAACCATTAGTCACTTTTTTTTGCTTCCAATCGATTTCGTGTTCTTCATCGCACCATCAGCACTTCCGATTACATCTCCACTCGGCCTCTCTTTCTCTATCTCACGTCTGATTCAGAGCGGCATTAGTGATTCTTCAGCCAAACGTGCTTAATCGAAGAACAGTAGTTACACTCGGGATACGAGGGCAATCGGCAACATTGTAAGGTTTCGTCAAATTGTAAGGTTCCGATCTTTTCAACTGTATATTGTAGTTTTGTTTCAATGTTCATCCGACCTCTTTCCCCGGTTCAGTGATTCTGTTTTTTTCAATCTCAGATTCAGTGGTAAAATCCAAACAATGCCATCATCAATATCTATTCGACACTATGTAATATGCCCGCTAGCTATTCGATGTAATGCCTCAATGAGACCTTCGACTTGTGGCTTTAATTCCCTACTACATTGACTTAATTGCCTGTTACAAACGCAGTTCACAGGTATACTTTCTTTTCTTCACACAATTTCTGCAAAAAATTTACTCTTTTTTCACAATAACTTTTTCATAACCGTTGAAAACTGGCTAGACTGTTATGCCGATTTCTATTGTTTGTAATTTGGTCCTAGGGAGCACATTAGCAGGAATATAGAGATTTATTATGCCTGAAACTCAAGAAGTGAAACGTGAATCAAAATCTTTCTTACGTGAATTGGTATGTTGCAAGCTGTTCTTTAATCTTGTTGGTTGTGATAGTTTAGAATTTTTCTCAATACCATGAGATTATGTAACAATTTAAGCAACGCAATCCACATATTAAGGAGAGTAGAGTTTTTATAAAAAGGGTGAAATAAGTAGACAAGTATTCTTACAATCTTACCACAAAACTTATGTTTCCACTTCCCAAATGCACATAAACGAAGAAAGAGTACCTTTTTGCATATATATGTGCATATATGCATACGTATGTGTATATATGCATATACGTATGTGCATATGCACATATACGTATGTGAGTATGTGTATATACGTATGTACATATGTGCATATACGTATGTGTATATGTGCATAGGTGTACATATTCATATATATCTATTTGTTTGTGTACACATGTGTGCATATTTGCATATATGCATAAATATATGTGCATATGTGTATATATGCATGTAAGAATTTTTTTTTTTGGGGGGGGGGGGGTTAATATCTAGTTATATAAATGCATATGTGCATACATGTTTCTATGCGTATAAATACGTATGTGCACATATGCATATGTGCCTTTATATGCAAAAATAGATGTGCATTTGTTCATATGCGTATATGCATGTATGTATTTATTTTCACGTAAGTGCATATGTGCACATGTGCATATGTGCATATACATGTGTATATGCATGTATGTATTTATTTTATTATTTTTGAATATACATGTATATTAATTTTTATTAATGTTATTGCAGATTTTGAAGAATTTATCGAGCAAATTGAAGAAGTGAAAATTGAAAATATGATAAATGATGATATCATGAATTCTTGTTGTATTTTTTTATATTTTTTGTCTGTAACGTTCAAAAACAGTTGTATATTATTGTTTCTAATAAATTGGTAGTATGATATCCGAATATTTTTATGTGTTTTTTTACGAAATGTTATTAAATGTGCATATATGCATCCCTGGAAAATATAATGTAAAAAGTTAAATATGTATTATGCATTCTATTAAAAAAAATGCACAACTTAGAAACGTGATTATGCATATATGCATTCTATTAAAAAAAAGCATCTGCGAATATGTATATATGCACATGCAAATAAATAAAATTATATGTTTTTTAAATTCCAAAAATCAAATTAAAAAAAATAATATTTTATGTTTTTTCAAATTCCAAAAAAATCTGATTTTTAAAAAACGCAAATTTGATTTTTTTTTTAAATTTGAAATTCAAATCTAATAGGCTTGATTTTAGGAATTGTTATGATTGTTGCCATAAATAAAAAAAATCAAATTTAAATGAGATTTGTAAAATGACAATCATGCCCTTTCTTGATCTGACCAATCAGAACGAGTTCTCAAGATCTCATGGTTTTTTGAGTTCTCACAAGAACCCAACCCTATATATATATATATATATATATATATATATATATATATATATATATATATATATATATATGCAACGATAATTACACTACAAATATCATTTACATATATCTATTAATATATGTCATATGTATATGTATGTATAATATAAGCTTGATGACGTAGATTTAATAGGGAAACATTTTGGACCATTAATTAAAATGTGGGTTATAAAAACATAAAATTGGCCATTAATTGAAACACGGTTGTATAAAAGAATCAAGTTGGGCCAAATAGAAAAACAACCCGAATTGAAGCATTTAGGTTTTAACTTGATACATTGACGCAGCAACGAAATAAGGAAATTAATAAACCGATGCATCTGAAATTCTTCTACATCATCCCTACGATTTTCTACGATTCATAGAATATTATGCCATTCCGATTTTCTGCAGTCCTAAACCCCCTCACGGCATTTGATTGAAGATCGCAAACGATCATGACTTCGTCATTCATGGGGTTGTTGAACAGGAACGGCAAGGGAAACCAAATTGGGGAATGTTTATGGCGTGTTTAACGGATTTAAAGTATAGAATCCAATAAAAGTAAGTTTTTAATTCGTTCTTAGTTATCAATTTCATTTAATCATATAATTTTGAGTTTTTGACTTCGTACTCATTTTTTTTTAACGGGAATTAACAGTTCTTGATTTAACATTAGTGTGAATTGATTAAAATTAACAATGCTCTGATACCACATGTTGTTTTAATTATTCATCCCATTCAATTTTCTAATGAATTTGAACACTAATTCACTGAGAAATCAAGAAACACTTACTTGGTGGTGTGATTGCAGAGTTTGAAGGATTAGAGGAAGATGATGCCATTTGATTCCAGTTATGATGTTCCGATTTGATGGAGAATTACACACGAATCCGTTGGTGTTCTTGTGGTATCTATTTTAGAGAAGTTGAAGGAGAATTCTAGTTTCTCTAAGAATTTCCGTTTCCCTTTTTTTTGTGTGCCTTTTTGGAACATTTAACAGAAAATCATACTTATCCCATATATATATTACAGTTACTTCCATCAAGTAACAGTTATGTAAACTGGGTACCATTTATGTCATATTGGCATAATTCCTATCATATTATGTAAATATAATATCACTCAAATTATAATTACAGAAATGGTCCTAAAGCCACATTTTGTGAAATATTCCAACATTATATGCCATAAGAAGCAATTTCTTTCCAAAAGTTTTAATCTTTAATGTTCTTCCATCAATATGTTAATTCGAGATGTACACACATAAACTCCTGCTCGTGGCCGTCGTGTTGGAACGAATTTGTCTCTTTAATTCATTTTGAGAGAGAGAGAGAGATGGGTGTTTAATTCACTTTTTAGTAAATTATAGTTTTGGTCCTTAAGGGTATTAGATAGTATACATCCAATTAACAACTCAACTTAAATCAAAAAATACGTAATCATTTTGTAACGACCATAGTACAAGATTTCGACAACAACAAAATCAAAACTGTAAAAATACAAAACTTGGACTAAAAATATAATAAGTTGTCAACGACAAAGACCAAAACTCAAAACTGTAATTTACTCTTTAAAATACGTCAAACACATAACTAAAAAGTACAAACGTGACTGTTTTACGCCATATTTATTTATCATAATTATTCATAAAAAACATCGACACCCTTAAATTGCATTACTTAAAAGTAAAAAGAAAAAATGCCAAAATAATTACAGAAAAATATTGACTATCAGCTTATCCGGGTCAAGCATATATCCGTTTGATAGATTTGGTTCACCAAGGGAAATCATCAATTCTCACTCTGCTATCTCTTTCCACAACGATGGATGTTCTTGCTCTTTCAGTTTCACCTCTCATCTCAACGCCCTCTAATCCCAAAAACCATACGCATTTCAGTAATCACCGATTCCGACAAACCCATTTCTTCAACCCTTCATCTTTGAATTACAAACCCCTTCATCAAATTCAATTCCAGTCCAGCGTATGTTTATACTCCAGTAATCCAATTTTCTAGCGATTTAGAACTTCTTTTTGTAGCTCTTGTCAAATTTGTAACTTGAGTATTTCTATTGTTTGATAATTCCAGTACAAAGGATTCATAAAAGCGCAAGCAGTTGATGAAGATTACGAGTTAAAGCAAGTGAAAGATATGGCTGCAGCCAGGAAGAGATGGGAGGCCCTGGTATTTCCACTGTTTCCGTAAATTAAAATCGAATATTAAGGATTTGAATGCAAAATTGCGAAATTCGTATGAAGAATTTCTAAAAGGGTACTTAATGTTTTTGCATAGTTTGTGGAATATCAAAGTCTTAGGTCAATTGTTCCATTCGTTTATACATAAATGTATGAAGATTTGGGTATCCACTACTTGTATGTATTGAAATCAAAGGTCAAAATATCGTCCATACGAGCTTTTTAAATGTGTATCCACACGTTTATCGTAGGTGAGGGAAGAAAAAGTGAAAATGCTAACACCAAAAGAAGCTGGATACGCTATTCAACTTTCTGGGAAAACTTTACTTGACGTTCGTCCATCTACAGAGCATGAAAAGGTGAATAACGTTTATTTATCCAGTTTTCTTCATCATATAGACGTATATAAGTAGGTGAAATCAAATTTCAAAACCAACATTATATATTTTTTTCCAGTGAAATGTGTATACAAATGTTCTTGACAAGTTGCTTATTCTTATGAACTTTGAAGGCATGGGTTAAAGGGTCAACTTGGATCCCAATCTTTGATGTCGATACTCAATTTGATGCTGGAACTCTTTCGCGAAAGGTCACAAGTTACATGATGGGTATACTTACCTACCAATAAGTGATTATGATTATGATCTTCTGAAATTAGGGTCAAAATAATCAAACTTAAAGAAACATGTACGAAGTCGCTTTAAGAAATAAATGTAAACCGTAAACCTACCTACTGATTCCATATAACAAAATGTGGACCCAAATGAGTAGCATCAGTTTATGGGAAAATGAGTAATTTTAATAAAGAAAGTTCATTTAGTTTTCTTGGTGTTTACTGTTTACCACCACATTTCTTGTATGACAACAGGAGGTTGGTGGAGTGGCGTCCCTACTTTATCTTATGATAAGTACGTCAACCATGAATTTAATTATGCTGAAATTATAGTACTTGGTTGATGAATTTGGTCTTTTCAACAGCCAATTTGTTTCAAAAGTCATAGAGAAATTCCCGAAAGATACAGACCTTATTGTTGCATGCCAAAAGGGATTAAGGTAAACACTTTTGTTGAACTCATGGGTTCTTTTCCATTTGTATGAGTTATATTAAGTTATTATAATTATTTATGATATTTCACGTCTTGGTTAAATTGTTGCAGATCGTTAGCGGCTTGTGAGCTACTATACAATGCTGGTTATAGAAATATATTTTGGGTTCAAGGTGGTCTAGAGGCTGCTGAAGAAGAGGTAAAGCTAATTCAAATAATTATCCTTAAGTTCAAAACAAGAGAAATAACTTGTCCATGTTTCTTTTATACACATCGCGTGCGGTCTGGATAAATGATATCTACAACATATACGAGGAAATGACGGATACATGTGGAAAAGGAATAAAAAAAAATGAGGGAAAAGTTGTTAAAAGTTAGGACTTACAAGGACAGCCTCATTTCCATGACTTTCTCTATTAAGTTGTTCTTTGTTATTAGTAAAAAAGAAACACTCGTATATCTTACCGAATTTTGTATAATCTCTGGTAATGCCCATTGAGGAAAAATAGTCAACACGTTGACTTTAAAGGTCAAAGGGAATAATTTTCAGCTTTATAATTAATAGAAACTAGTGGGATGGCCCATGTGATGCGGTGAGTTTATTAATATTTTATCCTATATTTTGATACCGTTTCTGTAATGGTCTCTTATATAAGGTCCATTACTGTAATTTCTGTGAAAGCAGGGACCATGTTTGTGAATTCTCTATTGGGCAGGGACTTTCTGTAATTTCGCTATTAGGCAGGGACCGTTACTGAAATTTTTTGAAACACAGGGACCATTTCTGTAAATTTGCTAATAGGAGGGGACCTTTTTGTAATTTTTTTTAAATGCAGGGACCATTTCTGTAGTTTTATGAATTGGAGGGACAATTTCTATAAATTAGCTATTAGGGAGGGACGGTTCCTGTAACTTTATGAAACACAGGGACCATTCCTGTAAATTCGCTATTAGGCAGGGACCATTTCTGAACAATTACTGTTAATCAGGGACCATTTCTGTAAATATGGCATGACTTCCTAAAATTGCCTGGTAATTGTATAAATTTGATGATTATGAGTTCTCTAAGTTGAAGTAATGTAAACAATGTTAATGTTCATAGCAATGTTAAAATATAGAATTATTGGCTTCAGGAGCAGTAAAACTTAATCTCCTATCTGTGCAAAAGACGTAAATGCCATCATCTTCATCATCAAAAATAGGCCTAAAAACTCTTTCATGTCATGTCCTGTGTCACAAACACAAACTTAAGTTTGCCATTTAACTGAATAACTAAGTCTAGTTTGGTGCAGGATCTCGAACGGGAAGGTCCTCAGCCCTTTAAGTTTGCTGGAATTGGTGGGCTCTCAGAGTTTCTTGGGTAATTTATGAACCCCCCCACATTTTTCCAAAAACATTTTATGTAAATGTGTTTGTTGCATGCTATAAAAGAAAATTTTGACCATATGGAACACTTCCAATATGGTGACTATGCAGTTGGACTGACCAACAAAGAGCTCAAGCTGCAAAGGAGGGTTGGGGTTACCGATTAGTCTTTTCTGCTCGATTGGTAATGAGTTTTAAATCCTTTTTAAAAGTACAATATTCAATCACTTCATTTAACTTAACAATCTTGACATGTTTACTTCCCAGATTGGGGTCGTTATTGCTGCTGATGCACTGTTTCTTGGGGTCCAGCAAGTTGCCCGTTATCTTCAAGATATAAGGGCTAACTAAAGATCCATTTTTCCTTCAAAGATTTCCCGATAGATTATAGTTTTTGTGGTTCTTTTTACAATTCTATGTGTGCATGATTTTCATGAGGTGATTATAGCACTATCGCCTCGCTAAATTTTGTATATGTAATGTATCATTGTGTGTATAATTTAGGGCATGTTTCTTTTTCTTATTTCCTATTAAGTTTTGTCTCGATAGATGAAAGGATAGAATGTTGTGTGCTAATTTGTAGAATGTTAGGACTTAACGAGAAAAACCCATTTTTCTATAAAGTCGTTTCTTCCTAAATTAAAAAAAAAAAAAAAACACTCGTATGTAGTTTACCAGATTCGGTCTATTAAGTAAAAGAAAAAAAAAACATTACCTTAGTGTAGTAGACGACTAGATTCTTGCCGTTCCTTGTGATTTAATTGCTTGGTGAATTAAGTGTTTATAGTTACCGATTGTTCTTGATTTCTTATAAGCAAATTATGTGTAGAAAGTGATCGTCTTGCAAATGTAATTGGACATTGGTGTTGCAATATTTTCCCATATATTTAAATCATTCATTAAATCATATATATATATACACAAACAAGGGAGGCCAAGATACTCAACACAAGGACCGGCTTCTAGTGGGCTATGCAAGACTATACATGGCCTATATACAAAATACATATACCCAATAATATATCACACTAACAATTTGGACGTAACATCTTGTTCACTTGATGGAAGTTCAAGGTGTCATACACGAAATGGAAGAATTGAAGACATATCTGGAAAGTGGTGGACGAAAAGTGATACGACGGAAGTTCAAGGTGACATTTAATGTCATTGAATAAAAAAAAAAAAAAAATAATAATAAAGACCCATCAGACCGGAGTTGCGACTACGAAAAGAGGAACCCTCTTGCGCACCGCAACGCCCGGGCATTCCGACATATCTAATTCTTCTTCCGTCTCTCCGTTAGCTAATTTCCAATCAAAGCTATACAAAAGAGTCGCTAGCAAATTTTCATTAGTAGTCATCGCAAAGACAATTCCCGGGCAAATTCTCCTCCCAGCCCCAAACGGGATTAACTCGAAATCATGCCCTTTGAAATCAATACTAGAATCTAAGAACCTCTCTGGGCGAAACTCTTCAGGTTCATCCCAGTGTTTCGGGTCCCTCCCGATTGCCCAAACATTGGTTATAACAGTAGTCCCCTTGGCTATGTCGTACCCCATGACCGTAACGTCTTTCGAGGCGATGTTTGGAACTAGCATCGGCAATGGAGGATGGAGCCGAAGTGTCTCCTTGATGATCGCTTTTAGGTATGTCATCCTCTCCAAATCCTCTTCGTTGATACCGCTTTTTCCTTCTAAAACCGCCCTCACTTCATCGCGAGCTTTTTTCATGATAGTTGGGTGTTTGAGGAGCTCCGCCATCACCCACTCCAGCACGGTGGCGGTTGTATCGGTTCCAGCGGTGTATGCGTCCAAAAGGAGTGCTTTGACGTTAGTCTTGTCGAGAAAAACACCACCCGTGTCATTTTTTTGTATATCGAGCAAAATATCGACAAAATTGTCGCGGTCGGTATCATTTCTCGGTTTCTTGTTATGCTCGTCAAGTACTCCCTCCACGAATTCGTCAATCTCTCTCGCGATTCTTTCCACTTTACTATCGAATCCATTGACACGATCCACCCACGCGAGGTACGGGATGAAGTCACTGACCGCAAGGGAACCCAAAGCCACAAGGAAGTCCCTCAAAAGCTGCTTGAACTTTTTCCCATTCTCCCCTTCCCCGTACTTCCGCCCTAACACCACCTCACAAGTCATGTTGTTTGTGTATGTCACGAACAAATCACTTAGATTCAGCGGCTCGTTTTTCGAACGGCGTATAATCTTTAACATGAGGGCGGTTTCTTCTTCTCTTACCGAGCGAAAAAACCGAACCCTCTTGGTGCTCAAAAGCTGGAGCACCATGATGCTCTTCAGCTGTCTCCAGTGGTCCCCGTATGGGGACCCTGAGACAGTTTTGGCATCGTAGAGAAGCTTCTTTGCCAATTTGGATACTGGACGACTTGCGAAGTTGATGTCATGAGTTTTCATGATCTCGCGTGCTGCCTCGGCTGATGAGGCGACCACTGTCGGTACATTGCCCATGTGTATGAGCATGAGCGGACCGTAACGGAGGGCTAATGAATGCAAAAACTGGTGGGGGAGGGTGCCGAGTTGGTGGAAGTTTCCGATGATCGGTAACCGGGGTGGTGAAGGTGGGGTTTTTTTTGAGGTTTTTCGAGGGAAGAATTGCCATTTGATGAAGAGAATAATGATGAAGGATAACCAAAGAAATGGATTTAATAAGAAGCTAAACATGGTATGTTTGTGTGAAAGTTGGGTGGTAGATTTCTGTTTTTAAGTTGAATGTGGCGGAGGTAGAGAGGCGATATGGTGGGGGTTGCTGCAGGCCACCGTTGATACGACGATACGAGTAAACTCCAATTCGTGACTTGGTTTTGGAACAACGTAGAGATAGAGAGAGAGAATGAGTTTTTCGGCTTTATGCCACTGTCTTCTTTTTTGTTTCTGGGAACACAAACGGCTAACTGCTAACTAAATTATATGCCATGTTACTTGTATATCTTCTACTTTTTTTCGTTTTTAAACCTTTATAATAATATAATTGATTATTCAGGTTGTTTAATAAGTGGAACGCTTATTTAGTAACTTTGGCTTAAAGTAAGGGGCGTCTTTGAGGGTGTGCGAGATGGGCCAATGCATATGGCTCATCCAAACCCAAAATTACATATATGCATATAGTATGTATATAAGTTTTTTTTTTCTTTTCAAACAAAACATTTATAAATATGTTAAAGAGTCATGCCATATTATTCTTTTCAATATTATAGTTATTAATTTTTATTTAATGTTATTTTCAATTGGCTTTTTATTTATAAATACTACATATATTTTAAAACAATCAATTAGAAAACAATCTTTATAGATATTCCAAACAGATGAAGAGGTAAATCAAATGATTTCATAAAGAACTAAAAAAATGAATAATTTCATAAAGAACTAAAAAAATTAAATGTTTGAAAATGATTCAAGTTGACGATTTTAAGATCCTTCGACCGAAAAACGATCCCGATCACAGTAGGATCTATCTGAAGCAAGATCTATAGTAGGATCTTAGGATCCTAAGTAGGATCTTAAGATCTTAATACGATCCGATCCCACCTCTAGTTGTGGATGGTCATGATGAACATGTTTATTTTTCTACTAAAGATGTTTTCTTCCTAATTTTTGTGGTTTCTAACTAAAAGAACCATATTTCATGCTTAAGAAGTTAACTTTGATTCTACCATCGCTGTTTTAGTAGAGATTAAGTTATAACAGATACTGCACAAAGTATGACATTAAGAGTAAATTTAAAGACTACTTCAGTGGTAAAGATCTTAAGATCCCGATCCCGATCTTACGATCCCGATCTTACAAAGCATAAAACGATCTTGGGTAAGATCCCGATCTTAACAACCTTGAGATCGATAACTGAAGATACTTTTAATTTTATAATTAAAAAAAGAAATATTCCATCCTTTAATCGTTTTTATTTTTTGTACTCTTTTGTACGCAATACCAAAACTTTGGGAGCCTTTCTTTATTTCAAATAATCTTTCTAACAATTATTAAATATTTAATATTTAATTGAACTTTATCCTAGACAAAACCACCAACCTCAATAATGAGAAAATTTTTATCTATTTATGTCAGTTTTTTAATCATTTTTCTAAATTAAATAAATCGCGTACGTTTGTCAAAAAATCATCGCTACTTAAACAACCATTTTAAATCGGGCATCTACCACCAACTATTTAAAAAACATTTGCATGAGAGAGACAAATCAACAATGTCCTATGAGTCATACGGATGTACAGAGTAATGATTGGTTTCAAACGGGGTTCGAGATCGGACTTAGGCGGTACCTCTAGTACCGCTGTCCCATGGTTTCGGGCTCGCGATAGATGGGCTACGACGGGTTTGGGTGTGGGATGGTGAAACCGAGTGAACCCACAAGTTTATGTAAAAAAAAAATTTATTCCTTCAAAAATTATCATCCCTGCATATCTATAAATACCACATCTGCACTCCTTAAAAATCACATATTTACCATTCTTTTCTTACTCTCATTTTCTCTCTAAGAACTGTTTGCCTATTATTTTATAAAAACATTTTTTTATAAAATGGATTCAAGCCGAGGCAAATCCAATAGACACGGTTCCTCACAAAATAGGAATTGTCAATATGTTCCACCAACTTCATCCCCACACATTCATAGTTACACACAATATCCTCAATTCCAACCAAATTTTACACAATTTTCTCAAGATTTTTCCCAATACCCTACCTAGTTCCAACAATACCCTAACCAGTTCCAACATAGCCCCAACCAATTACCCAACTCCCAATGCTACGTCCCTGACACTTCTAATTTCCATAGCCAACCTGAGAAGTCAAGTGACGAAACAATTCCACCATCGGATAACAATGATGAAGAGGAGGGGGAGGAGCAGGAAGAGCAGGATGAAGACGATGAGGCAGTCCTAGAGACACAACAACAACAAGAACAACAAGACCCCTATGCGTACTACGAAACGCTCTTACATTCAGCGGGTGAAACGTCGCTCGTGGAAGGAGATCGCCTTGGCGAAGGCGCACATTAGTGTTTCCAAGGATCATGAACGTGGAAACCATCAACGCCCCGACTCCTTTTGGGAGAACGTGTTGGAACATTTCAGGGAGCAACTTGGAGGTTCGGATCGAACACGACATCAAGTCAACTCTTAGTTTAAGGACATGCAAACGAAGGTAAACAAGATCAATTGCATTTACAATGACAAATTGAACTTGCGTGCCAGCGGCAGGGGCGATGTGGATGTTTTACAGGCCACACATTCAGAGTACCAGAAGATCGTCCGGAACGGGTTCCAACATATGGGGGCATGAGAAATACTAAAAGACCATGCCAAATGGCTTAGAGTCGAGGTAATGGGGATGAATTGCTCACATTATTCCTCCAAACGAAGCAAGACATCCGACTCCAACCACTACACGAACTCCCCTTTCGATATACACTTTTCACCTCATCCAGTCGATGTTGACGACTGTTAGATGTATTTTGTGCATCTTTTCTAGGCCGTTTTTATCTTTGTTTTATTTATTTTTATAGTGTTTTCATGCATATTCATCTAATTTCCGGGGACAAAAGATATTACATATGCTTTTGTTAAATTTCAGGTGGAGAGGAACAATTGGAGTGGATTGGAGCTTTGGAAGGTGGAACACAGAGATTGGAGCGGAGCAATGGAGAATAAATGGAGCACATTGGAGCATTTGAAGCTTGGGAGCGTGGAATTGAAGTTGGAGTCATTTCGGAGCCTAAAAAATGAAGAAACGGAGTCTTTTTACTTAACACGGGTCGTGTAGCCTTTACACGGGTCGTGTAAAGCTGCAAGATTGACCAAAATCCCACCCGTGTATTACACGGGTCGTATAATGTTTTACACGGTCGTGTAATACCCAGTTCTATATCCATTCGAAGAACACGACCCGTGTAATGTATTACACGGTCGTGTAATCCTGAAAAACTGTTTCTATGACAGTTTTGTGCACGGTTTTAAGGGGATTTTTGGTGGTTTTTTAGGCATTCTTCATTCTAGAGAAAGAAAAGGACGATTTTTGGGAGACTCCTATCATCTTAGACAATTGGAAAACATCAATTTGTGGTTTGAACATTGTTTGTAAGTGCATTTATATTACTTGTTATCGTTTGTATTGTAGAGATCTTAGTCCACTCATGTGTGGCTAGATCTCTACTCTCTCCGATTCTGTTAAACATATGATTTAGTGTTCTAAATCATTTGGCTAGAAGTTTATCTATGTTTTTCATCTAGTTATTTGAATTATGTGTTTTATGTTCAATTGATTCTTATGTTGATTCATTTTGGCCAATTGAATTGATGTTTGTGTCATGACTGTTAATCTATTTGTGAAATCCGTAATTGTTTTATGAATAGATATTGTAACAACACCCGAATTGATCTTTTGTTGAGGATTATTTGGATGTAATTCGAATAACACGTTTTCACGCTTCCGAGCTTGTGAGAAGTATTAAACGTTGATTAGTTGTTCACTTAAAGCCTAATGCATTTCTCTAATATAATCCAAAAGCTTGTTTGGATTATGTTAAGAGAAATAGGTTTAATTCAAAGAGCTTGTTTTGATTAAATCAATTTGTGAACCAAAAGTATTAGAGCTTGTTAATGCTTTTAAAACTATCTTAGATGAAATGAATAGAACTTCTAGTCTCTGATTGAGAATCCTTGTCAAACATGTTAAAATGGAATCGGAATTTTACTTCATTGTGTTTTCCTATCGTTTAATTTAATTAGTTTTATAACTTTCGTATATCAAAACCCCCCTTTACATCTAGTGTATCTTATATGATAAATCTGGCATAATATTAGACCCGCGTCCCTGAGGATCGATCCTGCTTATCTCTTACTACTTTGTAAGTAAATTGAGCAGAGAACAAGGACTTGAGTTTATATATTTTATATTTCAATTTATTTGTTGAATTGACGCTTATATGATAAATCTAGTGTATCTTATATAAGCGTCAATTCAACAAATAAATTGAAATATAAAATATATAAACTCAAGTCCTTGTTCTCTGCTCAATTTACTTACAAAGTAGTAAGAGATAAGCAGGGTCGATCCTCAGGGACGCGGGTCTAATATTATGCCAGATTTATCATATAAGATACACTAGATGTAAAGGGGGGTTTTGATATACGAAAGTTATAAAACTAATTAAATTAAACGATAGGAAAACACAATGAAGTAAAATTCCGATTCCATTTTCACATGTTTGACAAGGATTCTCAATCAGAGACTAGAAGTTCTATTCATTTCATCTAAGATAGTTTTAAAAGCATTAACAAGCTCTAATACTTTTGGTTCACAAATTGATTTAATCAAAACAAGCTCTTTGAATTAAACCTATTTCTCTTAACATAATCCAAACAAGCTCTTGGATTATATTAGAGAAATGCATTAGGCTTTAAGTGAACAACTAATCAACGTTTAATACTTCTCACAAGCTCGGAAGCGTGAAAACGTGTTATTCGAATTACATCCAAATAATCCTCAACAAAAGATCAATTCGGGTGTTGTTACAATATCTATTCATAAAACAATTACGGATTTCACAAATAGATTAACAGTCATGACACAAACATCAATTCAATTGGCCAAAATGAATCAACATAAGAATCAATTGAACATAAAACACATAATTCAAATAACTAGATGAAAAACATAGATAAACTTCTAGCCAAATGATTTAGAACACTAAATCATATGTTTAACAGAATCGGAGAGAGTAGAGATCTAGCCACACATGAGTGGACTAAGATCTCTACAATACAAACGATAACAAGTAATATAAATGCACTTACAAACAATGTTCAAACCACAAATTGATGTTTTCCAATTGTCTAAGATGATAGGAGTCTCCCAAAAATCGTCCTTTTCTTTCTCTAGAATGAAGAATGCCTAAAAAACCACCAAAAATCCCCTTAAAACCGTGCACAAAACTGTCATAGAAACAGTTTTTCAGGATTACACGACCGTGTAATACATTACACGGGTCGTGTTCTTCGAATGGATATAGAACTGGGTATTACACGACCGTGTAAAACATTACACGACCCGTGTAATACACGGGTGGGATTTTGGTCAATCTTGCAGCTTTACACGACCCGTGTAAAGGCTACACGACCCGTGTTAAGTAAAAAGACTCCGTTTCTTCATTTTTTAGGCTCCGAAATGACTCCAACTTCAATTCCACGCTCCCAAGCTTCAAATGCTCCAATGTGCTCCATTTATTCTCCATTGCTCCGCTCCAATCTCTACGTTCCACCTTCCAAAGCTCCAATCCACTCCAATTGTTCCTCTCCACCTGAAATTTAACAAAAGCATATGTAATATCTTTTGTCCCCGGAAATTAGATGAATATGCATGAAAACACTATAAAAATAAATAAAACAAAGATAAAAACGGCCTAGAAAAGATGCACAAAATACATCTAACAACGACGGCAATGAAGTTTCCCCCAACCATCAACACATTCTTGACAAAGAAAAGGGAAAAATGTGGTTGGATCTTCATCAATGCCTGAGGGGTATCAGACCCTCGTCGAAAAGATATCTAGAGTCGCTGACAATAGCGACGTTGAAGCACGAGAAATGGGACTACTGTGCAAAGAAGTTGGTTGTACTAGAGGATGAATCGAAGTAGAAAGCATCCCTCATTGAGCAAGAGATATCAATGATTAAAAACGCCCGCGAACAAAAGGATATTAAATTCTTTCTTTTGACCCCATGACCATTTGACCGGAAGTCAACTGACTTTGGTTCTTGCAAAAAAACAGCAAATATCACTGTTGTACGATTGAGATTTTTAGGTTTATTTTTCGTATTTAGGATTTTTTTTCGTATTTAGGTTTTTTTAACTCTTGTAACCGTGTGATTTTTAATTTAATGTTATTTGGCTTTTTTTAATCTTTTATTGCATTTTAATATTATTTGGAATAGTAAATTAAATATTATATTAATTTTGTTAATTTAATTAATTAATTTAAAAATCGAAAATATGATGTGGCATCGTGTGTTTGGTGGGTTTAGTGGGAACTGCTTCCATTGGTGAAAGATGTGGAAAGATAGAAATGAGAGGAGAGAGAAAAGCTGACGTGACGAGTGAGTTCAGTCAGATGGGAGGGAGCTACTCCCCACACCCTAAGGCTACAGGGAGTAGTCCTCGCCAAGAGGGTCGCCAAGCCTCTTGGCGAGTCGCCAAAGCTCGCCAACACCGCTCCAGCTCCTCTCGCCATCGTCCTCGCCAACCACCATCGCCAACCCGTTGGAGAGATGCGAACGTCTCCAACGACCATTTTCCTTTTTTATTCAAAATTATTTAATTTCTTTACCTATATAAACCAACATATTCACATTTTATCACACAATATCTTCAACCTTTCAAATTAATCTCTCTCACATATTCTCAATACACTTCAATTTTATACGAAAATGTCGTCATCCGACGACGGTCTCGAGCAAACGATAGATTTAGCCATCGCCATCAGGAAGCGGAGAATTGAAGAACTGGAGAGCGGGGAATCAAGTAATACCAGTGGTCATACGAGGAGATGTATTGAACGAGAACGTGATGCAGCACAACAACGGCTCTTCAGAGATTATTTTATCGATAATTCAACATATAATGATTATCAATTTCGTCGTCGTTTTCGAATGCACAAATCGTTGTTTTTGAAGATTGTTGGAGACATGGAAGCAACGAACGTTTATTTCAAGCAACGCCCGAACGCAACAGGTACCTTAGACTTTCATCCTATTCAAAAATGTACTACTGCACTTCGTATGTTAGCATATGGCACCACCGCTGATGCACTAGACGAAAGTATTAGGATGGCCGAACGTACTAGTCGTGAAACCCTTCAGCATTTTTGCGAGACTGTCATTCATTTGTACCAAGGACGTTATATGCGTGCACCTACTCCCAATGACATCCGACAGTTGTATGCCTATCATGGACAAGTGCATGGCTTTCCTGGTATGTTGGGAAGTATAGATTGCATGCACTGGAGATGGGATATGTGTCCAAATGCGTGGCACGGACAATACACAAAGGGTAATTACGGATACCCAACTGTCGTGCTTCAGGATGCAGCCTCACAAGATTTGTGGTTTTGGCATTCATTTTTTGGTGAGCCCGGGTCGAATAACGATATCAATGTTCTCAATAGTTTGGATCTTTACGATAATTTATATAAAGGAACCGCTCCGGACTCTTCATTTATGCTCCGATGAACAGAATATCGATATGGCTATTATCTTGTGGACGGGATCTATCCTGAGCATTCTGTTCTCGTTCAGACGTTGACTTGTCCGAATGACCCTCAAAGACAAAGGTTTAAAAGAGCTCAAGAAAGAGCACGGAAGGATATCGAGCGAGCGTTTGGTGTATTGAAGAAACGTTTCCATATAATTTCAAAACCATCAGTCTTTCGTCATAAATCAACTATGCAGAAGGTGATGTATACATGTATAATCTTGTATAATATGATACTTGAACACGAAGGACGCGCGATATGCCAATACGATGAAAACGAGATCATACCCCCGAGACAAGCACATGCACCTGGGACACTAGGATATTGTCAAAGGGTTTAAATAGTGCATGATTCCACAATTCATGTGGATCTTCGTCGCCATTTAATCGATCATCTTTGGACGCTAAACCATCTTGATCTGAATGTGTCACCGCCCGTCGTAGACGACGGTGAATTTTCTGATGAGGATCATTTCTAGTTATATTATTTGGTGTTTTTAGTAATTTTTAGTTATTTTAAGTGGTTTGTTAAGTCGTTTTAAGTTCTAATTAAGTTAATTATTACTTTATTTGTCGTGTCTAGTAACGTTTCTATTTAAATAAAATATTTATGTTTAATTTTAATTTAATTTTAATTAAGTTAATTATTAGTTTATTAATTGAAGATTACAAAAAAATTAATTAAAAAAAAATTCTCCTTGTCCATTGGCTACCACTGCCTACAAAATGGCCAACAGTTGTCAACCATGGTCTGATCCACAAAAACTCATTGACCATTCGTTGGTCATTGCCACTCCGTGTAGCCTAAAGATGTTGGTGTCGAGGCAAAGGTGATATTTCTTTTGTGGATATTTATTAATTTCTTATTCCGAGTGGTAGAAGTTTGTCAATCGCATCTCTTCAATCTCTTATGTTAACATTATATTAATTTTTTCTCTTAATTCATCTGTTCTATCCCATCTCGTCTTAAAAGATAATGAGTGATCGTCTCTTTCATTCTAAAACAATTTTATAAATAAAAAAATTAAAAAAATACAAACTAATTCAAAACATGCATAACTAATTCACAAAAATATAAAATGAATTCAATATAAAACAATAAAAATTTTGGGTTAATCAATTCATATATCACAAAGACAATAAATTATATATAAGGTTATGAATTTATATATTAAAATATGCAATCCGTATATTGTATAATGTATATTTACATGTTATAATATATAATGAAGATATTATTTTTTTAAATTTACATATTTTTGTATGTTATAATTTAACCTACAATATATTTTTATAATTATTTCTGGTGTCAACTAGTTTTTAAAAAAAATACAAAACAAATAGAAAAAAAATATTTTTTTATTATTTTTGTCAATTTTTTTTATAAAAAATTAAAAATTTAAAAATTTAAGAAATCACAACTTTTATAAGATAGAATATTACTCATATGTATAGTATTATATCAGAATAGTATACTATATATTTTTTATATATTTTTTAGAAGAGAAAATTGCAAAATTGGTCCCTGTGGTTTCCCAAAATGGCCAGGTTTGGTCCAAAATGAGTTTTACTGGCACCTAAGGTCCAAAAATGTTGTATTTGTTGCGACTTTGGTCCAATTTTCTGAAAAAAATACTTAGAAAGACGAATTTACCCTTCTTATTTTGTTTTTATCAGTTTTCTTTTATTACATCAATTTACAAAAACTCAAAAATAAAAATCCCACCCCTAGTTCTTCTCTTTCTTCACTCATGTAATCTTCTTCTTCCCCCATCTCGATCCCTAGACATTTCTTCACTCCTATCAAGCATTACCGCCAGAAAAATCATCAGGAAATGCACCACCGCCGTCGGCTCGAATCTGGTGAGAGGAGCCCTTGAATGTCGTCTTCCTTTGCATATCTCAGCGCCGCCGCCACCACTGTTCAATGCGACCACTGTCGCCGTCGTTTGTAGATCTCAGCGCCGCCGCCGCCACCGCTTAAAAGCCATCGTTTGTTGGTTGTTGTTTGTGCAGGTCTGGAGTACATCCATGGCAGACCCAGCCTGGAGGAGACGACCCAAACCTTGAAAAGACAGAAGACAGAGACGATGAGATGGGCGAGCATTATACCAACCTTCAAGACCAGCATTCCATTTGCTAGAGGGTTCGAGTGTTAGGCTACGAACCTTGAACCAGGAGGGAATCCTAGAAATGTATTCTTTATATAATCAGAAAGAAGAGAACTTCGCCGGAAACCTAGCTCTATGTGGGAAACCGCTCAAGAAAATGTGCACAGTTCCTACATCGCATTCAATCCCGACAAATGTTTCCACAGACGGTTCCGCCACCGCTGCCATTGCAGCAATGCCTAAAAAAACTGTCGGACAGTCAAATAATCACGGCCAGCTGAAAGTCAACCCAGTGAAAATAGCAGCCATTGTGGTCGGAGATGTAGCTGCTATGGTGCTTTTCGCCGTTCTTTTCTTCTATGCATACCAATTCCGGAAAACAAAAACAAACCAAAACCCAAAAGAATTCAAATAAACAAAATTGAAGAACACAAAGGTCCGTCTACTTCATGCTCCCGCTTTCACTGCGTAATTAGAGAAGAAACATCGGAAACGTCGGAGAGATGGCGTTTGCTGTTCGGAGGATTGGAGAGAGTGTTGTGGAGAAGATGAGGGAGTTTGAGAAGATAGTGAGGGTGATTGGAAAGTTCCGGCACCAGAATTTGGTGAAGCTACGTGGGTTTTACTGGGAGACGATGAGAAGCTTGTAATCTACGATTATGTCTCCAATGGAAGCTTGGCCGGCGCTGCTTACAGTTTGTTAGGTTCCCCGATTTGAAGGGAGAGAGAGAGAGAGAGAGAGAGAGAGAGAATATAGAGAGGTGAGAGGGTAATGGGACGGGTAAGGGGGACGGGGGGCGTTGGTTATTTATTTATTTTTTTCCTTTTTTTTTAAAACTCAAATTACCTTTAAACAATTTAAAAAAAATGGAAAAACAAAATAAGAAGGGCAAATTCATCCTTCTAAGTATTTTTTCAGAAAATTGGACCAAACTCGCAACAAATACAAACTTTTTGGACCTTTGGTGCTAGTCAAACTCATTTTGGACCAAACCTGGCCATTTGGGCATACCATAGGGACCAATTTTGCAATTTTCTTTTTTTAGAATCTTTAATAATATTTTGTAGAATATTACACGTACTATTCTTCAAATAGTATATATCATTAACAATATTCTAGTTAAAACTTAAAATAATGAACCATGACGCTGATTTTTTGTTTTTAATTCTCTTTTTGGAAAAAACAGACGAAATTTATTAAAAAATATTATTTATTTATTTTAAATTATTCTATTTTTTGATCTTCAAAAGAAGTGGTCAGGATTGTGTCCTACGTATCATAAAAATTGTTGGTCTTAAATGAACCTCTATCTCTCTCTCTCTTTCTATATATATATATATATATATATATATATACATATATATATATATATATATATATATATATATATATATATATATATATATATATATATATATATATATATATATATATATATATATATATGTTAAGGGTTGTGAGGAAAATTCTCGTCCACTCATTTCCTTAAGGGCAATAACGTCAAACGTAGTTATTGGATTTGACGTAATCGCATGCGGCGCTCGTCCATGGAACGTAATACGGAGTCGAGGATATAATCATATGTTACTCACGTACGTACAACCTAATTTAGCCAGGTTTTTATTATTTTTTTAAATATTATTTTAGTTTTTTTTATTTTTTCAGTTTTTTAGTTTTTATTTTAGTTTTTATTTAGTTTTTTTTTTCTAATTTTTTTTATTTATTTTTATTTTTACTTTTTTCGTTGTATTTTTTAACTTGTTTTGGATCATAACAAGTTTTGTATCTTGGATCATAACGAAATTTGAATATTGGATCATAAGTTTTGTATCATAAAACGTGTTTTGGTTTTAATATTTTTGGATCATGTATATGTTTTTGCTATTTTGATAAGTTTTGATTCATAAAATAATTAGTTTATAACAGTTTGTATCATAAAACATATTTTGGTTCTTAAAATTTTTGGATCATGTATTTTTTTTTTTTTGCTATTTTGATGTGTTTTTTTACTTAAAAATATAAAAATGAACACTTAAAAAACCTTTTTTTTCGAAAAATTCTTTTTGTGAACTTACTAATATAATATCTACAATGATCCCTTAAATTTTCAGAAAAAATAATTTTTTTTTCAAATTTCCAAGATGGTGCTTGTTTTGTAGAGAATTAAATTTTAAGAATTTTGGTTTTTTCAGAAATTTTTTTACAAAGAAAAAAAGTTATGGCCCAAAAACAAAGTTTGTGGAATAAAAAAAAATCCCAGCAAACGAGATTGTGACAAGCTTCGTAATGGGGGTGGGGTACTCCATCAGATTACTATACAATTAGCCCCCAAGCTTTTAAGATGTGTCAATTTTTTCACAATGAATCTTAGCCACCCATTTTTCAAGAATTGAGGTCCAAATTTGTCCTCACAATCCTCACCGAAATTGGAGTATTCACCCGATCCTAATTCTCTCTCTCTCTCTCTCTCTTATATATATATATATATATATATATATATATATATATATATATATATATATATATATATATATATATATATATATACACACACACACACACACACATACATACACACACAATCACATAGGAGAAAAGGAAAAGAGATGGAGTGTCAAATGAGAGAAAGCAAGGAATGATCAACATGGTTATGTACAAGCTAAACTATCTCAATGCGTCAATTTCTCACTTTTCTCATGACAAGGTTATTATTACTCGTGATATCTGCCTATTGACTTAAGCAAGTTGCTCATTATTTTCCATATATAAGGGCTATCTAAGCTTTATTTTTTGTTCAAGTATTTCCTAGACCGTTTTATCTCATTCAAGCCTTGTATGTATGTCCTGGATTTCCCTACCAGGATGGGGTATTGTAGATTTCATGGGTTATTTTTACGATAATGTGTTATTTTCATGAGGTAATTATATCATTATCGCCTAGTTAAATTTTGTTGACATATGTTAACAATTAGACCCAATTTCTTATTTTTTTTCCTTATTGTTATCTGTCTGGATAAATGGAAAGATAGGTTGTTACCTTCAAATTTTTAGAAGTTTAAACTTATGGGGAATTCAAATTTTCATGACTTTCTCTAGTAAGTTGTTTTTTACATGAAGTAAAATTAGTAACACTCATATATAACATACTAAATTAAGCTTTCATTATTAATTCAATAAATGAATAACAAATGGGGCCTTAATGTAGTATACTACTAGATTCCTTCTCTTTATTTGTGAGTTTAGTGTTCACATGTACGAGGGTGGTTACTTTCTTGTAAGAAAATTAAGTGAAGAAAACAATCAGTTAACAACTACGATGATGTGATATCTTGTGTGCTGAGGGTATCATACATGAAGATTGCAAGATTCTGGAAATTTTGAAAAGGGCAATGAGCGTTCAAGAGATATCAAGAAAGAGGTCGAAGGATCCAATAGCAGAGCTATATAGATCTTTCCTTGGAAATGTCTAAGGCAATGTCTATTCATTTACTCATCTCCTCGTATTAAAAGAAAACTCGAGTATGAAGAAGTAGGTTCCTTTCATTTGTATTCACCCCTATGTTGTAAGCATTATCCAAGAGTAAAATAATTCTCTTGTCCATTTAGATCATTGTTCTTACTTGCTTTACTTTTTACATTATGTTGTTTAAAATATCATGAATTGAGTTAGGTTGAATTAGTTTTTGGAACAGATGTTGTGCTGTAAGCTTGTACAAACATGTGATACAACTTTATTTCTATAGTTGTAGTCATGGTTCCATATGTAATGGAGGCTATGGTATATTCTCAAGGCATTGACCTTATGTCAATGCCATTGAGCCTTAATCTTTCCTATCTAGAAGCTTATATTACTCCAAGAGTAAAAAAATTCTCTTGTCCATTTAGATCATTGTTCTTACTTGCTTTACTTTTTACATTATGTTGTTTACAATATCATGAATTGAGTGAGGTTGAATTAGTTTATGGAACAGATGTTGTGCTGTATGCTTGTACAAACATGTGATACAACTTTATTTCTATAGTTGTAGTCATGGTTCCATATGTAATGGAGGCTATGGTACATTCTCAAGGCATTGACCTTATATAAATGCCATTGAGCCTTAATCTTTCCTATCTAGAAGCTTATATTACCTAGATTATCGATATGCAACCTTTTTTGTTGGAAGAATTATAAGAAACAATGATGTCCCCTTTCATAATGTCTTTTTGTTTGAGAAGTGCAACCATTAGCTCATTTTGTCTCTTTATGCCTTGTTTGTTATGAAAAATATGACTGAATTATGTTTATGACTCTTGATTTTCATTGTAACAGGAATAAGAGTGAGAAAAATGAGACAAAAATTACAATCTTTGACCCTCCTAAAAAGGTGTAATAAGGTAGGATAGTAACTCAATATTGATATTTTGTTTGTGTAAAATACATGAATCCCTTCTCATCATCATCATCGTTGAGAATAAACATGAAAACTTTTCTAATATTGTCCCATCTAGTTGTCTCGTACATATGTGTTTAGTTGTGGAGACGAATCATTTTTAGAAAAGGTCAAGGGTGTTCCATACTAGAAATGGTGTTATTGAATAATATAAATACCAAATCAGGGGTGATACTATATTTGTGTCCTATAGTGTCGAGACATGGTTTTATGTATCTATACCTAGCTCTATTTGTAGAACCTTTTATAATTGTAAATATCATTCTAAATCAATAACAAACCCCTTAAGTTTGCCTATAGATGTAGCATCATTACCGCAATTGTTTCAACTACATAAATCTTTTGTCTTAATTATTTTTCGTTGCATCTATAATTGTGCGTTCCTTGTTCGAATACCTAACAACAGTTATCGGATCCATGCTTGAAGACGTTAAAATCGACAAGGTTGATGGATAGAATTTTGGCTTTTAGAAGATACATATTCAATATAATCTCTATCAGAAAAATCTCCATGGTCTATTGCCCGAAATAAAACTAAACGATGAAACAAGAGAGGTGATATCAGATCGAAAAACCCTTAGCATGGTCTAGTTATCATTAGCGAAAAGTCTTGCATACCGTATCTTTATAAAGAAAACAAAATTTTGACTAATCAAAACATTGTCCAATATATAAAAACAACCATCAGCTTCTAATAAAGTTTACTCGATCCGTAGTTGGTGAATATAAGGATGAAAGAAGGCATGTCAGTGACATATCATGTGAATGAATTTTGTTTATGATACATATTAGCATGGTCTAGTTATCATTAGCGAAAAGTCTTGCATACCGTATCTTTATAAAGAAAACAAAATTTTGACTAATCAAAACATTGTCCAATATATAAAAACAACCATCAGCTTCTAATAAAGTTTACTCGATCCGTAGTTGGTGAATATGAGGATGAAAGAAGGCATGTCAGTGACATATCATGTGAATGAATTTTGTTTATGATTCTATGCAAGTTAGTGTTAGTTGATATTAAATGTAATAATGAATTTCATTATGTGTTGTTATTATCTTTATTTCTCGAGAGTTGGTCTCGTACGATTACAAAAATTAATAGTTCATCTGGAACTATTAATATTACATACGATGGCCTTCACAATTTAATACTATGAGAGGATATTCACATGAAGTATGGAAGTAAGTATGTATTCTTTGCGTCATGTGCCATTGGAAAATAGAAAAAGGTTTCCTTTATGAAGATAGAAAAAGTCACTCAAGGCTGGAAAGTTAGATCTGGTAGTGATGTGTACGCCCTACATCAGCCTTTTCAATTAGAGGATTGTGATACTATTTTTTACCTTTATAAATGATTCCATGAGAAAAGTAGGGGTTTATTCTCTAAAAAATAAATATGAGGTCTAGGAAGGTGAAAGTTGTGATATAAGTTGTGACTAACTTGAAGATTAAGTATTTAAAACTAAATCATAATGGGTAGTACAACATCAAAGAGTTTATTGGTTATTATGCCAAGAATACGATTAGTATTATGAAGACCATTCTAAAAACCACAATAGAATCTAATTGAAGAAATAATGAAAAAATGAATGAGAGAGTTAAGAATACATGGCTTTATTAAACATATTCAGTAAGTACAATAGCTATTTTATTTAATTGGGGACCCACAATTCTGATAGGATTCAAGATTCCAAGAAAGAATGATAAGGTCGGGAGGATCTTACAAATTATAAGAATATTTAGATGCATTTCTCATATCAAGATGAAGGTTGTTGATTGAGACAAATGCCAAGAAATGCATATTTACCTGTTACAATTAGATAAGATATGATATTGTTTCTAATATGATCAAAATAGAAGGGTTATCAAAAGAATATATGTCATATTTAACGAGGATGCCCTTTATAAAAACAAGCTTGGAGTAGATCTTGAAGTGAAGAAGAAACAAAATGGTAAAAAGCAAATTATATTTGAGGGGGTTACAAAGAATAACATTACAAGACTTATCAGTACTTTAAAGATATGATAGAGCTCGCGAAGCTATGAGCCTATGAGAGCTCATAGGATAATTGAAGTTATCTGAAGCTAGTAGGATCATAAAGGATAATAGGAGTTTAGAATTCGAGGTTACGTAAAGAGTAGATACGAAAACCAAACTGGTGAAGATCCACTATAGAGAGAAATATTCAACGCGATATTTTCATCAAAAAACTATTTGTTATTAAATAATAGTGGTGAACGAGTGGCTTTAAGAACCATATATTAGACTAAAGTTATTAATGATGAGATGTTTTCACTTGATAGGAACACACTTTAGTCCTTAGTTAAGTTATATATACGAATGAAAGAACTCTTAAAAATTTGGTGTTCAAGGTAAATGATGAGCTTTATGGCAACAAGAGATCACATGGCATATGGGTGGTTACAGGGTTCCAAAAGGAAAGGAGAGTTTATTATAATGATATATTCTCTCAAGTTGTGAAGATGACCACAATCATATTAGTGTTAAATATTGTGTCTATATAAGATTTACACCTGGAGCATCTTGATGTTAAGACAACTTTCTTGCATGCATAACTTGATAAGACATCTACATCGCACAAATAGAAGGTTTTAAGGTGGCTGGTAATGAAAACTAGGCGTATAAGCTGAAGAAAAGCATGTATGGATTAAGGAAAGCACCAAGACAATGATACTTGAAGTTTAACAGCTTCATGTAGGGGAAGTGGTATATGAGATATGCGATGGATCACTGTTGCTACCTGAAGAAGTTGGATTCCTCATACATTATATTATTGCTATATATTGATGATATATTAATGGTTGTATCATACTTCGAGGAGATCAATAGATTGAGAACGCAGTTGTCTCAAGAATTTGATATGAAGGAGTTGGGAGTTGCAAGATACTTGGCATGAATATTGTAAGAGATGGAGCCATAGATACTTTAAAATATTCACATGGTAAGTACATTAGGAAAGTGTAGAAGAAATTCATCATGACATATCCTAAAGCCAGAAGTACACCATTAGGAAGTTAGATGAATATCTCAAAGAAACAATTACCATAAATAGATGAAGACAATGAAGCAATGGCTAGAGTTTCTAACTAATCAATAGTAGGCCAAATGATATATGTTATGTTATGTAGAAGGCTAGATATTTCGTATGTAGCAGGAGTTGTGACAGGGTTTATGCCCACTACAGGGAAAGAGTAGTGTGAGGCATGTGTTTGAGAAGTAGGGGTTATCTTGGAAGGATTTTCATATATAAACATAGGTTGATGTTCAGATTCGGATAAGAGTACCGCAAGTTATGTGTTTACTATTAGGGGTACAAGACTGTAGAAGAATTGTGCTATTTCAACCACAAAAGCAAACTACACGGTCATTAAATTTTTTTGGAAAATAACTTATTTTATTGAAGAACTTCCTATTAGAATTGAGCATGGAGTAATAAGAATAGATTCTTTATTATGACAATCATAGTGCATTTCATCTCGCAGAAAATGAGTGTTTCACGGTAAAACTAAACACAACCAGATGAGATACCACTTTATCAGGGAGCTGATAACCGAGGGTATGTTGTCCTTGAAGAAAAATCTTTTGTACAAAGAATCAAGCGAATATGTTTATTGAGGTGGACAACTGTGTAACTTTAGTTAGCCTTCTAGATAATTGATAAGAAGGCGTCCAACTATAAAAGAAGTCGTTACACTGTTTTAGGTTTACGAGAGGTGCACGTCTTGAAAGGCAATTGATTTGTTGATCAGCCTCCAAGTGGAACGTTGCTGCGTTGTGGAGACTAATTGCTTCTAGAATGATCAATGATGTTCCACATCGAAAATTGTGTTTGTGAATGATATAAATACCAAACCATGGGTCCTACTATGTTAGTGTCTCACATGTCTATCTATCTAGCTATTTGTATAGAACTTCAATGTAATTGTAAACATCATTACAATATTAATCTATTAATTAAAAACCGTATTTTTGTGCATCTCCTGTAACGTTTTTTTTGTATGGTTTTTTTTTGCTTATTCGCGGGTTAACTTGGATCCGTGGGATCCTTACGTGTCTGTTCGATTCCTCCGCCACCGCTTCCTCTTTACTCACCTTTCCGTCTTCTGAATCCATTTTTTCTCGCCGTTTGCTTCCTCTCTACTCTCGCACATCCTTTATCCACCACTTCGCCGGTGAAATCTCTTTGTCGAGAGGCACACACACAGATTCTCCGTGTGTATCAAAACCATAGAAGAGAGGCCAAAGAGGAATCTGATTTCAGGGTGAAGATACGACTTCCTGATTGCAAGAAAAATTGAAGCCGAAGACCTCTTGCTCCTCTGTCGAATGTCGACCGTTGCTGTGCATTCTTTGCCATCGCCGGTCGGAGCTTTTAACCGGACGATTCTAGCCGGCGGCCGCAGGTAAGCTTCTGGAATGAGGCGATAATTGGACAACGGCTTTTTTTTCAACTCTCTCTCAAACCTAATCTGCAGTCGGAGTAAGTGACGAATATGAAGCCCAATATGATGCTGTAAGGGAACTATCTCAAGATGAAGCCCATTTTAATGCTCGACTCTCTGGAATGAAAACTTCGATCTACCCATTTCAGATGGCTGCCAAGACTGGAAGTGTGCTTTGGCTTTGCGATTTAGCTTACCTTTCAATCTTTGTCTTTATCTATTATTTGATGAAGTTCGACACGGTCCACAAGTCTAGAATACAGTCAAAATCTGAAAATGTTAATACGTAACCCCTCTTTGTCTGTTAATTCTTATTACAGGTTTTTGATTGTCGATCTGGATCTATACCATCTGTTTACAAAACTTGAAACCGGTTACTTATTTCACAGATTGTAACTTTTATGAACAGTACCGAAAATTTTTCATTAAGTTGGTCAATTGAGTTCTTAACGTGGTTTTGATGATCTAGGGTTTTGATTCTAAATAGAGATATCATTAGCTATACCTTAACCATGACGACTCGATTTTTTATTGGCAATTCTCCTCTTTGTCTTCGTTTTCGTGCTGTATTTGATGTAAAGTTTGGGTTTCTTTTATTCTAGAATTAGTTCTATTGCAATTCAAAGCAATCATATTTTAAAATAAGATAATCGAAATGATACCGGTTGAATTAGGGTTTATATAAAGTTGTAGCCTTTTTGGAAGATTTGTGGAAGGTTTAATGTGATATCCGATTTACTTTTTCAAAAATTGTTTTGCTAATATTCTCCATATGAAGAGATCCTTAACAAGTAATCTGTATTTCCCTTCTTTTCTCTTTTCTCCTCTCTCATTTCATTTACCTAAAAGTTTAGATCTTCACTGTAACTGATCATTCTACATGATTTGATTTGTGTACTCTAATTTCATATAGAGTGAGAGGTTGTCTGTGCTTATTTGGGGTGTGGGAACATATGGCAACAGGAAATGGGGTTGGAGTCAAGGAAAGTAAGAGGTCAAAGATTCAACATAGAGATCAGGATTCATAGGAATCAGATGAGGAATATAACGTGGTTGAAGAACGTCCAACTGCATGTTTGAGGGCAGGTGCGTTAATGGCAGTTCTCTCCTATCTTGACTTTTTCTCTACAGGAGTCCAGCTACTACCTCTTACTTACCATGTTAAGTATACAGATAAACTGAATACAGTTTGAAATATATCTAAATATCTAATTACCACCTATTTCCCCAAATTTGCTTTTAGCGAGTAGCATTATGAACAGCTACAAATATCTGCAACAAACTTCCATCTGATGCAACTGATTTTCTCATAGAAGTTGTTCCTCTATTGACAAATCTTCTTCAGTATCATGATGCCAAGGTGAGTTCTTTGATTCCAAGAATAAAAATCTGTTAACCTTTATATTTTCTAATTACTTTTTGGAACAATACTTTGCTTTTTAGGTTTTGGAACATGCATCAGTTTGTAAAAAAGAATATTAGACCACATTGTGATTCTATTCGTTGGTTTGAAGCTAGGAATGTCAGGTTACTTTTTCATGTGAAAGCATATATATGTACTGTTTCTTTTTTACATAATGGATGCAGGATCTATTCCTACAAGGTAGTTGTAGGTGTTTATTTTTGACTTAATGTAGAAAGAACTAATTAATAGAGAAAGATTGGTTGTAGTGGGGATTAAGGAGCTGCTCCTCCATGCTGTGGCTATGGAGGTGTTCCAATTCCAGAGGCTTTCTCCGATCGAAGTCGGATCAAATGCAAATATCAATTTACCTGTTAATGGGTCTTTTTCTCGATAACAACTAAGAAGCCGTCAGTTCCCATAATCCTCCATCGTCTCCAATTCTGGTGTTTGGTATGTTTGTTTAATCTGCTTTGAAGATTTGTTTCTTATCTGATCAAGGTACATCTAAATTGCTTCTTATTTAACTTTTTCTTGCTGATTTGTACCATCTTATTTTATGTTTTGAAGGTGGAGTTGTTAGCAGCTAAGAATCTCATTGGTGCTAACCTGAATGACATGTCAGATCCTTATGCAATCATCACTTGTGGTACTATTAAGCGATTTAGGTAATTTATATGAAGATTCAGTTCATTTCCAATAAGTTGTAACTATAAATTTTAATGCATGAATATGGTAATTTGTATGTTAATTTGTAGCTCAATGGTTCCTGGTTGAAGAAACCCAATGTGAGGAGAGGAACTCAACTTTTCTGTTTATGAACCTCTTGTAAAGGTACTTATTGAATGTTATTCAAGTAGTTTTGTAGTTTAATTTTTTAATGTTGATTATTACTCATTTTTGGACAGATCAATATGTCAATATATGATTGGGATATAATTTGGAAAAGCATAGTTCTTGGTTCAGTTACAATTCCTGTTGAAAAAGAAGGTCAAACTGGTGCACTATGGCATTTATTGAGTAGTTCGCCAGGGCAAGCATGTAATTTTGTCTTATTTCCTCTTTTATTTGTTAACATCTTAAGTAATTAACTAATAAATATGTTAATAAACATTGCTTCTTATCAGGTTTATCTACATATTAGAACAATTAAACACTCCATGAACTCTTCAAGGTACCGTTTTTATATTTCTGTTCACACTAATAGATTATTAAATTATAAATCATTTGCTGCTTAATAATCATAAAATTACTTTTGATTAAATTTAAGATTTTGAATTAATTTAACCTTCATTTGTTTGGAGAAATCATTAGAGTGGAAGCAGATATGCCAAGCTGAAACATATATACAACCATGATACAAGAATGATCTTTCCATTGCACATAAATAACTGTAAGGGTTCAGCTTTTGCTGCTTAATGATCGTAAAATTACTTTTTAGTGGTACATTAAAATCCTGGACCCTTACAGATGATATTTCAGGTACACTGCATATTTTGTGGAGTGATGGGAGCCAGCTGGTGGTGCCAATGGATATATTGGATCGGTGGTTCAAGAAGTTCCAAGAACGAGCGAAACCAGATCCTGAGTACTTGAAGGGATTTGCTTTGTAGCGTCGATAAGGTAGATTTTCCATTTTTTTTACTGGCTGGATATACTGGCAATGATTTCGTGGTAAGTTTGCGTATTAAGCTTTTTTGTGAAAATTTGTCCCTCAAAGCACTGTTGCACCGGAACCCGTGCGGAGCACGGGGCCCCACTAGTTAGTAATAATCCTCGTGATGTATTACGAATTTACGATTATCCTAATTGTGTGGACCTCGTAAATTCTTTTGCCTTCTTTATTTTTCTTCGTGTCCTTTTATTATGCATTTGCCGTCTGAAAACCTAACAGCTAAAAAATACAGTCTCATGATTGAGGTATGCCATGCTTTTTAGCATCTTGACTCGAAAGCTTACTAGCAATTCTCTTGATAATATGTAGTTTCACTTAGATACTAGTCATGCGCAACAAACATTAGACTGTTTTTGGGAGTTTTACTTACATAAGATGACACGAACATTACATTGTGCAATTAGGAAAATATTTCCAAATGCTTTCATCGTTATTGTTTTTGTTATCATTTCATGCATAACTATATAGGGACGAACATAATATTATGCAATTAAAAAATAGACATGCATAAGATTCATAAGAAAAGCAAGCACATACAGGTATAACGCTACCCTTAGGCGTTGTCATGGCAACTGTATTGGTTCCTACATCCATACGACTATGACAAATATGACCATTAGACTCGAGGAGTTGCGACAGCGAGAAGAGGAACCTTCTTACGCACGATAGAGCCCGGGCATTCAGACATATCCAAATCTTCTTCCTTCTCTCCATTAGCCAATTTCCAATCAAACTTGTACAAAAGAGTCGCTAGCAAATTCTCGTTTGCAGCCATCGCAAATGAAATTCCAGGGCAAATCCTCCTACCAGCTCCAAAGGGGATCAACTCGAAATCATGCCCTTTGAAATCAATACTAGAACCCAAGAACCTCTCAGGACGAAACTCTCCGGATTCATCCCAATGTTTTGGGTCCTTCCCGATCGCCCAAACATTGGTTATAACCTGAGTTCCCTTAGCAATATCATAGCCCATAACTGTGACATCTTTTGTGGCAACATTAGGAACTAACAAAGGCAGCGGAGGATGGAGCCGAAGTGTCTCCTTAATTACCGCTTTTAGATATGTCATCTTCTCGAGATCCTTCTCGGTGATGCCGTTTTTTCCTTGTAAAACCGCCCTTACTTCATCTTGTGCTTTCTTCATGACAACCGGGTGTTTGAGGAGCTCTGCCATCACCCATTCTAGCACAGTGGCGGTTGTATCTGTTCCGGCTGCATAGGCATCCAAAAGAAGTGCTTTGATGTTAGTTTTATCTTGAAAAACACCGTCCGTATCTTCTTTTTGCATCTCCAGCAATATGTCAACAAAATTTTCTTGTTCAGTAGCAATTTTTTGTTTCTTCTTATGGTCGTCCAGTACTCCCTCGACAAATTCATCAATCTTTCTTATGATTCTATCCACTTTACCATCGAAACCACTGACACGATCCACCCATGCGATGTACGGGAAGAAGTCACCGATCGGAAAGGAACCCAATACCAAGAGGAAGTCCCTCAAAAGTTGCTTATATTTTTTCCCCTTCTCCCCTTCACCGTACTTTCCCCCTAACACCACCTGACACGTCAAGTTGCTGGTGTATGTCACGAACAAATCGCTTAAATTCAGCGGCTGGTTGTTTGAATCACATATGATCTTTAACAGGAGGGCAGTTTCTTGTTCTCGTGCTGAGCGGAAAAACCGAACCCTCTTGGTGCTTAAAAGCTGGAGCATCATGATGCTCTTCAATTGTCTCCAGTGGTCTCCGTATTGGGACGCGGAGACAGTTTTACCATCGTATAAAAGCTTTTTAAACAATTTGGATTCAGGACGGCCTGCGAAGACAATGTCATGAGTTTTCTTGATCTCACGGGCTGCTTCGGCTGATGAGGCGACCACTGCCGGGACGTTGCCAATGTGGATGAGGATGAGCGGACCATAACGGAGGGCTAATGACTGCAGAAATTGGTGGGGAAGGGTGCCGAGCTGGTGGAAGTTTCCAATGATCGGTAACCGGGGTGGTGATGGTGGAGGGTTTTTCGAGGTTTTTTGCGGGAAAAATTGCCATTTGATGAAGAAAATAATGACGAGGAATGACCAAAGAAATGGATTCGCTAAGAAGCTGATCAGCATATTATATATTATGTGAAATTTGGGTGACGGTTGATTTCTGTTTTCAAGCAGAATATGGCAGAGGCAGTGGTGGAGGTGGTTACCGGCCACCGCTTAAAGAGTAAAGACGATATGGATAAACTCAGATTCCTACTTGAAGTTGGAGCCCTCTCTAGAGAGAGATACAGAATGGTTTCCTTAAATTTTATCTGTCCATTTCTCTTTCTTGATTGTTTGTGGTCACAAAGGCACAAACGGCCATATATTTCAAAGTTGTGCCAAATTTTTCTAAGAGTCTGTGTGGACGATATTAAGCCGCAATAAATAATTTATATTTTTGGTTGTTTTAGTAAAGTAGCTAACATGCTATTTTCAGTATTTTGTAGTAACGTTTTGGATTAAAATTCCTGATTTATCTCTACTGTTTAAGTTTTAATCTTTGGTTATTAATTTCTCCTTTAAAATATTTAACCAGTGATACTTATATATTCATATAACTACCAAAATAGAATGCCTTTCACGCATTCAAAATGATTAATATTATTATTTTGGTAAAAACAAAAAGTAAAATGAGCTCCAGCTCAGTTGGTGGCACGTGCCTTGCTTAAGCCACAATTATCTATTCTCCCTACTTACATTTACCAAATGATGAATAGTGTCAGCTCCATTTAGATATGTTTTTGGGTCTTATAGTTTGAAATGCTACATTTTAATAACTGTAATAAAAAACATCACATATGTTTCTCTATTTGTTATATTTCATGGTGTTAACGCAAATAGTCATTTAGTTGGATATGTCATGAAAGTATAACATTTTAGCAATCCATTTTGGAGATGTTCTTCGTATTTTCACAGTTTTTCTTTCTATTTTGGACATCCGTTTACGAGGGTCCGTTCTATCAAACCTTGATTTTCTTTGTTATGTTGATACATACTAACAATAGGCGAAGAATGAACCGAGAAAAGTCGCTACTTATCAGGAATGAATCTAAAAAATCCACTACGCCAATGGTCGTTTTTCATTTCCTCGAATCTTAGTTTTAGTGCATCTAGAAAGAAACCTAAGGGAGCTTCCAGGGTTTAGGATGAAACGTGACACAATAAAGGCATTAGTAACATATTTACGACAGATTGGTCGATAACCGTTCCACTGAGTATGTTGGAGTCTATTAAAATTTAGGGTTTAGGGTGTATTGTGTTGGATTAATTGGGTTTGTATTTAATCATTTATCATCTTTGCTTTTATTAGTGGGTTAGGTAAAGTGGTGAGTGCTTTAAGGAGTGTTTTATGGAATGAATTGTGGGAGTAGGATCCTACTTTGTTGGTTTTTCTTTTGTATTTAAGTCATTGTATGTTGATGCATTTTTATGAGGAGAAATATACAAAGTTAAGTTTAGATTTGTGTGTGTGTTTTTCTCTTTCATTTCCACATTTGGTATCAGAGCCTAGGGCTCGGGAAGACATAGAAGGCCGGTTTGAGAGTCGGAAAAGGAGTAGCCTTTCGCTGCAGGGTAGACGCAGCAGGAAACGAGTTTCTCTTTTGTTTCGTTGAAGGGGGTGTGAATTGTTTTTTGTTAGCGGTCGAAAAAAAAAAACTGCTTCTGCTCTTGAATAAGTGTTCGTATTGTAAAGAGACCAACCGGCGGAGGTGTGTTGCAAAGACGAACGGAAAAGATCCGTCAAAGCGGGTGGCTTTGGATTTAGTTCGTTCTGCTGGGGCAAGAAGACGGTAAAGCTCGGAGCTTGTTTTCTTAGTCGGTGGGATAAGTCTCTTGGAACGTGTTTGATCCGAAAAAGGTTGAAGCTGTCAAAAACCGCGGAAAAGACGAGCGGAAGGAAATCAAAGCAGGTGGCTTTGAGTTCGGCTCGTGTTGCGGGAAATAGAAGACGGTAAAGGTAGTGGTGACCTTGTCTTCTTCTTGAGCGGTGGAAGAATTTATTGGAATAGAATTGATCGGCAATAGTATGGTTGCCAAGACAAGAAAGGAATGGAGAAACAACACGGTGTGAACATTATGGTGGTGGCGGTTCAAATCGGGTGGCTTTGGGTGTGGCTGGGGAAGAGGCCGTCGATCCGGGAAAAGTTTTGATGTTAATGAACGTGTCCAACGGTATGCCATGTTACATGTTACAAGTGTTGTGAACAATTAAAATTTGTTGAGCTAAAGAAGACTTTGGACGCGACCGAGGTGGAGGTTTGGTGTCCGGGAAAGGTCAATAATCGAGATGGTTCTAAATGAACGTAATCAAGTGTTGCTGTGATCGAGTAACATGAACAAACCAATTAAGGCGGTGATTGTTGGATTAATTGGGTTTGTATTTAATCATTTATCATCTTTGCTTTTATTAGTGGGTTAGGTAAAGTGGTGAGTGCTTTAAGGAGTGTTTTATGGAATGAATTGTGGGAGTAGGATCCTACTTTGTTGGTTTTTCTTTTGTATTTAAGTCATTGTATGTTGATGCATTTTTATGAGGAGAAATATACAAAGTTAAGTTTAGATTTGTGTGTGTGTTTTTCTCTTTCATTTCCACATATTGTATATGATTTTATAAAAATGATAGTATTCCAAATTTCCATCTTTATTTGTGTTGCGTTATGCCTTATTTTAACGAAGAGTATGATGTTTGAAGTAAAATTGCTTTCAATTACATAAAAAAATTGATTACATAAAAATAAATAACACGAAAACATTCACATTGTGAACACCAAATAATAATTTGATTAGATAAACCTAAAGCGCTACCGGTTTCTTGGTGTTAGTCTATAAGCAGTGGTTTAATAACCACCAATTGATTTGACACTTTCAATTTAGAAGGAGTTGGAAGTGGATGCACTATTTATGGCAACCATATGTAAACCATAGTGATTTTATTATAACGTGAATATCTAAACATTGTCAGTTCCTACATGTACCAATAATATATTTTAGATTAACAGACACCATTCTTCATATAATACTGTTATTCATAGATGGTGCTCATGATAGGCTATTCCTTCTAAGTTCCACACTTGATCATTCTCCTTCCAAACACCATATATACATAATGGGTGATTGGATTATGAAGTTGTATGATAAAATATACTAACATGTTCTTTAAAATTGCCAAAAAGTAGTTGTATATGGATGTTTTATATATTTACCTCCTTCATTACAGTGTTGAGGATACCATCATTGTCACGTGCCAAAAAGTAGTTGTATACAGATGTTTATATATTTACCTCCTTCATTACAGTGTTGAGGATACCATCATTGTCACGTGCTATGGAAAACCTCAATGAGCGTTGTTATTAGTACTTTTCGTTCATCTCTCGATAATTTATCAATATATTAGACAATGTTAGAGGTTATTATATTATAAAACACCCCTGGGAAGCAAACCCTTGTCCATCTATCATGACCACACTCTCAAGCCATTCACATTGACTCGGGCCTGCACGACGTAACCTAGCAAATATCTCTTCAAAATTAGATAGTTTGTATGCTTTTCATGTCTACTAAAATAAATTTTCAACTCATGGTATATATATGGTTTTAGCTCGCAAAATCATATAATCAAATTGCAACAATGAAACTCCTGATACGCATTTGAGAATACATATTGAATGGATACATAAGTGTAATTGGCTTAATCAATGATAGCTAAATTCTTAACATCTACATTGCATTCTTATAGTCTCAATAAAAATCATACCCATGGTTTTATTCTCTACATTTTCCAACTATATAAGCTACGGGTAATATTTGGTTGTTTCCGTCCATAACACCCACTATGTTCATGGTCCCTAAGTATTTCCATTTGAGGGGCACCGTGTGGTATGATCAACGGTTATAACTAGTTTTAAAATGTACTCAAATCTACAAACTAGTGGACCATGACCAACAAAACTTAATCAAAACTTCATACTAATATCGTATTCGAAATAAATATCACCACATAATCAATAACGACAAAGAAGAACTTAACTCAAAGTGATCGTTGTCCTCCCTCTTAATGTGACAACTGACGTTGAATTTATATTTTCTAGATTGTAACAATACACAGGAAGGATAAAAAACCTTCTTCGTGACTTCAATTCGATAAACTCCTTTTAAACAATATTGTGTTTCCAAGTTGTTTCTAATAAACTTGCTGAAACCTGTTCCGATATAACAAAACTATAAACATATAAAATGGTCATTGTATGATATATAAAATCTAAATATAGTTTAGCCCAAAATGCACGAATGTCACATAAATGAAATTTGAAATTTAAGATTATCCAAAATATCATTTTTCCAAATATTTTATTCACGTCTCAATTATCTTTTGATATTCCAGAACAAAAATAATCTTGAACAAATTACAACATTTCAAACATGATGATCATCCCGATAATCAAATAAGTTGAATCAGTAATTACAATATTTCTTTCATTATCTTGTGGTCACTCTATACATATTCCTTAAATAAATTATCAAATAGGCCATACACCAGACACTAAGGTTTAGTAGTTAGTATGAGGGCTTTTTTCGGCCCATTTGATTTGGGACTTCGATTGATCATATCTGGTCCGAAAGGCCCATTTCGGACTCCGCTTGATAATATCTGATCCGAGAAAAGCAATCCTCAATTCCTCCTAGTTCCCACTCTTCACTCTGTAAGTATGTCACTTTCTATATTTTGTCCTTGATTTTGTTGCCATTCTAGGGTTTTAGTACTCGTTAAGAAATTTCTTGATTGAGTTACGTGACATTGAAGAATGGCCCTTGTCGATATCTCCCTATTGTGTATATCTTTTTGTGATTTCTTGTTCTATATTGTTTTTATTTTGATCTCGTTTCGAATAATAGAATTTTCGGAAACAATACGAATTCTATGTGTTGCTTTTATGCTGAATACGATATGAATTTGCTGAAGTTTCAGAAACGTTTAATCAGAATAGAGGCGGATTGAGGCCTACGCCCAACAGTTAGAGTCCCGTTTAGTTGTTAAAATTCTCACCTAGTATTCTCTTATTCTTTCTCAAATTCTTTTTTGTTGCTTGAAAGTAGAAATTTTTTCAGTATATGATTTAGAGTATGATAAACTTTGTCTTCAATATCTAGATTTTGAAGGTTAAACGATCTATCGCAAACTGAAGGTGATTTGCAATTCTTACTGTTTACCTGACTGGGATGTTTTGTTATAGATAAGTAATCGACCAACAGTAAATATGTCTAAAGGATATAAATAGAGACGAGACAGCAAAACAAATGCTGGCTAGGGTTCTTAAAGAAAGACCATTGTTACTTCTCCCTCACCCCCTTCACAGGGTTCCCCTTGGCAACAACAACATCGTTGAAATCATAGGCCCATCTCCTTCAGCCAAAACTGAAATCTTGCTTCAAGTGGCTGTTACTTGCATTCTTCCCAAGAACTGGAATGGAATCCAATACAGAGGCTTTGAACATTCCGTCTTATTCTTAGACTTAGATTGTCGCCTTGATATATTCCGCCTTTCTCAATCTCTAAAGCAACGAACAAAACTAATCATATGTACACCCACACATGTCTAATCATTGAGGGTTTTTTAGCACCCACCATTGTGAATATTAAAGTTTAGTATGGTACAAATTGTAATGCATGTTTTTAGTTTTGTGTATACTTTAAAAAAAACGTGAATAGTCGATCAAATAAGAAAAAAAAGATAATCATAGACACAAAAACCAAAAGTAAGCAATCCTCTAGAAAAAAGGAAAACTCAATGAAATGGAAGGTGCGTAATTATTCACACGAAAACCAAAATAATAATAGTAATTTATTTTCATAAAATTGGTCATGCTAATTTATTTAAGGGATGTGGTATTTTTCATTTATGTTTTTGATCCATCTACTTAAAGAAGTTGTTTTGGTTTTTATACATTTATAATGATTTTGTGAAAACCAGAAAACTTATATCAAATAAGTAGAATTATAACTTATGTAATACTTAGTTGCTATATTTGACTCTTTATGGTAAAATGTTGTAAAAAGGGTAATTTGGTCTTTTGACCCTATGAATGACCTTTTGTGTAATAATATTGTGTGTTTGTGGCAAGGATGTAAGAAATAAAAACCTTAAAGGAGATGTTAGGAGTTTTGGGCCAAAAGTGAACAAAACGGGATTAGAAGGACCAAATGGTCATTTAGGTAAAGTTTGGAGGTATAAATAGAGAGAAACTTCTATTCCTCTCTATTTGAGTCGTGAATTACCTCCAGCAGAAGAAAGAGAGATCGAGACCTTGAAGATTCTGAAGGATTGAAGCAGAAATTGAAGAATCAAATTTGAATCGGTGATTTCCAAGTCATCTAAGGTTAGAATTTCATCATTGTAAGCTAGTTAAACCATTTTTAGTTATATTGAATGGGTGAAAACAAAATTCAGAAGTTGAGTGAGGTTTGTTCTAAGTTTCTAACCTCTAAATCATATTCTAATCATCATTGGAACTCAATTCCACCTTTAGAAACGATTAGAAGCAAAGGAATTGACAAATATGTTCATGAATCCTAGAATTCGGGTTTGTGAGGATTGATTTATTCTAATGTTTATGGAGTAATAAGTGTTATATAGGAGGTTTAGAAGTACTCTAAATATCATGTTTTAACCTTCAATTGAATTGGATTTGAGCTGAAACCAAACAGACCATAGATCAAAGACTGTGCATGAAAATAGGGTTGGGTCTGTAGTGTCACACGACCCCGTGTGATGCTACACGACCCCGTGTGAAATCAAACAGTAAGTCTGGAGGTCTTACAAGACCTCGTGTGAAGCAAGCAGTAAGTCTGGAAGTCCAATACGACCCCATGTGACCTCTACACGACCCGTGTGACCTAAACTTGTATAATTCACTTCCATTATGTCCCTGATTGAGTAATTTGATCCCCTAATCTTTAGTATATGTTTAATATGATATGAAAACATGAAAAGATAAGTTCATATCATGATACAAACAGTTTATATAGGTGCGGATCAAGCAATAGAGAAACAAGGAAAGGGAAAAGAAGTGTTGAACACTTAGACATTCCTTGCAAGATCTAAGGTGAGTATGTGTTTATTTAATATGGTACATAACAAATAAATTTTCTTTATTCATCAAGTATCATATAAAATTCAAAGCTATAGAGTTAAAGATAAGTTTATATTATAATGATGATATGTTCATACATTTGCATGATAGTCAATGTTGATATCTTTATATGATAATAGTAGAATGAGTATGAGTTACAAAATTAAAGCTTTATAAAGAATTGTCCGGACTAGGACCTTACCCGTTTGAAGGGGGGACATAAGACACTACTGGGATGGTACCTCCCTTCGCGAAGTAGTGATCTTAGCGTGCCCTTATGGTTGAAATTTGTTCTTTTCCATGAAGGGAGATTTATTAGCAAGACCTTGTGGTTAGATTAGTTCTTTGCCACGAAGGGAGATGAGTCTAGCACGCCCTTACAGATGGATTAGTTCCATTCTGTGAAAGGGAGATTAATTGTGAGAATTTTCTTATATAGAAATGAGAAGTAGAAAGTCTTGCTCTTAAATTAAAAAGGATAAGAAGAATTTAATTATCAGTTTATTTGTTATGCTTATTACTTGCTCCCACATTACTCACAAGACTTTATGTCTTACATATCTTTGTTTGTTTTGGAAATGCTATGTTTCCAGGTGAATAAGCGTAGAAGATTTTGGAAGGACTAGAAGACTTTGATAGTGGGACCTATATTTTGTGGTATGCTTAAACTATAATAATGTAACTTAGTTGTAATACCCCGAACAGTGTTTTGAATGATGTAATGGTTTTTGTTAAACCTCATTTTGTTATGTAAATATAGTTGTAAACTTTTGATTTGGAGAAATGGGGTGTTACAGATTTTCTCTCATCAATTAAAATGAGTGGTATAAAAGTCAAAACACACTTTTTAAGTGGATGTATAAAAAAATATAAATGGAAATATATGCTAACAATGCCTTGTATAAGTTAACCTCACAGAATACTCTTAATATTACAATATTTTATTGAAAAATTGTTGGTTAAGCTGCTTTGCAAAAATATCATAATTTCATTATTCCCTCTTGTAATACTTAACATAAACATCTTCTTCATTCATAAGTTCTCACAAGAAATAATATTACATGTTGACATTCTTTACCCATCCATGAAGAGTAAAACTATTTTTTGACCGAAGTATACAAACTATTGTCACAAAAGAAAGTGGTCGACTTGTTTTTATTTGACCTTTTAAACTCCATGTTGCCAACCCAGTTGAAATCATGCATACGTTGCATCAGTATATTTAGTTTTCGTTGCATAAAGCACCGCACTTTGTTGTTTCTTTAAGCTCTATCGTATTGTTTAATTTTCAAGATGAAAAACATATCCATAAGTGGTTATGCTATCATTTAAACTTTCTGATAAGTCATTATGAAGATAACCAATGAGATTGAATGATGCATTATGTTAAAAAAAAACCATCATCAATGGTTCATTGAACATATATAGGGATGGTAAATAAATAAAACAGAACCTGACAGAAAAATTGAAAACCTATAGTTTATGGTCGGGCCGATTTTGGTATGTTGCTTAGTTTTTAACAGATTCGGGTATGAGAATGGTATTGGTGATCTCCACCCCAATTACCTGAAATAGAGATCTGAGACCATAAATCGTTTATATAATATATAACAATAGGCAAATGCCCATGCATTGCATGGAATTTAATAATGCATTTAAAATATTATAAATATATGTTATTGAAATAACAATATTATTGTTATAATTATTTTGAATTTTATGATAACGTTGGCATGTCATAAAACTATATAACCAGAGTCATTTCTATCTATAGTTGCGTATGGAAAATCTGAATATAACTTTATTTTTAACTATCGATATAATGACCAAATTTATAGAGACATATATTATATTTACATTAACATAATTACATGTGTGTCATGCGTGAATGAAATTAAATACAATATTTGGGTTGGTGTTATTTTTGCATGCCGTTATTGTTAGTTAACTTAATAATAACATATTTCTCAAATTTTAATTTAGACCATTATTATAAGGAAAAATCTCGAAAAAACCCAAAAAATTTTCATCAAATTTCTTAAAAAAACACTATAGTATTCTTTGGTATATTAAAATCCATATATATATTTTCTAAAATGTCTAGTTTAAGTTTTCAGATCTCAGAATAATCCAACACATTTTCATGTAATCATTAAAAAAACCAATATATTATATTTTTGGTGCATTAAAACTCCTATATTTTTTGAAATTTTCTAATCAAATAGATTGCAACCATCAAACACTTAAGAATCTTACATAGCATTTGTGGTTGTCTAGGATTTACTGATCGAAAACCTTAAATTAGACATTTTAGAAAATATAATGGTTTTAATGCACTAAAATATAATATAGTGGTTTTTTTAAGAATTCACTAAAAATATGTTGGGTTTTTATAAGATTTCCCCTAATTATAATTATAAAATATTAACCATTTTCTTTACTTTTAACATAACAATAGAGTTTCTTCTAATATGATGTTACTTTTAGGTATTTTTATTGTTTGTGATTTTAAAGCTAATTTTCTTGAAAGTTTTGATGATTATAAGACATAGTGTTTGGTCAAGTTTTTAGTTAAATTGGTATTATAATTTAGGTTTTACACTTAACACTATATTAAGAAAAATGGCTATTTTAAAAACTCGTCTTTTGTTTCTTTTTTAAGTCTAGTTGGCATTTTGATTTAAGATTTCTCTTTAACGTTATATTTAAGTTACCAAATCAATCATGATCATAATATATCAATAATTTAAAAGTTAATGTCAAAAGATAGAGACTTAAAGCACATAATAATAAAATAATTTACCATATTAAAAAACCAAACTAATATGGTTTAAGATATGGTTTATCTATAAAACATAATAAAAGTCAACTTCTATTTTTTATTTCACGTCAACAATAGATAAAGTTGTTAGAACAATAAAAGATCGTTTGGTTCTATGTAAACAGATTGTAATATAGATGAACAAGTATCAATGATCAAACTGATGTCGAATGATTATATTAAAATACTCTAGAACAATTCGTAAGAACTATTCTGTAAGAGTGACCACTGCCTACAAGATCGCCGTGAAGGATTTTCAATTCGTGCATCAAGAATATTAACCCTAAAAAGGTATGTGCATGCATTATATAGCTAAACTAAACACAGAATGGGCAGGCCCATCCGTTATACAAAAAGGCTAACCAAAAGCGCAATTTACACAACACAAAATATACCAACAAAAGGAAATAACATAAATAAAAAATCTCATATTACTTATATCTAACATCTTTTTATTTTAAATACATATCTTTTTCATATAACAAAAAGAAAACACATTCTTCCATGGTTAAGCTTATCTATTTATCCTTCAATAAAAATACACGCACCCCCCCCCCCCAAATAGAGTTTTTTGTTAATTAAAGTAAACTTTTTCTTCGTAGTATTTTTCAGTGTTGCAAAAGTCGCTAGGCGCTACCAGGTCGGCGGAGTAGCGAGTAGCGAGTAATCGAACACATTCAATCGTCCACTCATCCACTCATTTACACATTTAATCGAACAGAAGGTGCGCATATCTCAAAACCATTGAATTCACAAAACACAAAAAATCAATTAATGCATTCACAAATCGTTGAATTCACAAAACATAAAAAATCGATGCAATCACAAATCGATAACCACAAGTTGAGTTAATATAACATCGATGCAAGGATTGAAGCTGTAAACCCAAATCGGAGCTCTAATCAGAAATTGAACAATCGAATTGATTGAAGCATCAGGTTTGCACTACTAATCAGAACCGTTTGAAGCTGCAAACCGAAATCAGAACTCGCCTCAAGGATTGAAACTTACTTCGATTGAACATGACGCGTGAAATTGGAATCCGACGAACTTGGAGATAACATGACGAGGAATCTAAAACGATGCCCAACTTAAATTGGAATCGAATGAAACGAAGGAAATGAGTGAAATTGGAAACAAAGGTAACGAGTGAATTGGAATCCGACAAATTTCGATTGAACATGCCCGACTGAAATTGTAAACGAAGGAAACAAAACGATATCATAGTTTTTTGAAGGAAATAAGAGAAATGTTGGCTACTTTGGTCTTAAGATGTATCCCACATCGCCCTTAACAAAAGAACATGAAGGCGTTTCTCAGTTATAAATAGCAAAGCTTTGTTCTAAAACAACTTGCTCATTAAACTCATTCAACCGGGTTTACTCCTGGTAAAAATGTGTTCAGTAAAAATTTTAAAATTTTTGAAAGGTTGATTTTGGGCCAAATGGGACCGAAGATGGATTTAAAATTGGGCCGAGTTTTTTAAATTTTGTCCGATTTGGGCCGATTTATTCCGAGGTTGACCGAGTTTGACTTGGTCCGAGTTTTTTGGACGAGTTGGTTAAACTCGCCAAGGTTAAGGTCCGAGTCCGAGTTTAAGGCCGAGTACTCGGCCGAGTTTTGCAACACTGGTATTTTTCACACTCTAGCAAATTATGTTACATATATGATCTATATATACATTATTAACAATTAACTCTCATAAATATAAATAAGTAGCATAAGTTGATAAAAACTCTTGAGGTATACTGATTAATTAGTTGAAGTGGTGCCAAACAGTGACAGACATTCATAAGTTGTCAAACAAACCCCTAGCTTACTTTTCTAATAGATGTTTTGCAAGTGTGTGGAATAACATTCTAGAAACAGGAAGCGAATTGATGACACTAATAAAAGTGCAAGTGTGTTAAATAATTTTTACGGGATGGAATTCAGTGACGTCTTCAAAAGAATCATTGTGATCGAGAATTAGAAAAAAGTGTTAAATAAGTAAATTTTAAATCAATTAAGATAACACTAAATCGAGAATTATATTTGTTATACTAACTAATAAATCACGAGTAGAGACTGTTGAATGACCACTATATATATATATATATATATATATATATATATATATATATATATATATATATATATATATATATATATATATATATATATATATATATATATATATATATATATATATATATATATATATATATATATATATATATAAACTATATAATTTTAATCAGCGTAACACGTGGACATTCTTCTAGTTTATTTAAATTCTTGATGATCAGATCAAAGATTTGGAAGAATTAAGTAGTTGTGATCTTTTCTGGTGTAAGCCTCTTGAGTTGTTTCTACAAATAACTTTTAAACAAAAATTACGTTTTAAGTTTATAGAGCATCCACACCATACTTTTTCATTTTGAAAAACCAAACTAAAAGTCTAAAAGTGTACCAATGGGGGAGATCTTTCACACAATTTTTTTTTCATAATTGCATCTAACTTTACAAATTTAAAAATTTATCAATAACTTAGGTGTGTCTCATAAATGTTCAACTAAGTATAATATTGTCAACTTAAATAAAGAGAAATAAAATAATATTGATACAAATTGACAAGTTCCACCAAAAAAATTGATGAAAACGATCTCCTATAATGGATATTTTTTTCTAGTTTTGTGGATTAATAATTTGGTGTGTGTGTGTGTATATATATATATATATATATATATATATATATATATATATATATATATATATATATATATATATATATATATATATATATATATATATATATATATATATATATATATATATATATATATATATATATATATATATATATATATATATATATATATAAGAAGGAAAATTTTGGTAGAAATAAGTGCTTCATTTGTATTACTTCTGATGATGCAAACAAACGAATCATTATAAGATGCTAAAAAACATGATTCACAAAAAAACACATCGATTATTCATTTTTGTGACGCTTCACTAAAATTGTCCGCAAAGTGTGTAAAAAGTTTCTTAAGTAAAAAATGAATAATCGAGTTATTTTTTCAGAATTTTTTTTTTACGAATCATAGTTTTTACATTATGTAATGATTCATTTTGTTGCTTGGTCAAAAAAACATGCATGTAAATCATTTGTTATCCTTCCTACCAAATTGTTCCTTCTTATTTCATCTCACTTATATATATATATATATATATATATATATATATATATATATATATATATATATATATATATATATATATATATATATATATATATATATATATATACACACACACACACGTACATACATACATACATACATACATAAGTGAGATATGTTATATATAGGCTTGTGTATTAAACCCTTCATATGACATATGTTATATGTATACCGTTTATTTCCTTATACTATTGATGATTTCTATGGACTTAACTCAACTAAAATCACGAGTAAAAGCTCATTATGGATCGAGACTCTATATTATAACTACAACCATTGTAGAGGAGTTTTATAGAGACCTAATGTGTCAAACACCATGCTAGAGTCAAGGAAAGAAAATGCCAAAAAAGATCAAGGAATCTTTGAGTGGAACAGAAAATGAATGAAGAAATAATATAGGAATAAGGAAATAAGTGATATACAAACATGATGTCGTATCAGGGGTTTAGTATGCAAGCTTATGTACATAACAGTAGTATATTCACTTTTCCCTAATATATATATATATATATATATATATATATATATATATATATATATATATATATATATATATATATATATATATATATATATATATATATATATATATATATATGACTAGGATCAAATGTATCTTCATAAATATTGTGTTACCTTGTAACTAAATATGGACCAATCATTTTAAATCTGGACATGAGTATAATAGTAATTGACATATAAATCAATTAATTTTAAATAAATAAAATCCTATAAATCTTGGAACCGCTCCTATAATTACGAAAACTAACTTTTTCCTGAATTCTGATCGGTCCACACAGTCACACAATTATTGCAGATCCGACTTGGTGATTATCTCGTGGAGACTTGATAATAAGCAAGAGTAGCTACCTATCAGATCTTTATGTTTCACTTTTGCAGGTTTTGCTTCCCGGATAATTTTATTATTTAAAGTTCCACAGTCGTTCATACTTTCAGAAGTAAGTGTGAATTAAGACTGTTATGAATTGAATTGTAGACTGTCTAAGGAGTTAGACATAGCAATAGTTTTGCTGCAATGTTCATGAGTACTTGGAAATGGGGATTTGAGTATTGGAGAAACCCACGCTCAGAGAATTACTTTATGGATTCTATCACAAGTAATTCTGAGACGATAATATCTTATGGTCTTGAAACGGAGACATATGAGTTGAAATTTACAAGTCGGTTGTGCATTGATAATACGTAAATGCATCGGTAACTCGATGTCATAAAACATATTGTTGTGCACGATTTGATGAGCAAAAGACACAAGAATATGAGTCGAAGTTTATTCGTTCCTTTTGCCCTAACGAGAAAAGCGATATATGTGGGCCCCTCGGTGATTTGGTGTTGACTTATAGTGCTGGCCAGCCAGGACTGAATTGATGTGTTCAATTACAAGTCCTATATCATCAAAAATCAGGAATCGGGAAACAGAGTATCGGACTGAGATTGATTTTAATCCATGTATCAAGTCCGAATGATATCTGGTAGAACGGAGGATCATATGATCACGTATCTTAAGGACACGTAACTGTTTGGGTCAGAGTTCGGCAGGGGCTTTTGGAAGCTACAATTTGCTGATCAGTTTGGAAGCTATATTGTATTATAGTTATAGACTTATCCAAGTGGGAGACTGTTGGATTAGGTGTCTAAGCCATAACTATAATTGATACATATACTTGAATTCATAGCAACAGAGTCCTTTTGGGTTGCCCTCAAACCTAGCAGAGGCCAAGATAACTTATAAAGAGAGAGAGATTAATTTATTAATATATTATGAGGATAATATATTAATTAGAAATCATGATATTTAATTAATGATTGATCAGAAATTAATTAGAATTAATTTTGGGATTAATTAGATTAATTAAAAGTACAGATAAGCAAGTTGAATTGTATGATAAAAGGCTTATCATACCAAGAGTTCAAATATGGTAGTTATATGCTATATGACTTATCATTCTGGGGCTATAAATAGGGAGCCCCATGCACCCCATTCATTCACGCCAAAAAGGGAGTTCTCTCCTTCTTCTCTCTTGTTTCTTGCTTGCTTTGGTTCTGGGTGTGAGCTATTAGAGGCACGACAATTGTGGTGCTTGCTTCCAAAGGTTTAAATGTATGAAGTTCTAAACTCTGTTTAGAATTTATTTTTTATTATATACCTTGTGCTCTTAGTTATAGATTTAATAGAGAAAGCATAGATCCTTATTAGGTTGCATGTGAACTTAAGTTTTTTAAGGTTATATTTTGCATAGAATCCATCAAGAAAGAGAAATATAATGGTCTGAGTTTGAGAACAATTTGATTTTATTATTAAATTTCCGCATTGTAGTTGACTTTATGGTTTCTTCGTTGAATTTTCGTTGACAGAATCATGTTTTATTAAATTGTTTTTCATGACAGTAGCTTTAAGCTTGGTTGATTAATATATTTTAAACAGTTTAAGTTATTTATCTACATATGTGTTTTCTTATTTTTTTTAATATGATTGCAAGGTACTTGGCCAGTACACTATCAATGTTGTATACAAAGATTGAGGTTTAAGGATTGATTGTTTTAATTGACCAATTTCCCTTCTGTTTAATGGACCAATTTACCGATGTTTGTCGTTAATAGCAATGTAATTTGGGTTTTTGCTTTAAAATAACAATGTACTTTGGGTTTTTGCTTTTATGGTATTTTAGGGACCAATTATGTAAAAATATTTGACTAATTTCCCTGCCACGTTTCCAACTCTAAGTCAAAAAGAAAAAATATGTCTAATTTGAGTACTACTTTTTGGACCAAAACTGAAAAAACTTTTACCTGTGTTTGAGTCAATCAGGATCAAGGTCACACGTACCATCTTTTTTCTCAACAGATGACTCAACTTTGTTAGCAATAGCCTCATTCATTCATCCCATATACTTTCTTTTCCTATCGTTCTCTTGTTTCTTGTATTTAAAAACAAATGCAGTACCTTTCCCGTTCTCAATATCAACTTTTGTAGAATCCTCCTTTTGCTTTTGATTCCCTTCTAAACCATCTATTCCCTTTCTTTTAACATCGTTTCTAGGAATACTCTTCGAATTTCCATTTAACTTACCTGTATGGTCAAGAGAAGTAGACGTACTGCTTAGGGATGCAACTGTGCCAGGAGCTTTGTTATGCGAAATTTCTTCAATTTCCTTTTATTTCAAACTGGAACCTTGATATTTGGAACTCAATGAGCTTCTGCTTACGAGTGCCTCTGCACCAGAAAATGTGTTTTCTGGAATTTCCTTGACCTCGTGTTTTGACTTGACATCTTGATCTTTGGAACCCAATGATCCCCGAGATGAAGTTACAGTGGTCTATTGCTGCATTTGGTTACCTTTCTGTTGTCAATATAGGTTGGTTTAATCTAGGTTTTTTGTTGTTAATATTAGCAAGATCTCAACACACTTCACTTCTGCTAAGCGTTCTTATTTCATTCGATTTTAGTTAGTCTTCTTTTTTGCTTTTAATTGACCAATTTAGCCTTGGACCAACGTAACACCAGGTATGTTTAAGGATTGTATTTTAAAAAAACATTAATTATGAAACTATGTTGCTATTTATGCAACATACTTTAACAGTATGTTGTTGCATAAATGACAACATTTCATCACAAACTCCAAAATTAGGTCTGTTAAGGGACCATTTATGTAATTGCAAAAAAGTTTGATACCAGGTCTGTTTAAGGATTGAAATACAAGCCATACTATAAATTTTTTAAATTTAGTTGTAGTTGACTTTAGGACCAATTCTGTAATTTTTTGTTAAACGGGTATCATTGACCATTACTAAAAATTGTTTTACTTTGGTAAAATAGCATGCTTTAAATCCAAGAATAATTTACTGTAAAAATGATTTACAAAGTTGGTTGGTAAATTACGACAAACTTGGTTGGTAAATGATTTCCTGGTATTATTGTAATTTTAAGCATTTTGGAGCAAATGACCATTTCACCCTTCTATTTACCCACATCCTATGAATTTAAAACGAAACAGCACATAAAGCTCGCTGATTTCCCATGTTTTTGCAATTACTCTTTTTGGGACTAAATGGAATGTATGAATGTGAGTATATGACATTTTTACCCTTCAATTTACCCATCATCCTCACTAAGTAAAAAAGAAGCAGCATATCTTTTCAGTTACGTATCTTTTTGGACTAAATGAGAATGTGAAAAGTGACGATTTTGCCTTTCTGTGTACCCATCCTCCCCATTTGTAAAAAAGAAACAAAAAGCTCTCTAATTTCCCTTATTTTTTCAATTAAATGACCATTTAACCTTATTTATAATTGACCAAGTTACCCTTCTGTTAATGGACCAATTTACCCTTGGACCAACGTAACACCAGGTTGTTGGAATCTCAAAGACACATGGGACCATTCAAGCATAAGTGGGAAACATATGTTAGTGGTGTTCATAATAGCTCCTATATGTTAGTGGTTTTCATAATAGCTAGGAGCGTATGTTTATTTCTAGATATATATATATATATGTTGTTCAGTAAGAATAAATATTAGTGAGATATATTGTAAGTGTATCAATCGGTTCTTTTGAGTGATTTTCCCGATTGTTAATCAAAGAGTTTGTTTGGTTATTTGTTATATACACATTTTATCTTGAATTGGTATCAGAGCGGCGTTCGGTCGATAAGGGTGTGCAGCCCCAATTTCTCTTGATCGGGTTTGTTCAAACGAGAGACTAACCGGTGGTGCATGATAAACGGACGGGAAGATATCAAAGCGGGTGGCTTTAATTCGGTTCGTTTTGCGGGTGTGACGGAAGACGGTAAAGGTGGGTGTGACCTTGTCTTGTCAACCGGTGGAAGAGTGCTCTTCGAACAAGCTTGATCAAAGAGGTTGGGGTTGTCAAAAGGAAGACTAGAAAGGCGATGGCACTAGCTAGAGAAGGAGGTCCGATGACGTATCAAGTCCCCGTTTTAACCCCAATAAATTATCCGGTGTGGGCGGTCAAAGTGAAATCCATTATGGATGCTCACGGCATATGGGAGACGGTTGATGTAAGGGTGTCAGGCGAAGAAACGAATCTAAAGAAGAAGAAACAAGCACTTGCTTTCTTGTTTCAAGCTATACCGGAAGAGATGGTGTTGCAAATGGCGAGTTACACAGATCCAAAACAGGTGTGGGATGGTTTGAAGACACGGTATTTGGGTGTGGATCGGGTGAGGACGGCTCGGGTTGCAACCTTGAAAAGGGAGCTTGAAGGTTTGCGCATGAAGGAGGATGAAACTATTGATAGTTTTGTGACAAAATTATCGGGGTTGGCCTCAAAAGCAAGGAGTCTTGGATATGAGATTGAAGAAGGTGATTTGGTAAAAAGGTTGTTAGATTCGATGCCTAAGTCGTTTCTTCAAATCGTGGCGTCAATTGAACAATGTTTCGAGTTGGATTCAATGTTATTTGATGAAGCCGTTGGTAGATTGAAGGCATACGAGGAGCGTATAAAAGGAACCGAAAGAACGGAGGACGTTCAAGATAGTTTATTGTTGGCTAGTGGAGAAAATTCAAACATTTGTAAGCATTGTGGCAGTGGAGGTTCAAATCGGGATGGCTTTGGACGTGGCCGGGGAAGAGGTCGTGGGTCCGGGAAAAGTCGGGATGGGGAACGTTTCCAACGGGATAAAAGTCACGTTAAATGTTTCAAGTGTGGTGAATTTGGTCACTATAGCAATGAGTGTCCTAAGTGGGAAAAGCAAGAGGCAAATCTAATTGAAGATGAATCAGCAGTATTTTGATGGAAAACTTTGGATGTGACCAAGGTAGAGGTCGGGTGTCCGGAATAAGTCGAGAATCAAGTTCGTTTAAGTGCTGGTTTGCGGTTTGTGATTGTTTGGATTAAGGCTTTAATCCAAATTATTCACTATCTTTATTTATGTGTTATGTTTTTAGTTATTTGGTTTGTTTACTTTTGAGTGGGTATTATGGAGAATAAAGGGAAGGTGGAGCGTAAAGTCAGGAGAAGTGGAAGTTTTCACGGAAGAAGTAAACATATTCACATTCGGGATTGAAAACATCTCTAGAAAGACTTAGAGATTCGGGGGTGATTGTTGGAATCTCAAAGACACATGGGACCTATATGTTAGTGGTTTTCATAATAGCTAGGAGCGTATGTTTATTTCTAGATATATATATATATATATATGTTGTTCAGTAAGAATAAATATTAGTGAGATATATTGTAAGTGTATCAATCAGTTCTTTTGAGTGATTTTCCCGATTGTTAATCAAAGAGTTTGTTTGGTTATTTGTTATATACACATTTTATCTTGACAGGTATGTTTAATGATTGTTTTTTTTAAAAGCATTAATTCTTACGATTTTACCGCTAAGTAAACAAACGTGATCTTTTTTGTTAACAGAAATATCGTTAGGAAAAAAGACACAGCCTCCAAGTTTAAATAATCGATTGACCAAACATAAAAAACCAAAATACCACAAAATGAAAAGCAAACGATAAAAAACACTAAAATGCCCCCACATGAAAAGCAAACGATCTCTTTTCTGAGAGGCATGTGATAGTAAAGGTTAGTAATTGATGGTAAAGGAACCAATATTAATAACTTTTTGCAACTACAAGAACCCTTTATGTAAATATAAACAACTTCAAACAGAACTAAAAAAGATAGACCAAATGGACAAATCTGTAATTTACTCAACTTTATTAGAAAAAACAATATCCTACCCCAACTGAGGCCCAGTTTCTCTTTCTTTCTATCTCTTATAAGACCATACGGAATGGGTATCACAGAGCCTCAGTGATGTCCTACTCAGCTTCCCATCACGCCGTGAACACCGCCCCAGGTGTGGTGTGATGGGCGTGATCGTGATGCTATGTGATAGGGATCACGGCTCATCACAGCCAATAAGGTTTTTTCCTTTTTTTTAATTACCACTCAACCAATTAGAAGCTAGTATTTTTATTTTTATGGAATTATTTTTATTTGGAAAAGATGATGTGGTGTGATGGGTATTACTTGTGTGTTGTGATGGAGTGTGATGGAATGTGATAGGGAAAAAAGCTGATGTGGCGCTGATGTGGTACCCATCACATTTGTTCAATGTGATGGGTATTGCAAGTGGTCTAAAAACACCTGTAACTAAAAACATCACTCAAGCAAAAAAAAAAAAAACAACTTTTTTCTTTTTATTTATATGAACTTCCAAGGTCAAATAAGGTAGGTGGTGAAGATCAGAACCACCCTTGAATCTTCCATGAAAATTTTAAAAACCAAATATTTTTAATCAAATTTAATTACTTAAACAAAAAATATAACCAGATAAAAAACCACAGATACCAAATTACCCTTTTGTTTAATGGACCAATTTACCCTTGATCCAACATAACACCAGGTATGTTTAAGTATTGATTTTTTTTTAAAAAAAGCATTAATTCTGAAAGTATGTTGCTATTTATGCAACATACTTAAAAAGTAGGTTGTTGCATAAATGGCAACATTTCATCACTGACTCCAAAATTGAGTCTGTTAAGGGACCATTTATGTAATTGCAAAAACGTTTGATACAAGGTCTGTTTAAGTATTGAAATACAAGCCATACTATAAATTTTGTAATTTTAGTTGTAGTTGACTTTAGGACCAATTCTGTAATTTTCTGTTAAACGAGTATCATTGACCATTACTATAAATTTTTATACTTTGGTAACATAGCATGCTTTAAATCCGAGGATAATTTACTGTAAAAATGATTTACAAAGTTGGTTGGTAAATTAGGACAAAGTTGGTTGGTAAATGATTTCCTGGTATTCTTCTAATTTTAAGCATTTTGGAGCAAATGACCATTTCACCCTTCTATTTACCCATCATCCTATGAATTTAAAAAGAAACAGCACATAAAGCTCGCTGATTTCCCATGTTTTTGCAATTACTCTTTTTGGGACTAAATGGAATGTCTGATGTGAGTATATGACATTTTTACCCTTCAGTTTACCCATCATCCTCACTAAGTAAAAAAGAAACAACTTATCTTTTCAGTTACGTATCTTTTTTGGACTAAATGAGAATGTGAGAAATGAAGATCTTGCCCTTCTGTGTACCCATTATCCCCATTCGTAAAAAAGAAACAAAAAGCTCTCTAATTTCTCTTATTTTTTCAATTAAATGACCATTTAACCTTATTTTTAATTGACCAATTTACCCTTATGTTTAATGGACCAATTTACCCTTGTGTGCATCGTTTATTCAGAGCTAAATTCATGGTCGACCTGCAATCAGTATTGTGGATGACAATGTCTCTAGGGGGAATCTGTGGGAGTTTATTTGGTAAAATAGCATGTTGTAAATCCGATAACAATTTTCTATAAAAATGGTTTAAAAGTTGCATAAAATGGATGATTTCCGTATAACTGAAAACACAATGGAACTTAGAGAAAGCTTCCAAAAATATCTGATACTTATTCCAGATATGTCATATGTATGCGTGTGTGTATATATATATATATATATATATATATATATATATATATATATATATATATATATATACATACATACATACATACATACATACATACATACATACATACATACATACATACATACATACATACATACATACATACATACATACATACATACATATATATATATATATATATATATATATATATATATATATATATATATATATATATATATATATATATATATGATAAAAATGCGTAGATAACATAAATCATAAAGGTATATATATATATATATATATATATATATATATATATATATATATATATATATATATATATATATATATATATATATATATATATATATATATATATATATATATATACATACATACATACATACATACATACATACATACATACATACATACATACATACATACATACATACATACATACATACATACATATATATATATATATATATATATATATATATATATATATATATATATATATATATATATATATATATATATATATATATATATATATGATAAAAATGCGTAGATAACATAAATCCTAAAGGTACATACATATATATATATATATATATATATATATATATATATATATATATATATATATATATATATATATATATATATATATATATATATATATATATATATATATATATATATATATATATATATGATAAAAATGCGTAGATAACATAAATTCCATACATACATACATACATACATACATACATACATACATACATACATACATACATACATACATACATACATACATACATACATACATACATATATATATATATATATATATATATATATATATATATATATATATATATATATATATATATATATATATATATATATATATATATATATATATGATAAAAATGCGTAGATAACATAAATCCTAAAGGTTATCATTTCATATCGAAGCGTATCAGGTAACGTCAACACATCCGATACTTATTCCCAAATCTCGCATATGTACACTCCTTTCCTTTCTTCTGATTTTTTTGTTGATTGTAGTTAAATCTACGTTGGTCATCATATCCGTTAATCTCTTTCCGATTCTCTTCATAGCGTATTCATTCATCGTGTATTCATTTAGTCTTCGCCTTCATAGTCGATTGCCCAAATCATACTCTACCCTCTCAATATCGAAAGTTTTTAGATGCAACAACATATTTCTCATTTTATTTCATTTGGAACACAACATAATGCACCAACATACATTTGATTTCATTTCATTAGAATCCCCATAAACAAAATAAGGATTCCTATACTAAGCATATAAACTTTTTTCTTAATCTCCTCCAGTTCTTTCCTCACTGCCACATAATCAACTTTTTTATCCACCATTATTTTCATCAGCGCCAAATCAAATGTATTCTTCATCTCATCAATTTCTTTCCTCATTTTTCAAAGCATCAACATCTATTTTGTTCTTCATTTATTCTATGTCTTGCTTCATCTCCTCCATCGCATCCCTTAGGGATACCTCGACTAGTTCTTCTTCCACCCACTCCCAAAACTTACATTTTTTCTTCAAAAAGATAACGAAATTGTGAATGAGAAATTATCAATTTCAGATTAAACACCGAAATTGGTTCAAATGGACTTACTTGGGGGTTATCGCAAACCAGAAAGCGCCTACCCGGATTCTTTGTTGTGGCTGATGTGCGAATGACCGTAGGAAAACCACAGGAACAACGCCTACGGTAATCCACAGTTGAGGGATTTCGATGGTGGGATACGGAGGAGGAGGAGGAGGACATCGTGTAGGATTAGGGCACGGAAATATAAAGAATACCGATCCTCTCAATTTATCATTTTTTAAATCCATGTGGGCTGCCAAATCATCAAAAACGGCTGCCAAATCATCAAAAACCGTTTATGCCGGTAAAAATGGTAAAATGTGTACATTTTCAAATAATTTATGGGTATAACAGACACAAAAAATAATTCAGTGACCAAATATGTAAAAAATAAAAATACGTTTTCCCTTGTTATCCATCCAAGTCATTATCCCTTGTTAATCATGGCAGGTAAAATTAAAACCAAAAAACATAAATTTATTTCCATAAAATCGGTTCGTTGAGCATCTTAGAAATAATTTATCTTCCAAAACCTGTATTAACCCATAAATTATCAAATGGGCTGTAGACTATGTATGACGGCTTCCGGAAGGCCCATTTTGGATTTCACTTGATAATATCTGCTCCGAGAAAAGTCAATTTCTCCTAGTTCCCGCTCTTCACTTGTCCTTGATTTTGTTGCCATTTTTAGGGTTTTAGAACTCGTTAAGAAATTTCTTGATTGAGTTACGGGACATTGAAGAATGATAATGATGAGGACTAATCAAGTTTCTGCGACAGGTTCGTTGATATCTCCCTATCGTTTATATCTTTTGTGATTTATTGTTCTATATTGTTTATATTTGTTCTCGATTCGGATTATGGAATTGTGGAATCAATAGGAATTCTGTTTGTTGCTTGTATACTGTATACGATATGAAATTGCTGAAGTTTCAGAACATTTGATCAGAGATTGAGGCCTACGCACAACAGTTAAAATTCTCACCTGTATTCTGTTTTTTCTTTCTCAAATTCGTTTTTGTTGCTTGGGAATTAGAGAAAAATCTTCACAGGGTCCCCCTTGGCATCAACAACGTCGTTGAAATCATAGGCCCATCTCCTTCAGCCAAAACTGAAATCTTGCTTCGAGTAGCTGTTACTTCCATTCTTCCCAAGAACTGGAATGGAATCCAATACGGAGGCTTAGAACATTCCGTCTTATTCTTAGACTTAGATCGTCGCCTTGACATATTCCGCCTTCCTCAATACACACATTCGACATGGAACTATTCACAGATTGCATGAAACGATTCTCATACACCAGATGTTATGATAGTTTTCAATTCCTTTCCGCTCTGAAGGGATTACATAATAAACTTGAGAAAGAAGGAAATGAACACAGGATTTTGCTTTGTGGGGTGCGATTTCTTGTCCCGCGATTTTGCTTTGCAATATTTTCTTTATATAGCAAGTGAAGAGTGTAGCATGCAGAGAGTATAATCGTCCATGAACAAATTATTTAAGCAGAAGACCGTCTGTTGTCTTTGATTTTTATATTGTTGTGAATGAAACGAGGAAATTAATTTGAAACGGAAAACTATACTCAATTTCAATATATTCTTCAACATAATTGTTTATTTTTTAAACATTATATTCAGCACCTAACACGCTTATAAAGAACAACTCTTTATTTCATACATTAATAATTACATAGATGCTTTTACTTAATTTTTTTATTTTATACATTAATAAGTACATAGGTTTTAAATTTAAAAAACTAAAGCTGATGAATTATTGAGATCCGGGCTTCTAATTATATTCAAAGTTCTTTCACAAGGCATAAGGCCAGAAATCTGCGGAAAATTTCCCACCTCGTGATACCATGGCTATTTTTTCATCCTTACAAACTTCTCTCCTTTCTTTGTTTCCACTCATCATCTTGATGTATTTTTTTCGTATCAAATGGATCTCCTTTAATTCGAAGAACAAAAAGAACTTACCACCATCTCCATGGAAACTTCCAATCATTGGCAACTTCCACCAACTAGGGTCAAGTCCGAATCGCTCTCTCCAAGTTTTGTCTCAAAAATATGGTCCAATCATGCTTCTTCACTTTGGCAGTGTACCCACGCTCATAGCTTCCTCTGCTGAAGCAGCCCGAGACATCATGAAAGTCCATGATTTATCATTCAGTAGTCGACCAAGTTTGACCATACCCAACATACTGTTGTATGGGTCTAAGGACATAGGCTTTGCTCCTTATGGGGAATATTGGAGGCAGTTGAAGAGCATTGTAGTAGTCCATCTTTTAAGTAAACCACGAGTTAGGTCATTCCGACAAGTGAGAGAAAAAGAGATAAGTCATATGATTGGTGTGCTTCAAGAAAATTGTGGTTCTTTGGTTGATATGGGCTCATTGCTTGTTTCACATACAAATAACATAGTTTGTAGGGTCACCATTGGGCGGGCTTATGATGGGTTGAAGCTTGTAGACTTATTAAGCAAATTCATTAATATGTTGTCTGTTTTTAGTGTTGGGAGTTATATTCCATGGTTGTCGTGGGTAGATCGACTGAGTGGTTTAGAAGGAAATGCAAAGAAAGTTGCTAAAGAATTTGATGAGTTTCTTGAAGATGTTATAGAAGAACATTTAAAAAAGAGAGGGGCTGGGGATGCAAATGAAGGCCAGGACTTGGTTGACATCTTACTTGATGTCCAAAGAGATAACACAATCGACTTTGATTTCTCTAAAGATACCCTTAAAGCTGTCATCTTGGTATGGTTTTTCTGTCTCCCTTATTAAGCGAAATGATTGAGTACTTTTCTTATGTAGCAATCATTAGAAAATAAAATTAAAGAATTGCACGTCATGGCACTTCGTGAACCTGACCACCAAATTTTCCAATACTTGTCTATAAAATTAAAGTACTTTTCCAATACTTGTCTATAAAGACCACCAAAAAGGTGCTATTGGCCTATTTTTTTTTTTTCATAAATCATATATCAATCGATCATGTGTAAAGGTAATTATATGTTATTCATGGTTAAATAGATATTCAATATGCAACATGCACGTATGCATGATTTCATTTTGAAGTCGCAACATGAGCATTTAGAAAGCCTTGATAATCTAGAAACTTCTAGTTACATGCTTGTCCATATACATGCCAAGAACAATCAAATGAAAAAATATAAAATGTTTTCTCTTGTAGGATATATTTGCTGCCGGGACAGATACTATATTCACAAGTTTACAGTGGACAATCAGTGAGCTGATAAAACACCCAAGAGTAATGAAAACGTTGCAGCAAGAAGTTACAGAAATAGCAAAAGGAAGATCCATGATTATGGAGGAGGAATTGGAGAAAAGTCAGTACCTTAAAGCTGTTATAAAAGAGTCCTTGCGGTTACATCCTCCGGCCCCACTTCTTCTTCCTCGAAAGTCAACACAAGATGTCAAACTAAATGGCTACGACATTCCAACAGGCACACAAGTGATTATCAATGCTTGGGCAATAGGAAGAGATCCTGTCACATGGGATGATCCAGAGGAGTTTATGCCTGAGAGGTTTTTAAACAACTCCATCGAATATAACGGTCTGAATTTTGAGTGGCTTCCTTTTGGTGCTGGCAGGAGAGGATGCCCTGGTATTCAGTTCACTATGGTTTTGGTGGAGCTTGCATTAGCAAATCTGGTATACAAGTTTGATTTCACACTGCCGCATGGAATCAAAAACGAGGAATTAGACATGACTGAAAAGATTGGCATAACACTCCGAATGAAGTCCTCTTTGATGGTTATACCAAGTCCTCGGTTGTAAACTTCCATGACATACGACTTTTGTAACATATTTAATCGCAAAGATATGCTCGTTAAGTTTGTTAGTTTGTCCATTTCCTGTGCTTGATGCAAATAAAGAAATCAAATTTCATATTATTGTCGTTACTAGTTCATCTATTCTCTTGCATTTCGCCACTGCCACTATTATTATTCTATCAATTATCAGAATGTTGTCTTGGGTCATCCAGATCTTTAATCGTCTCTCAGTTAATAACTAGATTTCTTGTTCTGCGATTTTGCTATGCAATATTTCTTTATATAGCAAGTGAAGAGTTCCCAAGCAATAATTTGAAAAGGAAAACTATTCTCAATTTCAATATGGAAGCTATTCTTACAAGAAGTAATTTTAATAATCCACTGAAGAACCCATCGGCTTCCTCGGTTGTAAACTTCCATGGCATACGACTTTTCAATATATTATTCAACAAAATTGTTTCTCTATATTATATTCAGCACCAAACACGCGTTTAAATAACAACTATTTATTTCATACATTGATAATTACATAGATGCTGTAATTACGTAATCTCTTTATTTTATACATTAATAATTACATAGGTTTTTAATTAAAACGACTAAATCTGATGAATTATTGAGATCCGGGCTTCTAATCAAGTTCTTTCACAAGGCATAAGGCCAGAAATCTGTGGAAATTTCCACCTCTTGATACCATGGCCATTTTTTCATCCATACAAACTTCTCTCCTTGCTTTGTTTCCACTCATCATCTTGATGTATCTTTTTCGTATCAAATGGATCTCAATTGATTCGAAGAACAAAAAGAACTTACCACCATCTCCATGGAAACTTCCAATCATTGGCAACTTCCACCAACTAGGTTCAAGCCCGAATCAGTCACTCCAAGTCTTGTCCCGAAAACATGGTCCAATCATGCTCCTTCACTTTGGTAGTGTACCCACGCTCGTGGCTTCCTCTGCTGAAGCAGCCCAAGACATCATGAAAGTCCATGATTTATCATTCAGTAGTCGACCAAGTTTGACCATACCCAACATACTACTGTATGGGTCTAAGGACATAGCCTTTTCTCCTTATGGGGAATATTGGAGGCAGTTGAAGAGCACTGTAGTAATCCATCTTTTAAGTAAATCACGGGTTAGGTCATTCCATCAAGTGAGAGAAAAAGAGATAGGTCGTATGATTGGTGTGCTTCAAGAAAGTTGTGGTTCTGTGGTTGATATGGGTTCATTGCTTGCTTCACTTACAAATAACATAATATGTATGGTCGCCGTTGGGCGGGCTTTTGATGGGTTTAAGCTTGTAGACTTGTTACGCAAATTCATTGATATGCTGACCGTTTTTAGTGTTGGGAGTTATATTCCATGGTTGTCGTGGGTAGATCGACTGAGTGGTTTAGAAGGAAATGCAAAGAAAGTTGCTAAAGAATTTGATGAATTCCTTGAAGATGTTGTCGAAGAACATTTAAAAAAGGAGAGATGTGTTGGGGCTGCAAATGCAGGTCAGGACTTGGTTGACATCCTACTGGATGTCCAACGAAATAACACAATCGACTTTGATTTCTCTAGAGATACCCTTAAAGCTGTCATCTTGGTATGATTTTTCTGTCTCCCTTATTAAGCTAAATGATTGAGTACTTTTTTCTCATTTAGCAATCATTTTGTTCTATCATTAACCGTTGGTAGTGTGGTTTAACTACTTGCCCAATACTTTTCTATAAAGACCACCAAATTTTAAATGTTTTGACTCTTAATTGCTTTTCTTTTTCTAATCAAGTGTTGCTCGTCATGGCACACATGTTTCTACCATTCTTTTTGCATACGTATGTGCTAGTGGTGCTAGTAACTACGTGTGAGAACATTATATAATCATTATACCACAAAATTCCATATGAATTAACAACTTGATTTTAATTTTGTGCACCATACGTAATTCGTTGCAAAAATATGAATCTCAGATTTTGATTTGGTATTGGGATTCTCACTTCATTTATATTTTAATTTAAATATTATGGGACCATACAAAATTTAGTCAAAGGCCCTGTTTGTTTACCTCTTAATTGGGTTATTAAGAGGCAAGCTCTTAATCTGACAAATTCAGACCGTTTGTTTACCACTTAATTTTTACCTCTTAATTTGAAAAACTCCTCTTAATTACTCAGACTTGAGGGCACATCTGTGTAAAAAAAAAGACGCGTCTACCTAAAATACCCTAACTACTTCAACCCTCCAACATTCACGCCTCCAATCCAACTATCGGGAGAACCTACGTCTCCACGACCTGGTCTGCTGCTCCAGTTCATTCTCCGCCGGCGACGCTGCTTCCGGTGCCCTCTCCGCCGGCGACCTCGTCTGCACCTTCGGTGCCCCCTGTTGCTGTCGCAGGTTCGTATTGCTCGACCTCTGATGTTCTTCCAATAGTCTCATCTCCTTTTTCTTTAATTAAAATGTGATTCCACGAAATCATCTCGTTTCTCTATGCTCGATTTTGCTGTTGTGTTGCTCGAATTTATGTTGCTGTTGTGTTGCTCGATTTTGCTGTTGTTTTCCTTTTTCTGTTCCACGGCTTCCCCTGATTTGGCTATTGTGTTGCTCGATTTTGATGTTATAACATGTAATCTTGCTCGATTTTGAAGTTATTAACATGTAAACTTGCTCGATTTTGAAGTTATTAACATGTAATCTTGCTAGATTTTCTGAATTGGGACATGAATTGAAGGTGTATTCAGGGACATGAATTGAAGATAATATCATTACACTTATCAGGATGTTAACTTGCTGATTTGAAATATTGAAACAATTTTGATGTCCCAATTCATGTCTCAATTCTTGTAATATCATTACACTTATCTAGATTCATTCAAAACCTCCAATTCATGTCCCAATTCTTGTAATATTGAAACATTTCTGATGTTAACTTGCTGATTTGAAATATTGAAACAATTTTGATGTCAACTTGCTGATTTTGAAACAATTTTGATGTTAACTTGTTGATTTGATGTTAAGTTGCTGATATTGAAACAATTCTTGTAATATTTTATGTTTATTTCAGATTTTATATTATATTTTATATTATTTTTAACATTATTCAAGAAGTTGGTTCAGTTAATTTATAAAACAGCAGCATATATTTAGAATAAAATAATACAGAAGGGTAAAATTGTCATTTTTTTTCATTCAGCACAGCAATTAAGAGGTTCCAACCAAACAGCATGTTAACAGTTCAGCTCTTAACCATACAGACCCTCTTAAACTCTCAGACCTCTTAAAAATTCAGATCTTAAAAATTAAGATGTTGCCAAACAGGCCCAAAGTATCCAATGCTATGGACCCTTTAAAGGCAACACTTAACAGTGACATGTCATTCTCTTGGCTGTAGATTGTTTGATAATTTGGTTACGGGGTGTGATAACTGGCATTTGTATGTGAAGATTAACTCACACACCCACCACACACATAAGATAAGTTTATTTAAGATTACGTTTCGGTAACATAGTAAGACACAGACAATTTATCCATAGTCTCATAATTCAATGTTGATTTCCTATACTTGCCATTTTCATAGGTCCTACCTACATCATTTTGATACCGCAGTCGATTATCTTGGTGTCATCCCACATACCTCTATTCATAATATTCTTTTTCGATATTCCTTATTCATTAACCATCACCATCGTCTAATCTCCCCGAGTTGACACACTCCCCCCCCCCCCCTTCCCCTCACCCTGATAAGATTGACGAGGTAACCAAAAGACGCCGATGATATATGATTATTAAGCTTGAGTTGTTAGTTTTAACTCCACGAATTATTCAATCTCTTGTTATCTTAATCAACTATATTAATGGAAATAAAAACAAATCATTTAGTTAGTTATTAAAACTTAATAAGAAAAACATAATACTTTGAAATTATGCGTACTAAAAATTGTTGAGAATATATATATATATATATATATATATATATATATATATATATATATATATATATATATATATATATATATATATATATATAAGCTATCGGGTGAGTACTCTTCTTAAACTGAGGACTCGTGAGGACACCTTAAAAAATTTAAAAAAAATAAAAAATATATATAAATAAAAAAATGGATCATAGTACTACATTGGAGAAAAAAAATCGAAAAAAAAAACTTTTGGATCATTATTTTTTTATAATGAAACAATGATCTACAAAATAAAAAAATGTGGATCATTGCTGTTTTTTAATATTCCAAATTTTTTTTTCCAATTTTTTTGATAATGATATAGTACTATTCTCGATTTTATGATTTGTATTTTTTATATTTTTCAATTTTTTAAGGTGTCCTTACGAGGAACGGGACCATATATATATATATATATATATATATATATATATATATATATATATATATATATATATATATATATATATATATATATATATATATATATATATATATATATATATATATATATATATATATATATATATATACATACTAGGTTATATTATAGACAACAGTTATTATGAGACCGTACCGACATGACTATTTTGTGAAAAAAGACTATTAAAATATTTTGTAATGTTAATACTACAAAACCATATTCTAATCGATTTATAATTATTATAATGCATTTTCAACAATTAACATTCACTTGATTGGATTGGATTGGATTAAATTGAACTCATCTATACAAACGAATGCTTCTACATGTGGGTTCTTAGCTATGAGCTACGAGGGTAAACGTTATGCTGCCGATATTGTTAAGAAGAAAAAAGTACGAACAAGACTATAGCTCGCTATAAAGCACAGCTGGTCGCGAATGGAAAAGGTTAACTCTCATTGTTGATTGCGACAAAACATCTGATGGTCAAACTGTCACTATCAGGACAATTTTCTTCCTTGCAATGTCTCACAATTGGCTTGTCCACCAACATCATGTGAAGAATCCTTTTGTTCACAAACATTTGCTATAGACGATATATATGTACCTACCTCTAGTGTTTCTGTAACCCATGGTACCCTGTTCATGCCTGTCATGTCATTTGCTCTCTACATGCGCTCTCTACAGCTTCAAATAGGCCCCACGTGTTTGGTACCACAAATTTGCATGTTTTGTTTCTCAGATAGGATTTAGTCAGAGTCGGTGCAACTTCTCCTTTTTTATTTATCGTGTCGATCTGTCTATGTCATCTTTGCTATTGTATGTTAATGATATTTTTTGTCATCCAACCTAATTAATCTATGGCCTAGTCACATCAGATTATATCAATTCTTAACATAAAGATCTTTATGACCGATCACGGGGATTTGAATCATTTTCTAGGCATCTCCGTTTAGCGCAGCAACATTAACATGTTTCTCGGCCACATGTTTCCTTTCATGTAACAACGTCCAATTCTATTTGTTCCAGACATCCGAGTTCATGTGTAGTGTGTTTTTTTCTTTCTGCCCCATGTGTGCTTCCATGCAACAAGTCTCGTAAATCTTGGGTAAAAAAATTTCATAGACCACTCGGATATTTAGGATGCGTTTGGTTACTGGAAAATTTTCATGTTTTCCAAGAAAAATGAAAAGTTAGAAAACACATTTGGTTGATCAAGTTTTCCAAATATTTTCCAGAAAATGAAAATTTTCCGTTTTCCAAAATTACATAGAACTTGGAAAACTCAAAATTATTGTTTTCCAAAGTTTTCTATTTCCAAATTTTTCTAAGAATACAATCCCTACATACACGTACAACCAACCCACCCTAACCCACCCACACCCCTACCCTACCCACCCCACCCTACCCAACCTCCACCCTACCCCACCCCATCTTTACACACCCCCACCCTACCCACCCCATACCTCCTACCCAGCCTCACCCACCCATCCCACCCCATCCCACCCACCTCCACCCTACCCACCCTATCCACCCAGTCTACCCCTACCTTAACCTACCCAACCCACCCACCTTCACCCAACCCGCCCCACCCCTACACACCTTACCCTACCTACCCCACCCTACATATACCCCTACCCATCCCACCCCTAACCTACCCTACCCTCACCCTACCCACCTCACCCATCCACCCAACCCCTACCCACCTGACCCACCCACCCTACCCCACCCATACACATCATACCCCACCCACCCACCCTTACCCACCTTACCCTACCCACCCTACCCCCACCCCACCCACCCACCCACTTTTATGTTGAATGTTATCTTGATTCTTATATTATATTTTTTGTTTCATTTAATGTTCAAAATTGTTCAATATTGTATTATTTAGGTAGGTGAGTGTGTGCAGGTGGGGTATGTTGGGGGTTTCGCGGTAGGGTGAGTATAGAGGGTTGGGTGGGGTAAGTAGGAAAGGTAAGGTATAAGGGTAGGTAGGGTGTCGGGTGGGGGTAGGTTGGGTAGGGGTAGAGGTAGGTACGAGGTGGGATGTGGAGGTGGTGTAGGGGTGGGGTAGTGTAGGGTGTGGGGGTAGGTAGGGGTGGGGTAGAGGTGAGTAAGGAGGATGGGGTGGCGGTAGGTAGGTTAGGGGAAGGTAAAGTATGGGGTGGGGTAGGGGTGTGGGGTAGGGTGGGTAGGGGAAGGTAGGGTAGGTGTAGAGGGTGGGGTGGGGGTAAGTAGGTAGGGTAGGGTGTGGGGTGGGTAAGGGTAGTTAGAGTGTAAGGTGGGGTAAGGTTGTGGGGGTAGGTAGGATGTGGGGCGTGGAGGTGAGTGTAGAGGGTGGGGTAGGGTAGGTAGGGTAGGGCGTAGGGTGGGTAAGGGTAGATAGGGGTGGGTGGAGTGGGGTGGGTAGGGGTGGGGGTGTGTGTGGATGGTGGGTGAGTGTACGTTTATAAATATGTGTTCTTTTGTATTATTTTGAAGTAAAAAATAGAAAATGAAAACTTACAAAAAATACACATCCAAACGCGTTTGTTAATTTTTTTAAACGGAAAACCAAAACTCAATTAGATTAACCAAACGCGTTTTATACTGAAAATGAAAATGAAAACTCCACTTCATTTTTCTGAAAATGAAAAATGGAAAACGGAAAACAGTTTTCCGCAATCAAACGCACCCTTAGCTTTTGATTTCCTTTTAGTTAGCATAAATTGTTTATCTGTTGTTTCTGTTGTCTCCGCGATTGGAGGCTAATGGCCAAGGTGCATAATTCCACAGAGGACGTGGAAGTTCAAAATATGACACGCTGATTTACTTCCATGTGATGGGCTACCATGCTATTAGCCTTTTTTATCATAAATTATATATCGACCGATCATTGTAAAGGTGATTATATGTTATTCATTGTTAAATAGAACTTCAATATGCAAAACCTAAAGTCTTTCATTTTGAAGTCGCATAACGAGCATTTAGAAAACCTTGATAATTTAGAAACTTATAGTTTCATGCTTGTCCTTTTACATATCAACAACAATCAAATGAAAAACTTAAAATGTTTTGTCTCTTGTAGGATATATTTGCTGCCGGGACAGATACTACTTTCACAACTTTACAGTGGACAATTAGTGAGCTGATAAAACACCCAAGAGTAATGAAATTGTTGCAGCAAGAAGTCATAGAAATAGCAGAAGGAAGATCTATGATTCTGGAGGAGGATTTGGAGAAAAGCCAATACCTTAAAGCTGTTATAAAAGAGTCCTTGCGCTTACATCCTTCAGTCCCGCTTCTTCTTCCTCGAAAATCAACAGAAGATGTCAAACTAAAAGGCTACGACATTCCAACAGGCACACAAGTGATTATCAATGCTTGGGCAATAGGAAGAGATCCTGACAAATGGAACGATCCAGAGGATTTTAGGCCTGAGAGGTTTTTAAACAACTCCATTGAATATAACGGTCTTAATTTTGAGTGGCTTCCCTTTGGTGCGGGCAGGAGAGGATGCCCTGGTATTCAGTTCGCTATGGTTGTGGTAGAGCTTGCATTAGCAAATCTGGTATACAAGTTTGATTTCACACCGCCGCATGGAATAAAAAACAAGGACTTAGACCTGACTGAAAAGTTTGGCATAACACTCAAAATGAAGTCCTCTTTGATGGTTATACCAAGTCCTCGATTGTAAGCTTCTATGACATATGACTTTTGTAGCATATTCAATCACAAAGATATGCCCGTTAAGTTTGTGAGTTTGTTTATTGTCATTACTTTATGCAAATAAAGAAATCAAATTTCATATTATTGCCGCTACTAGTTCATCCATTCTCTTACATTTCGCCACCACCGGCATTTATTATTTCAATCAATTATGAAAATGTTGTTTTGGGTCAACCAAATCTTTAATCCTCTCAGTTTTTTTTTAAAACGGCAAATCTAACATATTCCTAAATTCCATTTATGTCTCTTACGAGACTTGAACCCTCAACCTCAATGAGGAATGACAGCACCTACTACCGCTGGGCTAAAGCCCTTTGGAATTGCTTTGTACCGGTTTATAGTGTATAATAATTACACTGGCAAAAAAATGTAGCAAAAATCGTCAATTAAATTTATTATATATTTGATATAAAGATTAATTTCCATGTATTATGGGATGTAAACATGTGTCTGCAGGATTAAGAAAAACAATGTAGCTAAAGACTTATTCATTATTTATATATTTTTCATTAAGGATGTGTTCGACATGCACTTTTTGGAAAAAAAAAACTCGAAAAAAGCGTCGTTCGATGGTAGGAGCTTTTAGTTTTATTTTAAACCAAAGCTCCTAATTCAAAAGCTTCCAAAAGCTACTCCAAGTAGCTTTTGGAAGCTTTTAACTTTTGATGTCTATACAATTGTATACATTTAAAAGTTAAAAACTACTTTTGCCGAACACGTGTTCACAAATAAAAGCTATAACTTCCAACTGTTAGCTAGTTTCACCAAACATGTCTTAAAAACTTTATAGTCTTATGCACGAATGACTAAGCACCATTATTAATCTATACTAATTATTAATTAAGTAGTTTTCGACAATTTGTTTATTATAGAGTTCAAGTTATGAAAAAGGATGTTTAGAGCACTGACAACGCCTAGTGATATCAAGTATTTTAGGCGTTGTTGAGCCCTGTTCTTGATAAAATTATATCAAATATGTCTGGGTATTCTCACTTTTCGTGCCAGGACTTGTTTGGAGAAAAAGAATGAAAACAGGGACTAAAAGCGTGCAAAAGAAAGAAGTTTGGAAAGAATGAAAAATCAAGTAAACTCGTACGCGCGCCGCGGATACATCATCTGCGCGACGCGGGCTTAAGGCGGTGGAACACATTCAAATGCCGAAGAAACGGGAAAAGATCAATACGCGCGCTGCGGATTTCACTTCCGCGCGGCGCGGCTGTGGGAAATTTGCAAGTATAAATAGATGCATTTTCAGCCGAAAACCCTAGCAAAGACCGGGTGTAAAATCGACCTTGAAGCTCTTTGACTCCAGGATTTCGTTTCAGCAAGCTCTCAATTGGTATTTTATGTTTTTTGAATTTAATTTTCTTTTAGTAGTAAGTAGTATTTGTAGCTAAAGTCTTTGGGAGTGACAACCACTGACTTTGAGCACTTAGGTTTCTGATCTAGCAACATTTGGTTACTGTTTGAATGTTTGGAATTCAGTTTTGGTGAATAAATCATTTGGTTACATTTAATGTTGGTATTTCGATGTTTTGGATGTTTGTGTTTGGTTTTGGTTATTGAATTGTGTTTGGACCTTGTTGGGACTGTTTTCCTTAGCTGAAATCAGTAGCTAATTAGATTAGTTTGTAAGCATTAAACCTTGGCTAGTAACTGTTCCGTAGAACTTTAGTTAGTGGCTAGTTTATGCTTTGCTTGGTTTTGCTAGTTTGGATGCCTTTGATTGCTTCTGATTCAGAGATGTACTTCTGATTTCAGAAAGTGACTAGGTCATTTGAGCATAGCTTAGCTTGGCTTGAGTGTGTTTGATCATTGCTTTTGTTTGCTAGTGATTAGGAAGATAGAAACCAGATCCTCCGACTATAGCTGTGACACTACTAGTTGGTAATCTCTCATCTAGTCTAACCATGAAGCTCCTGTGGATCGACCCTGACTACCGCTATACTAATGTGTGTTAGGTTTTCTCTTATTTTTGACCGCACGACGACCTCTGCACGTGTCAAGCACAAACAATTATGCACAAGAAAACACAAGAAATTGATTGGAAACCTAACACCAGAAAACCACAAGTCATAAATATTATTTATAGTAAAATTGAGTATATGAAAGTTTATAAAAGACTAAAATTGCCAAAAGAAGAGGATAGAAAAGAATATGAATGAATGAATGAAAATTGACATTTAGACAAATTTATAAATTAGCCCTACGAAGTCTCTTATAGATATTCAAATAACCCTTATAAAAAGTTATCCTCTAAAATGACCATATTTTGGTTTCTCATATGACCAACATCCTGCTTTTTAGGATTTATCACCAAAAAACAAACTAACTCGGTAATTCGTGCATATAATTTTTTGACATGTATAACTCCATGAAATGTATTAATTTTCGTGGTCATAAGTTTATCATTCATGGGTGGATTGTAGCTTACTTGGTTAAGGCATAAGACTTGTATGCTATATTGCACATGTTCAAATCCCAGTGGCTTCATTTTCTTTTATGTTTTAGAAAAACTAACAAAAGGTATTAAATTTTGCAATCATGGGTTTTGTTCGCGTACCGAATGTAGCTCAACTAGTTAAGTCATACGGTCGTTATGTTGCAAGTCGTGAGTTCGAAACCCCTTTTGCTTTTATTTTCAAACAAACTCGCAAAAGATATTAAATTAAGTGGTTATGAGATTTTAATCGTAGATGGACGTGGACTGTACGGTGAAAGTTTGGAATCATGTACAATGTTTTTTGTTATGCAAATTCTGCTTTGAAAGTTAAAAAACAAAAAGGGACTCGTAGGGTTCAAACTCACGACTTGCATCATAACGACCTTACGCCTTAACTGATTGAGCTACAATCTATTCTCGAATAAAAACATATGACCTCGAAAATTAATACGTTTCTTGGAGTCATATGTGTTAAAAAAAGTATGTATGTGAATTAGCAATCCTTTTTAGGAAGCCAAGTGGTTATTTTGTGATATTTCCTAAAAAATAATAGGGTGTTGGGTGATATGAGAAACCAAAATATGGACATTTTTTTGAATAACTTCCTTATAAACATGAAATATCCCATAATAAATATGAGATGTTTTAACCAAATAATAACTCCTAGCTATTAGGTGTTATTTTCAGAACCTACATATAAATATAAACATGCAACAATGTAACCCCACATTTTCGGTAAGTATGCATTTTAATCGTTTTAGAGGAACTCGTAATATAATACCTCGTAAGTGTAATGTTATGTGTATATGAAGCTAGTTGGAATAATATGGTATTGTGTAAGTTGGTATTTGGCAGGGAAATTTGGATCAAAAGAAGTGTTAAAGGTTTAGACAAACTGTTATAGATAGACTACCCGGCGTGTAGACAGTACATTGCTAGATTTGAAGGAAAACTGAAGTAGGGTGTGCAATAACTTAAAAATTAAGATCCTAAGGTTGGTCATCTTACACCCTAACACCTAAAGCTCGTGAAACAAAAACCATCGTGACCAAGTCATGAACTTTGGATGAAAGATTGAAAGTAGGAACGAGATTGAAGCTAAGAAACTCAAGGTATCATTGTGAATTGCTTAAAATCATTGTAAGTGTTATTAATAAGGTTTAATCTAAGTTTTGGAAGCCCTCAAGTGTTAGGACTTGATGTTAGTGGTTTAAATTAGAGAGTAAAAATGGTTTATGAGCATTAAACATAGGAAGGAAAACCTTGTGATAAAAGATTGGAAATTAGGTGAATTAATGGAACCCAAAATCTAGAAACTGTCTCCACAATGCATGTGGCATGAACCATACGGCGTGCAAGGCAGTCTGAGAGTTTGTATCTTGCTTGTTTGAGATGTGAATTGAATCTTAATACCACTAAGGGTTGTTTCATAATATTAGAAGGTAACAACTGTTAATAAACACCTACATATGAGTGTGATCCCAATGTAGGTTAATTTGGGATGGAAACATCTTTTTGACTTTGAACCACTGAACTCTTCTATAACTACTAGCTTATATCATAAGGTGACCCATCTTTGACAGTTTTTTGTGCAATATACACGTCCACGACAACACTCTGAGATTGGTACATTGGCACACTGATTCCATAATTCCCTTGGCTGTAGATTCTTGGGTAATAGTGGTTTTCTATGTAGCGAGGGTCTATTATATGTAACCTAGGTTTTCTTTCGTTACGTACTATGTAGACACATACTAACAATATGTGAAGAAGGAATCAATTAAAGTCCCCACTTTTCAAGAATGAATCTACAAATATCCATTATGCCAATAATGGTTTTTCATTTCCTTGAATCCTAGTTCTAGTGCATCTAGAAAGAAACCTAAGGGAGCCACCAGGGTTTTTAGGATGAAATGTGACACAATAAAGGAATTAATAATATATTTACAATAAGGGAGCCACCATTGTCGCTAACAAGTGACCATATGTCATATCTAAACATTAGCATTTCCTACATGTAAAGTCGTATATTTTAGATTGACAAACACCATTCTTCATATAATATTGTTATTCAAAGATACTGCTTTTGATAAGGTATTCCTTCCTGTTAATTGTATCGTTTACATATATATATATTTATTGTGTAGGCTTTATATGTCTGTATAGTTGAGGGTCCTTTATGTAACTTTCTCATACTCTGTATTATTTATACTGATGACATCAATGCAAACCCTAGCGGGTATTATTCCACATATCAACATGGTATCAAGCAAAGGCACATAGCCGTACCCTCCTGCCGTTCCCTACATTCACGATAATTTTTTTTTTTTTTCCTTCTACTGTTTCATCGATTACTACCTCTTCACCTTTCTTCCCTCACGGCTTCTACTACCTGGTACGACTTGCCTCTCAAGATTCCTGATTCCACTTGTTCGCTTCCGCAATCAGCCCTCCAAGGATCATCGAAGTCGCTTATTGCCATGGTTTGGTGTAGTTGAGTTACTACATTCCCTCTACCCACGGTTAGTTCTTCGATTTCTTTTACGTTTTTTATTTTTCTCTTGTTTTTGGGTTTGCCGGGTTCACCATGTCCACACCCGCATCTACTTCCACCCTTGCCCCGACCGCCCAACAACTTGTTTATGCCGTCACCAACGTTTACAACCAATTCAGTTTCAAATTGACATCGGATGGTTCTAAATTCAAGTTATGGTGTCGTATTTTCAAAGATATATGTCAAGGTGCCAAGGTTCTTGGTCACATTATCGGTACCTCCAAACCGAAAAGTGATGATGACGAAGATTGGCACTCCATAGATTCCCGTGTCAAGTCTTGGTTTTACTCTACATGTGACCCCACTGTCTTGCAAGTGATTACCACTGACACTTGCACTGCAAAAGACCTTTGGGATAACTTACACGAGTTTTTTCTTAACAACAAAATGCCCCGTATGCTTCAATTACAAGAACAGTTTCGTAACACAAAAAAAGGTGCGTCCTCAATTCAAGAATATTGCCACAATCTCAAACACCTTGCCGATGCCCTACACGATGTTGACTCCGACATTTCGGATGTTGAACTTGTCATGCAAATACTTCGTGGTTTGCCATCCTCCTATCAAAGCATTATAGACGTTGTTACCAATACCAAGCCCTTTCCCTCTTTTTTGGAAGCCAAAAACATGCTCTTACTACATGAAAACCGTGAAGAGCACACCGAAATATTACCCGATAATATCCACTCCACTACCACCGCCCTTTATTCCAATGCCCAACAATCCGGCAAATCTAAAAATAAATGGAATAAAAATCGTACTAATAATCGGACTACTTCCAAGGGGGGGGGCAATTCTAGTTTTTCTACTACTACTAACCAACTTGCAGGCACCAACACAAGTCAAAATTCAAGCTTTGCAGGAGTTATGGGTCCACATCCAAGTGTTTTTTCTCCCAGTCAACAACAAATTAATTATTTGGGACAAAATGGACAACTTGGCACCTTTACTGGAAATTGGCAGCCTCCTTTTGCATTTCAAGGACCCACTCAAATCCCTCACGTGGCTGCTGCACCACCTCATGCCTTGTCGGCCCAGCTGGCCCACGTGCAAGCCCAAATGCCGCCATCTTCATTTAGCGCTAACACACCTTTGGCCCAGCAGCATCACGCCTACTTTGGGCAGCCCACTAACGCCTCAATCAGGCCCTCCAGCGCCGGATTTCAGCCTGCTGGACCTACTGCTGGACACCCGTACGCATCTCAGCCCACGGACCTCGCTTCGGTATTTCAAGCAATGTCGGTTCAACCCCCTCCGGACAATCACTTTTACATGGACACCGGGGCTAGTTCTCACATGGTGTAGTTCGCGTCGGAGTGCTACCGTCTCTCTTCCCACGTGGCATCGTCGTCTAGGACATCCCGGCTCCTCCATTCTCCAGTTTTTGAAGTCTCGCAAATTTATTTCTAGCAGTAGTAATAATAAAGTTCCCATTTGTCATGCTTGTCAACTTGGGAAACATTGTCGTTTACCTTTTTCGTCGTCATCGTCTAAAACTACACGTGTGTTTGAAATTGTTCACTCTGACTTATGGACCTCTCCTATTATTAGTCTGAGTGGTTTTCAATATTATATCTTATTTCTTGATGATTTCTCGCATTTTTTATGGGTCTTTCCTCTGCGTGCCAAATCTGATGTTTTTTCTGTTTTCTGTAATTTTAGAATGTATGTCAAAAATCAATTTAAAACTGACATTCAATCTTTTCAATGTGATAATGGTCGTGAATTTAACAATCATTCTCTTCTTCAGTATCTTCAGTTTAACGGCATCACCATTCGCTTCTCTTGTCCATACACGTCTCAGCAAAATGGCAAGGCCGAACGCTCCATACGCACAATTAATAACATTGTGCGCACTTTCTTATTTCAAGCGTCCTTGGCCCCTAAGTTTTGGACCGAAGCTCTTATGACTGCTGTTCACACTGTCAATCTTCTTCCCTCCTCCACTCTTTCCCTTAAGACCCCCTTTGAGGTCCTCTTTGGGTTCTCCCCTTCGTATGACCATCTTCGTGTTTTTGGCTGTCTCTGCTACCCAAACACCACCTCCACCGCTCCTCATAAGCTTTCCCCACGGTCTTCTGCTTGTGTCTATCTTGGTCCTGCTCCTGACCACAAAGGCCACAAGTGCCTCGACCTTGTCACACAGCGTGTCATCATCTCTCGTCATGTAGTCTTCGATGAGGATCACTTTCCATATTCTGACTTTCATCCTACACCGCCTACCTCCGACTATACTCCGTTTACCCCCGAGGATGACCCTCCTACCATTATAGATTCTCCTTCGGTCTCCCTCACTCCGGAGACCCTGCCTACTTCGCCATCTCCTGATAGCGTCCCCTCTCCCTCCCCTCCCCCCGCTCCTACTTCATCTCGACATCCCATGACCACTCGTCTTCGCACTGGTTCTCTGAAACCTCGCACTCTTCTAAATCTGTCTGCTACTTCTGATGTCTCTCCGATTCCCAGGTCTACAGCTCAGGCCATGCGTGATCCGAATTGGAAGATAGCCATGGATGCTGAGATGTCTGCTCTTACCGACAACCACACATGGGATCTGGTTCCGCGCCCTCCTTCTGCCAATATTGTTGGTTGTAGGTGGCTCTACCGCCATAAGTTCGACTCTCACGGCAACCTTGATCGATATAAAGGCCGGCTTGTTGCTCAGGGCTTCTCTCAACAGCCTGGTTTTGATTTTGATGACACGTTCAGTCCTGTTGTCAAACCTGCCACCATTCGCACTGTTCTCAGCATCGCCGTCTCTCGTCACTGGCCCATCCATCAGCTCGATGTCAAAAATGCCTTCCTTCATGGTGACCTTACTGAAGAGGTCTATATGAAGCAACCTCCTGGTTATGTTCATCCGTCCTTTCCCGACCACGTGTGTCGCTTACGCAAGGCTTTATATGGCCTTAAACAGGCTCCACGTGCGTGGTATCACCGCTTTGCCGTGTTTATCACCTCGCTTGGTTTCACCAGCAGTCGATCTGACACCTCTCTGTTCACCTTTCATCGTGACACTGATACCATTTATCTTCTTCTATATGTCGACGATATAATTCTTACTGCCTCGAGTCCCTCTCTCATTTCGAGAGTTATCACTCGTCTGTCGACCGAGTTTGCCATGACGGACCTTGGCTCCCTATCCTTCTTTCTCGGCATTGCTGCTACACGTTCCAGGAATGGTCTGTTCCTTTCTCAGACCGCTTTTGCTAAGGAGATTCTATCTCGTGCTGATATGACCTCTTGCAACCCGTGTAGCACTCCGACGGACACCAAACCAAAACTTTCCTCATCCGGTCAACCTGTCTCTGATCCGACCTTATACCGAAGTTTGGCTGGGGCTCTGCAATACCTGACCTTCACCCGTCCTGATATTGCCTATGCGGTTCAGCAGGTTTGCTTATTTATGCATGACCCTCGTGAACCGCACTTTCTTGCCCTTAAGCGCATCCTGCGATATCTCCAGGGCACTCTTCATCATGGTCTCATCATTCGTCCGTCTCATGTCGACCGTTTGGTCTCCTACTCTGATGCTGACTGGGCCGGGTGTCCTATTACACGTCGGTCCACGTCTGGGTTCTGCGTCTACCTAGGTGATAACCTAATCTCATGGTCCTCCAAGCGTCAACATGTCGTCTCTCGATCTAGTGCCGAAGCCGAGTATCGGGGCGTTGCCAATGTTGTTGCCGAAACTGCATGGCTACGCAATCTCCTTTTGGATCTCTCTTGCCCTTTGACTCGATCTACGGTCGTTTTCTGTGACAATGTGAGTGCCATGTACTTAGCTTCTAACCCAGTTCAGCACCAAAGAACCAAACATGTGGAAATAGATTTGCATTTTGTCAGGGAACGTGTTGCTATTGGTCAAGTTCGTGTGCAGCATGTCCCATCGGCTCATCAGTTTGCAGATATTTTTACTAAAGGACTTCCTACACAGCTCTATTTGGATTTTCGGGACAGTTTGAACATCAGGGAACCTCCTGCTCAAACTGAGGGGGAGTGTTAATTGTATCGTTTACATATATATATATTTATTGTGTAGGCTTTATATGTCTGTATAGTTGAGGGTCCTTTATGTAACTTTCTCATACTCTGTATTATTTATACTGATGACATCAATGCAAACCCTAGCGGGTATTATTCCACATATCAACACTTCCAAGTTCCACACTTGATCATTCTCCTTCCAAGCACCATTGGGTGATTTAATTATGAAGTTATATGACAAAAGCTATTAACATATTATTCAAAAATGCTAAAAGTAGTTGTATATGGATGTTTATATATTTACCTCATTCGTTACGGTGGTGAAGATACCATCATTGTAGCATGCCATGGAAAACCTCAATTGGGAAGCAAGCCCTTGTCTATTTCTCATGACCACACTCTCAAGCCATTCACATTGATTTGGATAAGCACGACGTAACCTAGAAAATCTCTCTTCAAATTTTGATATTTTGTATGCTTTTCATGTTTACTAAAATAAATTTTCGACTCATGGATTATTTCTGGTTTTAGCTTGCAAAATCATAAGCAAATTTCAAGAATAAAACTCACGATATGTATTTGGGAAGACATGTTGAATGGATACATAAGTGTAATTGGCCTAATCAATGATGGCTAAATTTGTAACACTCACATTGCTTTCTTATAGCCTCAAACCATACATATGATTCCACACTCTCCAACTTTCCAACTTTATAAGCTACGGGTAAGATTTGGTTGTTTCCGTCCATAACACCTACTAGGTTCATGGTCCCCAAGTATTTTCCTTTGAGGGGCATCAGGTATTATGATCAACGACTATAAGTAGTTCGAAAATGTCCTCAAATCTAAGAGCTATTGGACCATAAATAACATCACTTAATAAAAATGAAACTTTATACTAATATCGTATTGGAAATGAATCTTACCACATAACCGATGACGACAAAGAAGAACTCAAAGTAGTAGTTGTTCTCCATCTTAATGTGGCAACTAACGTTAGCTTTATATTTTCTAGATTGTAACCATACACCGGAGGGATGAAAAAACATTCTTCGTGACTTCAGTTGGATAAACTCATATTAAATAATATTACGTATCTAAGGTGTTTTAGATAAACTTGCTGAAACCCTTTTTTGATATAATAAAACCATAAAAATGTAAAATACTCATTTTATGATATATAAAATCCAAATGTACTTTAGCCTGAAATACAAATAAATGAATTTTGAAATTTATGAATATCCAAAATGTAAGTTTTCAAAATACTTTATGTAAGGTCTGAATTATCTTTTGACATTCCAGAACAAATTAATCTTGAAAGAAGTACAACATTTCACACATGATGATCATCCCGATTAATCAAAGAAACTTGAATCAGTAATTACGATAATTCTTCATTATCATGTGGTCACTCTATACGACTATAGTCTAGGTGGACAAATCGAATTTGTTTTCAAAGCCGGATCAATTTTGGTCAATAAAGTCAAAAGCGGTTTGGGCCAAACCGAATCGGTTTGAAACCGGTTTCTACCAAAAATTATACTCAAAATCGGATTGGGTCAACGTGGTCAAAATTGGTTTAACTGGTTTTACATACCGGTTCGGCCAAAACCGGTTTTAAATTTCATATATCTAAACCGGTTCGAACCTGATCGGTTTGAGAGAAACCGATTTCAAAACCGGATCAGACAATCATAAACCGGTTTTTTTTTGCACCTCTATACCCCCTCCTAAAAAATTATCAAATGGGCCATACACTAGAGGTTTCGTAGTTAGTATGAGGGCTTTTTCGGCCCATTTGGGACTTCGCTTGATAATATCTTGTCCGAAAGGCCCATTTCTGACTCCGGTTGATGATAACTGATCCGAGAAAAGCAATCCTCAATTCCTCCTGGTTCCCGCTCTTCACTCTGTATGTCACCATCTACCTTTTGTCCTTGATTTTGTTGCCATTTTTAGGGTTTTAGCACTCGTTAATAAATTTCTTGATTGAGTTATGTGACATTGAAGAATGATAACGATAAGGACTAATCAAGTTTCTGCGACAGGTTCGTCGATATCTCCCTATCGTTTATATCTCTCATGATTTCTTGTTCTATATTGCTTTTATTTTGATCTTGTTTCGAATAATTGAATTTCGGAATCAATACGAATTCTATGTGTTGCTTTTATGCTGTATACGATATGAAATTGCTGAAGTTTCAGAACGTTTGATCATAATAGAGGCAGATTGAGGCCTACGCCCAACAGTTAAGAGTCCCATTTAGTTGTCAAAATTCTCAACTATTTCTTTCTCAAATTCGTTTTTGTTGCTTGGAATTAGAGCTTTTTACGGTGTAGGATTTGTAATTACTTATTCAAACTTCGATACACGTGTTCTTCGATATCTAGATTTTGATGTTGAAGCGATCTATCGCAAACTGACTCTGATTTGCAACATTTAGTATTTTTCTGTTTTATCTAATTGGGATGTTTTGTTATAGATAAGTAATTTACCAACAGTAAATATGGCTAAAGGATGGATAAATGGAGACGAGACAGCAAAACAAATGCTGGCTAGGGTTCTTAAAGAAAGACCATTATTACTCTTCCCTCACCCCCTTCACAGAATTCCCTTTGGCATCAACAACATCGTTGAAATCATAGGCCCATCTCCTTCAGCCAAAACTGAAATCTTGCTTCAAGTGGCTGTTACTTGCATTCTTCCCAAGAACTGGAATGGAATCCAATACGGAGGCTTTGGACATTCCGTCTTATTCTTAGACTTAGATTGTCGTCTTGACATATTCCGACTTTCTCAATCTCTAAAGCAACGAATAGCCGAAACTAATCATAACTCAACACACCCATTCGACATGGACTTATTCACAGATTGCATGAAACGATTCTCATACACCAGATGTTACGATAGTTTCCAATTTCTTTCCGCTTTGAAGGGATTACATACTAAACTTGAGAAAGAAGGAAATGAACACAGGAATGGTGTTCATGTGTTAATGATCGATGGAATCGGGGCATTTTACTGGATCGATCGTGGGTTTTCATCTTTGCCACAAATGAACCCCAACAGGAAAAATATTTGTCTTCAAACCGTGTTTGAAACCGCTGTTCAAGAGTTAAAGAAGCTATTGATGATGCATTCTGTTCTTGTTTTAGCTACAAGGACAGTCACAACACAAGTCAAAGGTTGGTCAAAGACTGAATATCGTGAGTACATGCCATTAATTTGGCAATCCTTTGTTACACATAGAATTCTTGTGAGACCTTTGGATGACAAAAGAAAGGTTCATGATCGAGTTTGCTATTTGGCAGAGTGGTTATTGCCAGCCCTAAATCTCTCAGATGAGTTTTTTGTTGGGAATGCTGGAATTTCTAATTTGATGTGACCATGAAACTTGGACATTACCTTTTGTTGTATATGTTAGTAGGTGTCTAGAGGCGTAGATTACCTTTTTGAGTTTATTGGTTTGGATGATATTGAATATCAAAGTTTAGTATGGTAACAAATTGTAATGCATGTTTCTACTTTCGTGTATATCTTTAAGAGTAAATTACAAAAATGGTGCCTGTGGTTTGGTCTAACTTTCAATAAGAGTTCAACTTTTGAAAAATCACTTTATGGGTCCTTAATGTTTCATTTAGCTTGCACAAATAGTCCATTGGCCAGTAAAAAGACCAATTTATCATTTTTATTTATTTTTTCATTTTTTTAACCTATTATTTTTTTAATAATTAAAAAAAAAAACCCCAAACCCCCCACCCCCACCCCACCCATCCGCTTTCTCTCTATCTCTCGGTATATGGATCATCCCACTTATCTTGGGCAATAGGCACGTAAATCAGCAAAAAGGAAAGGGGGAGAACGATCGACAGGTGGAAAGGAGGAAGAACACACACATCGTGTGTGTGTATGTGTGAATCTTCAGTGAGATTTATTTGTTATCTGGTTCCAGGTCTCGTGATGGTTTGCTGGTTCAGAACCTGATTCGGGTGGTTTTGTTAGAAGGGAAAGAAAAAGACGAGTCCAAATCACAACAACTGTGAATCTTCAATGGGAAGGAGCTTTGCAAAAGCATCAAGTTTGAAATCGTCGGTGGGGACATGACTAATCGTCGGTGGGGACATGACTGGAGGCGAAGAACGTGCTTGAGAATTACGCGTATAATATGAGGAATACGATTAAGGATGAGAAGATTGGGGGAAGATTCTGACGGATGAGAAGAAGAAGGTGTAGGATGCGGTGGAGCAGGCAGTGCAATGATTGGATTTGAATCACTTGAACGACACTCGATAATAACGATAGTCAAATTGCTTACGTGTAAATTGTTTAAATTAGTCAAATAGTCAAATAGTCAACTCCTGTAGATTAGCAGATATTTTCTCAATTCAGTTTACCTCTCCTTGTATATAAACAGTGTACTATTCTCAATTAAGGAATGAATGAAATTACACATCTATATGGTATCAGAGCCATCTTCTTCACCTAAACCCTAATTTTTTTTTCTTTTCGACAACAATGGCATCTGGATCTGCCTCTCTTCTTAATCTCGTTACCACCACATCTTCTTCTGCCCTACACTTTCAAATACCACCAATTTCAATTAAAATTGACAGGAATAACTTCTCTCTATGGCGTACAACCATTATCTCAGCCCTAGAGATGTTCGATTTGGAGGATTATGTTCTTGATCCTAAGCCTCCATCCAAGACCATCGACATTCCTGAGGTCGCCGCCGTTCCAGCTACTCCCACCACTCCTGCCATCGCTGCTGTACCGGCTACTACCGGTCCCAATCCAGAATACACTCTTTGGAAGAGAAGGGACAAATTTGTCTTGCTATGGCTGAAGTCAACCTTGGCGGACCATGCTGCTGCTCTAGTCGGTCGCACCAAATCCTCCAGTGAAGCCAGGAAAATGCTTGAAACTCTATATCAAGCTCAAACTCGGGCATGTCGAATGCAATTGAAGGTTCAATTGCAGACTTTAGCCAAAGGTTCCATGTCTATGCTAGAGTATGTTGAACGGAAGAGGTCAGTAGCTGATTCTTTGGCCGAAAATCTCCACCCAGTTCATGATGAAGATTTAATTAGCTACATTCTCAGTGGCCTGGATTCTTCTTATGGGGCTTTTGTTACAGCGATCATGATGAAAACTGAACATTTAATGGTCAATGATCTTGTAGGCTTTCTTTTACAGGAGGAAGCAAGGTTAGAACAAGAACACTCTCGCCTTGCTGCTGTCACACAAACTCCAACAACTGCACTCACTGTAAATTGATCTCATCCAAAGTCCCAAAACAACTATGCTTCTGGTGGCTCATCTCGTAACATTGAACCGCGTTCCAATGACTCATGCAACACTGATCAACGCAAACGACGTCCGGTGTGTCAATTGTGCAGTAAAGTAGGCCATGAAGCCATAGATTGCTGGCAAAGAGGGAATCAGACCGACTTCCCATCCAGAAAACCGAATCCTAAGCAAAATTCACGCCAAGCTCACTTAGTTCAGCAGCACAATCCATCCACAGTTGTTGATCCATCCTGGTATTTTGACACCGGGGCCACCGACCATGTTTCTCCTGACATCAACAAACTAAATATTGCTGATCCATACACTGGGAATGACAAGCTGCAAGTGGGAAACGGTAACCATCTGTCTATTTCTCATATTGGTTCATCTACTTTGTCGAATCTCAAATTGCCAACTGTGCTTATTGTTCCTAAGCTTACTAAAAATCTTCTTAGTGTGTCAAAATTAACAGAAGACAATGATGTCTTTATGGAATTTTGGCCTAAAACTTGTTCTGTTAAGACGTTTCAGGGACAAACTCTACTCCGCGGGGATAAAAAGGAATGTTTATATCAAGTTCCACCTCACAGCATTCATTCACCAAAAGCGTTTCATTCAAGTCGTATTTCTTTGCATGGATGGCATAGGAGACTTGCTCATCCTCACGAGTCCATTTTGCGTAGATTAGTTTCAACATTTCGTCTTCCCGTTTCAACAAATAAATTTCCTAATGTTTGTGACTCATGTCAATTAGGAAAGAGTCACAGGTTGCACCTTTCAACCTCTCATGTTGCATCTTCTAAACCTTTTGAACTAGTTTATTCTGATGTATGGGGGCCTTCTCCAGTTTTTTTTTTTTAATGGAGATCGATATTTTGTGTTATTTATGGATGATTGCACTAAGTTCATTTGGGTTTATTTTTTGTCACACAAATCACAAGTTTATTCCACATTCCTTGCTTTTAAAACAATGGTCAAAACTCAATTCTCGTGTGACATAAAAAGTGTACAAAGTGATTGGGGAGGCGAATATAGAAATGTGTCCAAGTTTCTAAATACTCATGGTATTCTACATCGTGTGTCATGTCCCTACACACAAGAACAAAATGGAGCCATTGAAAGGCGAAATCGTGTTATTGTTGAAAAAGGTCTCACTCTTTTAGCGCAATCATCACTTCCTCAAATCTTTTGGGAACATGCCTTTAAAACAACCACATACCTACAAAATCGTACCATTACCCCTCTTCTATCATACGAGTCTCCATATCAAAAATTGTATCAAAACATTCCCGATTACGAGTTTTAAAAAACGTTTGGTTGTCTATGCTACCCCTATTTACGTCCATACAATCAACACAAAATTGATTTTCGGTCCAAGCCTTGTGTCTTTCTTGGTTATAGTGCTTCTCACAAAGGCTATATTTGTTATCATCCACCCACTTCCAGAATTTATATATCACGCCATGTGGTTTTTGATGAAGATGTTTTTCCTTTTCACTCATTAAAATCGACACCCACTCAAAATCCCATAATTCCATCTACAAACTCACCCACTGTTATAGCTACTATACCCTCTCCCACTACTATTCCATCACACACTATTGCAAACAACACTCAAATACATCCTCTCGTTAGCCCATACATTACTCCTCCACTAAGCCCAACTACCTCAACCCTATCCAATCAACATAATTCTACGCCTACCAGTCCACCACAGCCAAATAATGAAAGCCCAAACTCCAACCCACTTAACTCTCAAATAAATAGCACTCCAACATCCAACCCTACGCCGTCTTCATCAAATCCACACTCGACAGTCCCATCCGGAGCTCAAAACACTATTTTTCGCCAATCTGAAACCAGTCATCATCCCATGGTCACTCGAGCTCGTACCAACTCTCTTAAACCAAAATCGTTTCAAACTCAACTCTCTCATACTTCCACTGTCGAACCTCGTCTTTTTTCTCAAGCTGTCAAGCACAAATGTTGGCAAGATGCGATGAAGGCAGAGTATGATGCACTCATGAGAAATAACACGTGGTCACTTGTTAATTGTCCTACTAACTCTAACATTGTTGGTTGTAAGTGGATTTACAGGGTCAAGAAGCGGTCAGATGGTACAATTGAGCGACATAAAGCACGACTAGTGGCTCAAGGTTTCAGTCAAGAAACCGATGTTGATTATTTTGATACCTTTAGCCCAGTAATTAAACCGACAACCATTCGGCTTGTTTTGTCTATTGCTCTTTCTCATGGCTGGAAGATTCGACAATTAGACATAAACAACACATTTTTAAATGGTGATTTGTCTGAAGTAGTTTACATGAAACAGCCTAAGGGATTTGAAGACCCACAACGGCCTACACATGTCTGTCGATTACACAAAGCTTTGTACGGGCTTAAGCAAGCGCCTAGAGCCTGGTTTACAAAGCTCAAAACCTATCTCGTTCTCAATGGTTTTCGTGCATGCCAATCTGATACATCCCTGTTTGTTAAAATCACATCAAAGTCAAAAATTTATGTATTGGTATATGTTGATGATTTGATAATCACAGGAACAGATGATCAAGAACTTCAGATGTTTGTGTCAAAATTAAATCACGTTTTCTCGCTTAAGGATCTTGGTGATTTACATTTTTTTCTTGGGTTACAAATTCAAAAGTCAAAAACGGGTATCACCTTATCGCAACAGTCTTACATCTCCGACATTCTCAATAGAAGCAATATGTCACTCTCTTCGCCAATGACCACTCCAGCTGACCCCTACAGTCATCTCACAAAAACAGGAGATCCCTTCGATGACCCGAAACTTTACCGTCAAATTGTTGGATCGTTACAATATGCAACTATCACGAGACCCGACATCGCATACTCGGTAAATCGTGTATGTCAATTTATGCATAATCCAACAATACGTCATTGGCAAGCTGTCAAACGGATTCTTCGCTATCTAAATGGCACGATTACACACTGTTTACACTTCAAACCTACAAACGCCAAAGCTCTACATGCCTTTTCCGATGCCGGCTGGAATTCCGATCATGATGACAGTAGATCTCAATATGGGTTTGCTGTTTTCCATGGTTCCAACTTGATTAGTTGGACCTCGCGCAAACAAAGAGTTGTTGCTAGATCAAGTACCGAAGCAGAGTATCGATCATTAGCATACACAACTGCTGAACTGTTGTGGCTTAAACAACTCGTATCTGATCTTCATGCGCCAATTACAGGTCATCCGTTACTTCTTTGTGATACACAACTGCCGAACCAAGTGATCACTCAAGTCATTTAAAGTGAAAATTTTCTACAAAAATACAATAAAAACGATTACTTGTTTTGAAAGCCTCCTCCTATTTGCTTTCAACAACTAAATCCAATTTTGGTTTAGTTAAAAACTTCATTGACCATGTTTTAAAAATTCTTCATACATCTTTGGTCAAGATGAAGTTCAAAAGATTTGGTTGTTTCGGTCATCTAGGTATCTATCCTTTGTAAATAGGAATCGAGTTGTAAATTTTTGTCCCTCTGTTTTGGAAAATCATGTGTTTAATAAATAAATATGCAAATGAGGTCGGTTGGAGGACTTGAGCAAAGTCAACTTAGTATAAGCTTCCTAGATTCGATATCCGAGCGCCCCTCCTATAAAAATGAGTGTTTATAGCCAAATCTTGAAAATAGAACTTGCAAGGTCACACATCCTGTGACACGAGTGAATAAACACGAGAGGAGTGAACAATTGTGAGCACGTCCTTTGCTTGCGAGACGCTTTGAATAATAAGTGAAGGTTTCATGTGTGAGTTTATCTTTTGTCCCAACGTGCCTATGCTAAGTAATTGATGAAAATTTGTTCCTTTTAATGGTCTTTTGTTTTGAATAGATGGTCTAACTTATATGTGTGTAGGGTCCAAATTGACATGATTTTTAGATATGATTGATGTTTTCTTGGTTGCTACCTAGGATGTCTATTCTTTTTATACTTTGTAGTTTGTTTTCCACATTGTTTAGATCCTTGTTTTCCTTGAGGACAAGAAAAGTCTAAGCTTGGGGATATTTGATAGGTGTATTTCTAAGCATGTTTTCATGCCTTTCTATCCTTATTTTACCTTGCATTTCATTCTCATTATTGCATATTTTCATGTTTTTCGGGATTTCAAGAATAGCAATCTACTTTCACACTTTGTGGTTGTTTTCAGGTGCTTTTGAAGGATGAATCTTGCATTGGATGACAATGGGAAGCTACACAAGAAATTTCAGAAGAAACGGAGCTCAAACGAAGAAGTTACAAAAAAATGAAATCATCCCAAAGACAGAATGTTACACGACCGTGTAACTTTTGCCCTATAAGTTACACGGCCGTGTAACTTTGCTATGCCACGTGGATGCCATGTCAGCTCAGGGTAGGGCCCAGGATGAAATCCAGGATTACACGACCGTGTAATTTTGGCCCAAGAAATTACACGGCCGTGTAACTTTTCCTGGTGACCAGATCTGCTTTTTAGCCCACTTTGAGTTGTTTATTCCTTCTTGTGCTGTCATTCCCATGCTACACGACCAGATCCAGATCCAACCTGATTTTGAGGCCATGTGATGAGAGAAGTGAGTCTAGGAATGATGATGTTTGCCATTGTCCTTCTTACCATTTTGCCCTTGGTGTGTTAGTATAAATAGATGTGTCTAGTTAGCCTTAGAATCATCCCTTATTCCATTAACTTCTGAATACTCTCTAGATACATTGTGCTTGTGTTTGTGTGCAATTTCAAGTGTGGATTATCTTCAATTTGTAAGTTCATTTCTCTTTTACTAGTCATGAGTGGCTAGTAACTTTATTTTCTGGTTTTGTATTAAGGATTATGATTGTGATTTAATATAAAGTTTGATGTTTGATTTTATATCTTTCTAGTGATATGATTTTGAGGTTTAACAAACGTTTGATTTTTATTTATTTCATATTGGTCATTTGATCTCAAATATAAATCAATCTAGTCATACAAATTATGAAATCCGTAATTGTTTTATAAAATGTTATTTGTGACAATCATCTTTAATTGGTGAAAATCATATCTCATGTTTTGACGCTCCAACGCTTGTTTAGGAGTATTGAACATTGTTGGGAACATTAACATAAAACATAATGCAATCTTTCATTCAAATTCTACGATGGTGTATGTTCGAGCTTTCGGCATACACTTGACTAATCTAGATTTGATTAGTAAGATTAGTCTTAGTTAACGAGCTTCTCTTGACTAAGGTACATTAGGTGAATGGTGTATGTACGAGCTTTCGGCATACACAAAGTACCAATTTAGAAAGATTAAAGTTATAAACATCATTCTTATTGTTATTTCCAATCATATGACTACAAATGCAAAACCAGAATTTGTCCCTAAATTATAAAATACAAAAGCAATTTTTTTTATATTTTGTCTCAAGTCATTTACACAATCGTGTTCCAACTAAACATCAAAACCCCCCTTTTTGTTACTTTCTTTACAAATTTAAATCTCGTGAAATCAAGGTATAATCCATTAGACCATCGCTCCCTGTGGATCGACCCTACTTGCCATTTATACTACATAGTTAGTATTTATAACAAGTAGTGTAATCACGAAATATTGGTAATTAATAAATCATTTCAAACCATATTTCAACTCTTTTATTTTGTTGATTACGACAACCAACAAATTGGCGCCGTTGCCGGGGACCACGGTATTACTAATATTTTATGCCCAGATCTGATCGAACAGGTACACCTCTTGAGATCAACAAAGAAATAGAAAAGACCGCAAAAATATTAAGAAAGCAAACTAAGCTTCGAAAGAAGCTTGATTACCAAAGATCTCATACTACACCAACACTCTCTCCTACACCACCTTCCACTTCTACTTCTACTCCCGATCTTTCTTCTAACCCATTAAAAATGGGTGACGAAGAAAAGACCTTAAGACAATGGGGTGAGCGAAAAGATACACAACAACCTTTGTGTATAAATTATCCCAATGTGGAGAATTTTGAGCTAAAATCCGGGCTCATACACTTACTTCCAACCTTTAGAGGTTTGGAAAATGAAGATCCTCATAAATTCCTTAAGGAGTTTCATGTAGTATGTTCGGGTATGAAGCCCCATAATGTGACAGAAGACCAAATCAAGCTAAGGGCATTCCCCTTTGCTCTTTACGATGCCGCAAAAGAATGGTTGTACTATCTCCCACCGGGGACGATAACAACATGGAACGATATTGCTCAAGCATTCCTTGACAAATACTTCCCGGAGCCAAAAGCTTCAAGCATACGTAGAGAGATTCTCACCTTGCGTCAAGGACGACGAGAGTCCTTGCACACATATTGGGAGAGATTTAAGAAACTTTGCGCTCGGTGCCCACAACACGGTTTGTCTGAACACCAACTTCTCCAAAATTTTTGTGAAGGCCTATCTCATCTTGATAGGCGAATTATAAATGCTTCAAGTGGTGGAGCCTTGCTAGACAAGACTCCGTCCCAAATCCGGGCCTTAATTGCTACTTTGGCCGAAGATTCAAAGCATTCAATCGGAGAAGATGAATGGTATTCCGACCCTCCACGAGGAGAGAAGCAAGTAAGTACTCCTCACATTGAAACTCAAATATCTGAACTAACAAAAGCTGTCATTTTGTTAACTAAAGAGAGAGGAGCCGAACCAAAAGCAAGAGCTTGTGGAATTTACTTACAACATGGTCACCCGACCGACATGTGCCCATCCTTGCAAGATGAAAACGAGCATGTAAATGCTATGGGTAACCACGTGGGACAAAATTCCAGGAATATTGACAACAATCAATCGTGGAGAAATGCGCAACCGAGACCTCAATATCAACCACAACATACCGCACCACGAAACCCCTCAGGTATGTCTTTGGAGGAAATTGTCTCTAACTTGGCTAAAAATACAATATCTTTTCAGCAAGAGACAAAAGCAAGCATCCAATTCTTGGAAAAACAAATATCACAACTTGCAACAACGGTTGGCAAGTTGGAAAGTAGGCTGGAAACTAAATTGCCAGCCCAAACAGAAGCAAACCCAAGGCACAACGTGAGTGCCATCTCCCTTAGAAGCGGGAAGATTTGCAAGGACCCAAGTGTGGCCAAAGATGCGGAAAAAGAAGGCACAAAGCAAGCAGAAATCCCAAGCCATACTCCATCACCCCCTTTTCCTTCAAGATTCTTAGAATCAAAGAAAGAAAGGGAAGATAGAGAAATCATGGCCACGTTTCGCAAGGTGGAGGTAAACATTCCCTTACTTGAGGCCATTAAACAAGTTCCTAGATATGCTAAGTTCCTTAAGGAACTTTGCACATCTAAAAAGAAACTCAAAGGGGATGAGACAATAAAAGTCAACGAGAATGTCTCGGCAATCATACAAAAAAGATTGCCACCAAAATACGGGGATCCGGGCGTATTCACGGTTCCTTGTAAATTGGGGGATACAAACATACCGAGAGCCATGCTTGATCTCGGTGCCTCTATCAATGTCCTACCACTTTCAACTTTCAAAAACTTAAAGAAAGGAACATTGAAACGCACCGGAGTCGTTATTCAATTGGCCGATAAATCTACCATACGTCCAAAAGGCGTGTTGGAAGACGTATTAGTCCAAGTGAATAACTTGGTTTTTCCCGCTGATTTTTATGTCGTCGATATGAGAGATGACGACTCACCGAATTCAAGTTCCACACTTTTAGGGAGACCATTCTTAAAAACATCGAGAACAAAAATTGATGTTTTTAATGGTACCCTATCTATGGAATTCGATGATGAAGTTGTAACCTTCAATATTGATCAATCCATCTGCTACCCAAGCGATGTGCCTCCCGAAAACCTAAGGGAAAACAATTCATTGTTACCAAATGAGCATGAAAACAAAAATTTAGTAGCAATGGTTTCTATGAACGAAACAACAACTGGACTTACTGAAGGGTCCAAGCCTGTGGATCGCCAAGATCATCAAAGCAATGATTTGGATTTGCAAAATAGAGATCCACCTCCTATACCAAAACAAACGACAAACAAATACCATTTCAAACGGTTTACCGAGTGTTTCTCTACCAACCAAGGAGTGGACATGGAGGAATGTCCAAGGTAAGCTTTCCTCAGCCCCCGTGTATGGGTCCTTAAGCCCAAACACGGGCCCGTGTCGAGCCAAAGACGTTAAACAAGTGCGCTAACCGGGAGGCAACCCGGGGGTATTTTTGTCATTTTTTTTAAAAGTGTGATTTTTTGTGTTTTTATAATTTTTCTGTTTATAACTTTCAATTACCTACGTATGGAAACAATCGGAATCGAAAACGGACTACCGAGGCTCAAGTTACAAAAAACGAAAAATGAAAAACGGGACAGAATGTTACACGGCCCGTGTAACTTTTCACCCTATAAGTTACACGGCCGTGTAACTTGGAAAAATGGTCAAAATCGTTTTGGGTCATAAGGTAAGTTTACACGACCGTGTAACTATTCAAGCCAAAGTTACACGGCCGTGTAACTTAGGCCGAGGGCAATTTCGTCATTTTGCAAGCTATATAAGGTAAGCACTTCATTTCTTCACTTCATATGCTGCGATTTTGCTCCTTGCCTCCTGCCGAGTCCGATAGAACACAAGAGAAATCGATTTCCACCCTTTTTCTTCAAATTTCTTGTTATTTGGTTAAAATCCAAAGGTTGTTTCTTTCTTTCTCCTTGCCTAATGCATTGTGGACATTGCATTTATTTTAAGCTTGGGGATGGGGAATAAATCCCTTGATTTAAAAAAAAAAAAAAAAAAATTTAAAACCACAAAAATTCAAAAAAAAAAAAATTTTGAATTTATTTTAAACTTTTGCATGCATTTTTGTTATCTCTTACTTCCCACCTATGTGACACCTTTAAATTGCAACTATAATACATCTCATAGTTAAACTTCTTGTATTTTTGTCCCCTATCTACATACAACATCACCATCTTTTGAAACTGTAGATCTTCATTAGGAACTTCTTTTTATTAATTTTCTAGCATAGATACGATTGGGAGAATTATAAAACACACATGAAATTGAATCAAAATTATTCTAGCAAAGGATGCTTTATTCACCCGTGAGTTCATCAATGTGTGTAATCGACTAGGAGAAATACTATGGAAGTTGCACTAGTTCCCCCTCATGACCATGCATTTGCATATTGTCTATTAAACATAAGGTTTATCTCAAAATCGCGATTTTTCAAAATCATGGACAAAAATCTTATTTTCTATATTTGTTTTTAGTTTTTGTGTGGTAGTATGTGTCATATGACCTTGTTTATATTATTTTGGTCATTAGTGTGTTTAAATTTTTATTATTACAAAAATATCATAAAAATTATTGTCTAATCATTTTAGCAAAATTTTGTGAAAATGTTTTTATGGTGAAAATCCAGAAATCATTTCACTTGGTTCTAAAAGATTGGTCTAAAAAAAAAAAAAAAAAAAAAAAAAAAAAGAGAGACCGAACCAAGTGATCACTCAAGTCATTTAAAGTGAAAATTTTCTACAAAAATACAATAAAAACGATTACTTGTTTTGAAAGCCTCCTCCTATTTGCTTTCAACAACTAAATCCAATTTTGGTTTAGTTAAAAACTTCATTGACCATGTTTTAAAAATTCTTCATACATCTTTGGTCAAGATGAAGTTCAAAAGATTTGGTTGTTTCGGTCATCTAGGTATCTATCCTTTGTAAATAGGAATCGAGTTGTAAATTTTTGTCCCTCTGTTTTGGAAAATCATGTGTTTAATAAATAAATATGCAAATGAGGTCGGTTGGAGGACTTGAGCAAAGTCAACTTAGTATAAGCTTCCTAGATTCGATATCCGAGCGCCCCTCCTATAAAAATGAGTGTTTATAGCCAAATCTTGAAAATAGAACTTGCAAGGTCACACATCCTGTGACACGAGTGAATAAACACGAGAGGAGTGAACAATTGTGAGCACGTCCTTTGCTTGCGAGACGCTTTGAATAATAAGTGAAGGTTTCATGTGTGAGTTTATCTTTTGTCCCAACGTGCCTATGCTAAGTAATTGATGAAAATTTGTTCCTTTTAATGGTCTTTTGTTTTGAATAGATGGTCTAACTTATATGTGTGTAGGGTCCAAATTGACATGATTTTTAGATATGATTGATGTTTTCTTGGTTGCTACCTAGGATGTCTATTCTTTTTATACTTTGTAGTTTGTTTTCCACATTGTTTAGATCCTTGTTTTCCTTGAGGACAAGAAAAGTCTAAGCTTGGGGATATTTGATAGGTGTATTTCTAAGCATGTTTTCATGCCTTTCTATCCTTATTTTACCTTGCATTTCATTCTCATTATTGCATATTTTCATGTTTTTCGGGATTTCAAGAATAGCAATCTACTTTCACACTTTGTGGTTGTTTTCAGGTGCTTTTGAAGGATGAATCTTGCATTGGATGACAATGGGAAGCTACACAAGAAATTTCAGAAGAAACGGAGCTCAAACGAAGAAGTTACAAAAAAATGAAATCATCCCAAAGACAGAATGTTACACGACCGTGTAACTTTTGCCCTATAAGTTACACGGCCGTGTAACTTTGCTATGCCACGTGGATGCCATGTCAGCTCAGGGTAGGGCCCAGGATGAAATCCAGGATTACACGACCGTGTAATTTTGGCCCAAGAAATTACACGGCCGTGTAACTTTTCCTGGTGACCAGATCTGCTTTTTAGCCCACTTTGAGTTGTTTATTCCTTCTTGTGCTGTCATTCCCATGCTACACGACCAGATCCAGATCCAACCTGATTTTGAGGCCATGTGATGAGAGAAGTGAGTCTAGGAATGATGATGTTTGCCATTGTCCTTCTTACCATTTTGCCCTTGGTGTGTTAGTATAAATAGATGTGTCTAGTTAGCCTTAGAATCATCCCTTATTCCATTAACTTCTGAATACTCTCTAGATACATTGTGCTTGTGTTTGTGTGCAATTTCAAGTGTGGATTATCTTCAATTTGTAAGTTCATTTCTCTTTTACTAGTCATGAGTGGCTAGTAACTTTATTTTCTGGTTTTGTATTAAGGATTATGATTGTGATTTAATATAAAGTTTGATGTTTGATTTTATATCTTTCTAGTGATATGATTTTGAGGTTTAACAAACGTTTGATTTTTATTTATTTCATATTGGTCATTTGATCTCAAATATAAATCAATCTAGTCATACAAATTATGAAATCCGTAATTGTTTTATAAAATGTTATTTGTGACAATCATCTTTAATTGGTGAAAATCATATCTCATGTTTTGACGCTCCAACGCTTGTTTAGGAGTATTGAACATTGTTGGGAACATTCACATAAAACATAATGCAATCTTTCATTCAAATTCTACGATGGTGTATGTTCGAGCTTTCGGCATACACTTGACTAATCTAGATTTGATTAGTAAGATTAGTCTTAGTTAACGAGCTTCTCTTGACTAAGGTACATTAGGTGAATGGTGTATGTACGAGCTTTCGGCATACACAAAGTACCAATTTAGAAAGATTAAAGTTATAAACATCATTCTTATTGTTATTTCCAATCATATGACTACAAATGCAAAACCAGAATTTGTCCCTAAATTATAAAATACAAAAGCAATTTTTTTTATATTTTGTCTCAAGTCATTTACACAATCGTGTTCCAACTAAACATCAAAACCCCCCTTTTTGTTACTTTCTTTACAAATTTAAATCTCGTGAAATCAAGGTATAATCCATTAGACCATCGCTCCCTGTGGATCGACCCTACTTGCCATTTATACTACATAGTTAGTATTTATAACAAGTAGTGTAATCACGAAATATTGGTAATTAATAAATCATTTCAAACCATATTTCAACTCTTTTATTTTGTTGATTACGACAACCAACAGTAATCAGCACACGTTCGAAACATATTGCACTGGATTTTCACTTTATAAGAGAACAAGTTGAAGCTGGACAACTAAAAATATGTCATGTCTCCTCCAAAGATCAGCTAGCGGATTTGTTCACCAAACCGTTAGCCAAGGACAGACTTCTCTTTCTTCGTTCCAAGCTACAAGTTCATCCTACTCTTGAGCTTGCCGGGGGATAATAGCGATAGTCAAATTGCTTACGTGTAAATTGTTTAAATTAGTCAAATAGTCAAATAGTCAACTCCTGTAGATTAGCATATATTTTCTCAATTCAGTTTACCTCTCCTTGTATATAAACAGTGTATTATTCTCAATTAAGGAATGAATGAAATTACACGTCTATACTCGACCACTTGGGGAAAGCGGTGATTGAGAGAGTGGTTCCGATAGTCAATTAAAGGAGCAAAGTTTGAATCTATCAATGGATAAAGAACGAGATCTAGCGATGGAATTAGGAGCAAAGTTTGAATCTGGCAGCAGGTCAATCTCTATCTATCTTAATATGGGTCATCGATACAGAAATCGTTGAGATCGACGCCATCAATACAGAAATGGAATTTGGGGAAAAGTTTCACATGAATTGCTGATCGGATACGAGAGAGAGAGAGAGAGAGAGAGAGAGAGAGAGAGAGAGAGAGAGAGAGAGAGAGAGAGAGAGAGAGAGAGAGAGAGAGACCGGGGGTGGGGTAGTTTTTTTTAATTGATTTAGTAAATAAACATTAAAAGAAAAGTAAAAAAAGAAATTAAAATGACATTTTAGTCTTTTTACCTAGCCAATGGACTACTTCTGCAAACTAAATGAAACATTGAGGACCTATACATTGATTTTTCATAACTTGGACTCTTATTGTGAGTTCGTCCAAACCACATGGATCATTATTGTAATTTACTCTATTTTTTAAAAAACGTGAACAGTCGGTCAAATAAGAAAAAAAAAAGAAGATAATTATAGACACCAAAACCAAAAGTAAACAATCCTCTAGAACAAAAAGCGAAATTCAATGAAATGAGAAAAATGGAAGGTGCGTATTTGTTGACACGAAAATCTAGACATAAAAACCAAAATAATAATATTTTTTTATAAAATTATTCATGATAATTTATTTACATGCCAACAATGCCTTCTATAAGTTAAACTTACTGAATACTTCTAATCTGTCGATATTTTCGGTGAAAATTTGCCCACCAAGCGGCTTTGCAAAAATATGCTCATTTCATCTTCCTCTTACGGTTAGTATTCCCTCAGTTTGTCTCTTCCCTCACGATTTTGCTTTGTTGTGTGTGATTTATTGTTCCGTGATTTTGCTTTGCAACATTTTCTTAATATAGAAACTAGAAAGTGAAGATTGTTGTAGCATGTGGAAAGTATAATCGTTTATGAACAAACTATTTAAGTAGTAAACAAAAACTGCCTATTGTCTTTCTTTTTAAGGAGAATTTCATTAATATATTTACAAACTTAAAATATTACATCAATATTCTTATAAGTCAATATCCTTATAAATTTTAAAACTAGATATATGTTTGCGTAAACCTATAACATTCATGTTTATATTCAAACTTCTATTTTAACAAAAATTAAACCTATTTAATATTAAAAAAATCATTTAAAATTTCAGATATCATATTAATTTACTAAACTACCCTTCCCAATTTAATATTAAAAAAATTATCCAAAATTCCAGTATTATACCCGATCTCATTCTTATAACCATCTTCCTTGTCATTACTTCTATTTTCAACCATGATGTCATAATAATGTTTCACTCTTATCATCATTTATCTTCTTTCTTGTGGTTTCATCTTCCTTGTCATTTCTTTATCTTTTTCAACCATGACGGTACATTAATGTTTCAATCTTATCACAACCTATCTTCTTGTTTCTTCTGATTTCATCTCCTTGTCCTTTCTTCTTATTTTTTCAACCATGACGTTGCGGTAATGCTTCACTCTTATCACCATCTATCTTCTTCTTGCTTCTAATTTCATCGACTGTCTTTTTTAGGGCCTGTTTGGTTCGTGGGAATTCAATGGAATTTGGGGAATTGGAATCCAATTCCATTGAATTGTTGTGTTTGGTTCAAGTTTTGTTGATGGAATTGGAATCCAATTCCATTCAAATGAAGGAATTGAAATTCCTTAGGTATGTGGATGGAATTGAATTCCTTGGATGAGAGAATTCGCAAAATTACCATCATACAGTTATATTACCTTTCCGGTTGAAACCCTCTACCAACACCCACCATCACCCATCGTCGCCGCTCCTATCCACAGCCACCATCGTCCCCACCACTGCCACCACCATCACCATCGCCACCACCTACCACCTATCACCGTCACCCACCATCACTACATACCATTATCGCTATCACCACCTTCCACCACCACTACCACCACCACCACTACCCGCCACCACCACTACCACCACCATCACCCACCACCACCCACTATCGTCACCCATTGCCGCCACCCTCCGCTACCCACCGTCATTCACCACCAACGCTACCACCACCGCCACCACCATCCACCACCCACCATCATCGCCGCCACCCACCATCATCGGTGCCGCCACCGGCACCACCGCCACCCACCTTTATTGCCATCACCACGACCACGACCACCCACCATTGCCACCACCACCACTACCACCAACGTCACCCACCACCACCACCCACAACCGTCACCCACCGCCGCTACCTGCCACCACTACCACAACTACCACCACCGCCGTCACCCACCACCACCCACCATATTGCCCTTCTAATTCCTCTTCAATCTAGTTTCAACAAAATAGTTTTTTTAAACGTTATCTTTAGCAACTAATATAATTTTAAATAACCCCTTTTATCTTTAACTCTTTATTTTATGCATTAATAACTACATAAAGAAATACTAAAGGTACCGTAACAACCCATCCCACGGTAGCCCCGAACATTGCGCGGGTACATCGCCCCACTTGGGTAAATGACCGCGGTGTAAGGTAAACCGTTAGTTTTTCACGCCGCATGGTGTAAACCAAAATATTTTCAGAAAATCCCATTTAACGGTTATGAGCAACGAATTATTTTTTTTAATTATTCTCTTTCTCTATCTCTCTCTCTCTATATATATATATATATATATATATATATATATATATATATATATATATATATATATATATATATATATATATATATATATATATATATATACACACACACACATATAATATGCATATATATATAATATGTATATATATATATATATATATATATATATATATATATATATATATATATATATATATATATATATATATATATATATATATATATATATATATATATATATATATATATATATATATATACACACACACACATATAATATGTATATATATATAATATGTATATATATATATGTATATATATAATATGTATATATATATATATATACATATTATATATATATATATATATATATATATATATATATATATATATATATATATGTATGTATATATATGTATATATATATATATATATATATATATATATATAAATATATACATATATATATATATATATATATATATATATATATATATATATATATATATATATATATATATATATATATATATATATATATATATATATATATATATATATATATATATATATATATATATATAGGGGTGGGTTCAATGCAGAACCAAATTAAATCACCTAACTGCAGAACCATGTTCATCAATGAACAAATGCCATCAATGAACATAAATCACGCTGTAATCGTATATGTATGAACATATGTTCATTAATGAACATATGTTCATTAATGAACATATGTTCATTAATGAACATATGTTCATTAATGAACAAACCTAACCTCAAGTCGTCACGCTGTAATCGTATATGTATGAACATATGTTCATTAATGAACATATGTTCATTAATGAACATGGTTCTGCAGTTAGGTGATTTAATTTGGTTCTGTATTGAACCCGTCTATATATATATATATATATATATATATATATATATATATATATATATATATATATATATATATATATATATATATATATATATATATATATCTATGCAGTCAATCGCGCCGCTATACCGGCGGTATAGCGGTGGTATCGCGGTAATCGCTTACAGGCAAAATAGCGATACCATTTAGCGGTTGGTTATCGCGGTTCCGATATTTGCGCCGATAAATACCGCGATTTACCGAGAAAATGGAACCGGTATACCAATAAAGATACCGCTATAGCGATTTGTATTAAAAATTTTGAAAATTTACACAAGGGTCCACCCACAAAGGCACTCCCAATGACTGAGCCAAGTTAAACCAGGTTTGAACCCGGTCACACTAAACTCAGTGAATGTTAGTCTTGACCAAGCTTTGTATTTATAATAGGAGGGCACGTTCCATCTTTTTTTTTAAAGCGATGTGGGATGGGTTGTTCACTTGTTCTCGTATTCTCCTTCTTCATGTTAATTTCCCTTCTTCTCCAGGAGTTGCATTCAAAGCTTCCGATTTCATTCTAAGTTCCAATTTCATTCAAAGGTCCGGTTTCATTTCAAGCGATTGATTACCGGTTCACGCCGACTCACACCGACTCATACCGATTTCAAATTAACAAAGTCCGATTACTGCTTCTTCGACTTACATGTTTGATTTCCCTAAGCAGGTTAGACTTCCGATTGGAATGCATTCAATTTGATTGAATCAAGTCCGGTTTTATTTCAAGCTTCTGATTCGTATCAAGTCCGATTCAGTTTAATTTATTTGCATTTAGTTAACAGTCCGATTGGAATGTATACAATTCGACTGATTCAATTGCTTCAGTTCCAGTTCGTGATTGCTTCAGCCTTCAAGTCGATTTCAGTTCGACTTCAATATTGCAGGTTCGAGGTTCGACTGGTTCAAACATCAAACGAGGAACGACTTCGAATTGGTTCGATTGCAGGTTCGATTTGGTTTTTTCCGATTGCAGGAACGACTTCGAATTGGTTCGACTTCAATGTTACGCGATACATAATGGTTTCTAATAGGTCCCATTTTGATTACAGCTTTGCGATTAAGCAATATGATAATTTGGGATTCCAGTCGCTTATTGTTTGGAGTTTAATATATCAATTTGTCCAATCGCTTCTTGTTTGGGATGTACTTAATTACATGTCTGATACGAGAATTCCGGATTGTAGATATGATAATTTAGGATTCCAGTCCAAGTTGATTGCAGATATGATAATTTGGAATTCCGGATGTACTTAATTGCTTCTTGTTTGGGATGTACTTAATTGCTTCTTGTTTGGGATGTACTTAATGAGTAAATTTGATCACACTAAGTTTGTATTCATGCATACCACATGTTTGATAAATTGCTTAAGAGAATCTCAAAACATTAGGATTATGTAATTGGTTCTCGTTCCACTTTGGCGGATTAAAATGTGTTCAAGCATATGTGAAATAGCAATAATCAATAAAAAATTAGATGTACATTAATGCTCTAAATCTCTAATATATAAATTCTATAAAATATAAAAAAACGCTATACCACCGCTATACCACCGCAAGAACCGCGAATTCAAATAGCGGTGAGCGACCGCTATTTGATTTTCGACCGCGTTAACTGCATAGATATATATATATATATATATATATATATATATATATATATATATATATATATATATATATATATATATATATATATATATATATATATATATATATATATATATATATATATATATATAGG